>FR990083.1:17145297-17745297 GCA_905404285.2 Erannis defoliaria | reverse complement strand
AACGGGACGGTTCAAGGAAGGAGCGGCTAGTTTGTAAGTTTGTTTCTACAATTAACTACATCACCAGCGATACGATGGTCTCGTATCGCTGGTGATGTTGTGCTGTTGGAGCGTTTAGGACCAAATCACCATGATGGAACGCAATTGTTACGTGTCGTGATCGGTTTTGGGCCTTACTTTAAGTTAATTAATTAAGCTCACTATACATTTTATTACAATTATGATTTAACAAAAGTTTTTTTATCGTGTAATTGTCTGTGTTTGATCACCAACTCGCCAATTGGTATGCGAGGATAATTATGGTCGGAGATGAAACACTTATACTTAAAAGGTATGTTTGCAGCCGGCATCAGTGCACAATATTATGGCATGGGCATCAAAAAAAAATTATCGCGTTACGTCAACTGTCAAATGGAAGGTTTTCTGACAGCTGCCGGAACGTAGTTCTACAGCAAAAGATAGATAGCGCAGATGAGACGTTCACATGTTTTCGCATTTGCTTAATGAACAAGCAGTTCACTCACCTTCACTGCTACAATTTGTGTTGCGGAAGAGTTAAACCATAGGAAATACCATGGGCAAGTACTTTGTCAGGGAAAAAATTACCACATAAAAAATAAAAAATAACCTCTGTACAGAACTGATGTAAACCTTTTTTTGACTCTTTGACCTTACTTCAATCATTCAAAATCTTCGAACTACAGACTAGGTAGTGATACTATTCCTAGTAATTGTACTATTCAGAACCATATTGTCTCGTCAAAGCCATCTAACGGATTTTTATGTTTTTTAAAATTGCCTGTCAGAAAACCACCAATTGCACCGGGTTTTGCGTAGTTGAAAAATAACCTTTCCGACTGTGGGCCGTCTTTATTAAAACAAAACCTGTTAACAACATGTTCGTTTCGTTATTAAACAACATTCAAAACATAATAATTAAATAGTTGTTTTTATCCTGTCCATTAATACACCTTGTAATCGAGTACAGAGCAATATTTAAAGTAAGATGATATAAATGGAGAGCAGTGCCAAGGGCGCGGCTGGCCGGGACACCGCGGGCGGCGCGGCGGTACGCACCGTGAGTTACGGCGGCAACTTCTCCTGATTTACGCTTTATAACTCTTCCAGCTGCACAGGCGCTGTATAAAGGCCTACATTTAAGCCTACACTCATCTCAGACCCGATCTGAATCTCTTAAATCGCTCAGATCTAGCAACACATTTGTTATTTTAATGCTTTAGTATGTAATTACCCATTAATAGTTGTCTATTGTTGAAATTCCGTAATTTTGTCCTTTCAAACGAATAATACTATGAATGCAACAATGTGATAGTTGTGTATATTGGTATTATTGGTTCATTATCTTTATTTAATTCAGCCAATTCTTAATAGATTGACGTGTTTTGCTTGAAAATAATCTATAGGTTGGAATGTCAATACAACAAGTAAGTAAATAATGCAAGTAAGTTTAAGTAAGTTTTTAAGTGTTTTGTGAAAGCATAAAACACTTAAATCTTAATCTTCTTTTTCAAATAAAGCTAGTTCTTTTACAAGTAGCAATTTAAAAAATACTTTGACACAAGGCGTCGACCGTCTTCCAAAATTTAATATTACTTAACATCGATTTATCGCCATAGACTTTATGATTAGTCCAATTTTCCAGCGTATAATACTGCAGTGTTGAGCGGAGTTGTCAAAGTCGAGAGGTCGTCGGAGTACTTGTACTTGTCGATATGATTCTAATAGAGTGCGAGGCATTATCAACCACGATGGCTCTGAGATCTCGAATTGTCTAAGAAATCTAGCTATTAAATAAAATGTGTGTCTACTAGATGGTTATAATACAAAATATATCGAATTATTTTATTCTAGAATTCCCACGGCAAGATTCAAATATTTTCAGAATAATTATAATTTTTAAGTTACTTAAAATCGTAAACAAAATAAATAAATATCGGTGGATATTTTTCACACAGCGCCATCTAGCCCCAAACTAAGCAAAGCTTGGAATATGGAAACTAGATAGCATATTACATATTTTTTTTGTAAATACATACTTATAATTCAGACCTGTTCTTAAATATCAATAGTAGAAACGAACAAACGTCACCCAGGACTTAATTAGCTTAATGCTAGAGGCTTCCCTCCTTAGAAGACGTATAAAAACAAATCAATTCGTTTCATTTAGATACAGACGTGTAGTACAAGTAGGTATGTATAGGTAATGTAGCCGGCATCAGATCGGGGATCCCACGAGTGCGTGATTGGATTGCCGGGCTTCCTGCTCGCTCCCATTATAATTGCTACGGCTTCGTTGGCTCATTAGATCAACGACCAGATTGAAATCACTGCAATTAGATTAATAAAAAAAACATTTATTTGGGTCATTGATGTATTGATTTGTGTATCCGCTAATGTACCGTAGACCGCCGAAGTTTGGGCTGAGTGAAAGAGCAAGAGATATATACCTTGCCATAGACATATTATGTTGTATCGTTAAAAATTATGTTCCAAATAAATAATACATTGTTACAGCTTAATAATTATAATTTGATACAAATTTAATTTTATTTTAATAAATAAATTTAATTTGTTTCAGGTTAAGGTTGATTGAGTAATAATTGAGGTAAAGTGAAAATCAATTTGCCCTTTTATCCTATAAGCACTCGACACGATATTACAACCAAAACACACTAATCAATTAAAATAAAATTATAGTAAGTACTTATACATAATTATAACAGTTCGTTAAAATGAACTTCCGCAAAATAGCACCAGAATCAACCACACAGACGAGGCTACTTGTGACGCATTAAGGTACTAGTACATATCTCATATCTCGTAGCATATCTCTCCAGAGTGAATGGTTTGAACGAAACAGTTATAAAAGTTCAGCCCATTGGGTTTACTGCCGCCCGGATTAGTGCAATGAAATATTGTACCGATACCTACTCGCTTAAATCCATCGAAATGGGTTTTTGTACGAGATTTAAATCGTTTTAGTTTGCTGTTATTTATAGCTGACGCGACGAAGAGAGCAGTCGACCGTGACATTGAGTTCGAGTTATTTAAAATCGAAAATAATTAAACCTCTAACACTGCTATTTAGGTAGCATATCTTTCCCCTTTCTTTTCGGCGATTGTATAATACGGGGTGTTAGTTTGAACACCGTTATCCTTCTAGGATATCATTGTACTCATCATTATGAACAACTTTTACTATGGAGCCAACCCTGAAATCACGAAAAAAAAACAGCTGTTCCATACAAAAAGGTTCATCGATCTTGGACAAAATATATGTAGTAGTAATAATCTGTATAACTATATAACAAACAATAAAATGAAATAATTATATCAAAACGTGAGATAACTCAATAACCATTGAATAATGAAATATTATACAAACACTATTGATAACCTGTGTAAGGTATTCACTATTCAGTTTCAAATAATCTTCAAAGACTACACACCTTATTGGTTTTCAAATAATTTACCACCTTACTGCTCTGGTATAGAGCTCATTAGCGCCTTCAATGCGCTCTATCGATGCGGGATCAAATGTCAACCGCTCGTGGAGCACCGAATCAATCAATATACAATATGCAGTATACTAACATAACAGTATTAGCAGCGGCATCGGTAAGCGCTGTCAGCTTCTCTTTATCGAGGTAACCGCTTTAACTAGACGCTTTGAGCCGGAGGTCGGTATCAAAGGTATCATAGAGACCAGGTTTCTACCTTTTTCTTAGTAATAATAACACCTAGAGCAGCTGGCCACCTTTTATGCTCAGTAAGCAGATTTTTGGTTCTAAAAATATTGTCAATAAACTTTTTGTATGGAATAGGTGTTTTTTTCGCAATTTCGGGCTGGGTCCCATAGTGAAAGTTATTTATAACGATGGGTATTCAACGTGAAACAAAAAGTTTCAGCAATACTGAAGGGTATGTATGTACTCATCATTATGAACAACTACCCTGCAGTATTGTGGAACTTTTTTGTTACATGCTGTATATATCTACTTCTGTAAATTTGGTGGGGATGCAAAAGATTATGAGGATAATTATAATAAGTGACTATATGGCCAAAATACAGTGGTTATTGAGAACGATTCTCTAAAACGGACACGAAATAGGTGAAATCCAGTACGACGTCATTGTATATGTCTTGTTACAATGACGTCGCACGTAACCGGGGAGGCTATTCCATCTGAACATGAACACGTAACGTTCACGTAACGCAACGACTGCGACAAATTCGGAATTTGATGCACGAGCTCGTTTATTCAACTGGATACCGTGACTAAACACAAAATTAAAAAATAACAATCTGCCTTTTAGCTCAGTTGGTAGCATGTCTGCCTATAGAGCTGTAGGGCGTGGGTCCGATCCCCACCCAGGGCAAACCTTTATGTGACGAACATAGATGTTTGTTCTGTGTCTGGGCGTAGTATGTATTACAAGTATGTATAAAAAACAATTATATAAGTATTCTATCAGCTATCTGGATTCCATATTACAAAATTTGCTTAGTTTGGGGCTAGATGGCGCTGTGTGAAAAATGTCCAGCGATATTTATTATTTATTTATTAATCTAAGAAATAGGAGCGACATTCATAAAAAAAATACGCCAGGATCGAACCAAGGTGCTCAAAATGCGATTGAAAATGTATATTAGGGATACGAAACTAGGAGTTACCCATGCCCAGCAATGTGTAATAATAGGTCAGTGTAGAGATAATTATTATAAGATCAAAGAATTAGGATCAAGAGTATCAGGTTTATACTCGTTCGAGTGGCAGGAAGTGTGAATAGAGGCCAACATGATATTCCTAACAAGAATACCGTGAACGTAAGTCTAGGCTGCCCGGCGCGAGCTCTCCACTATGTTATACAGTTTAGAGATAAGAAACTTTTTGGTCCTTATAGAGTCCGTATATTGGCCTTTGTGTTTAAATATTGTAACTATAATTTATTTGTATTATTCTTATTTTTAATGTTAATGTCCTGACTTGTTCGATAGTTAGTCTATTTCTGGTGTTCAATACAGATGTTTTGTATTGTAACCATTTGTGTTAGTCACAATACAAACCATACTAGTCGAGCCTTGTACGAGCGGGTTCTTAGGAGTTGCTGAAACACATCGAACAAATTTTCAAGTCTCCTGGGGTAGACAACATAACGGAGTACCTACTATAGTAAAGTATCCTACCACCGCGCCAGTAAAGTTAGAAAACACGGAAGTATACTCGAGTATATAATTGAGTAAGTGTGTCAAGAACAGCGAGTTCCAAAAGCATGACAGTGTTTATTCATAAAGCGAGTAAATTACGAGAAACATGTCTGCAGTAGCGGCGAGTCACGGCACGTGGCTCCCCGCCAACTGCCGAACAAAACCGCCCCTAATGCCCATAAACATAAACACTATATTGCTGAAGTCGCGCGTCACTGCGCTCGCCGATATTTCGTGATAGAGTATAGACTTTGTATTCAGTATGTTGTTAACTGCGCGTATTATGACGACACCATCATTTACAAACCGGGGCAACGTTGTTTATACGGGAATATTCTCGCTTGATGGCGCCGCACAGTACTTGTTTAGTTATGTACCTACAACATGCGGGGATTACACACACGTTTTTAAATGTAAAATATGTCATTTTTCTTAAAGCTATCGTCAGAACGGGAACTGTGAGAAGCGAAAAAACTTAATAATTTTAGCAAATATTCATAATTTTAACATTTTGCAAATACTTATACCTAGGTTTTATAATAGTTAGTACTCGTTTGCAAAAGGTCACCTGAGTGGGGTACCTACTGCCGCAGTACCAAATATTCTATGTCCAAACAGTAATATGTAAACATGTGTAACTCTTTATTGTTCACACCAAGAATAATACACATACAAATACACAAAAATAATGAAAAACGAAACGGTTGGGTACTGTAGTATAACATCTAAAGAACTAATGAGACTCACTATTGCATATCTCAAAGTAATAAGCGCCAATACAGCGAACTTTGTTTCCTACTGTTCTGGGTACCACGACAATGGTCCTGGGCGGACGTTATCTCTGAACATAGACTGTGCTATTATTACTTGATACCGTTAAAAACTGGCTCTTATAATAATGTCGGTATATAATACATCAAGTATTTAAAAAAAAAGGCCGGACGCTGATTTCCAAGTATTACACCAGATCTCCAGGCCACAAACTTCCAGACCTCCTCTTTGTCTCTGTATATGCGAGGTAAAACGCCTCAAACACGAATGAAAGCGTCGGCACGAGGCACCCTGCCGCCGCCGCCGCCGCCGCGCCGCCGCAGATACTCGATAATTCGGCTTGATTTGATACAGATTCCATCTCGGTGGAATTCAATATCGACGACGCCGCCGCCGGGCGCAAGCAATCTGCGGAGATGTGCCGACAGAGCCCACCCGCGGGACCCGCGGGACCTGCCCGGCGCGGCTGGGAGCTCGCTGCTTCTGCACCCGCGTCTTTGTTACGACTACTCGATTACTTCAATGTTTAACTGAATGTTGTTTTATTAATGCAGTGGAACGACGAGACGAGCGAGACGTTTGCCTGGTGGTAAGCGTCCCGCCTGCCCATAACAGTAGCAGTGCCAGAATTGTGAAATTGCAAAAAAAACCTGTGCCGTACTGAACTACGCTCGTCACCCTGAGATACTAGAAATCAAATCTATTCATGCTTAGTAATATCTCTGGTAATATTGCCTTCAAACCGAACACAGTAATACTTGCACACTACTGCTTTGTGGTTGAATAACTGGAAAAGGTGTGGTACATACTTTCCCAGGTGGACACTGCAATTAGAGTCCTACCTACTAGTCCTATTTAGCACCTATCTAGTTCCAATGTACTTAAACTTAAAGTCATATTATATACTTAGTCATATAGTCTTATACCACTAGGTAACAACATAAATCAAATTCCTGACAAAAAAAAAATTGTTAAGTTTTTTTGGTTAATTTGTGATCATCCTTAAAACGTTGTTTAAGTTACCATACAACATTTAACTTCTGCGCAATACAAAGAGAAAATGCGCAGTACTAAATAACTTTATTTAACTTTAAGTAGCTTTTAACTAAGACCCGCAATGATTTGCTAGAGTATAGTCTAGTATAATATTCAAGTTTCTATCTATTATGCTATTCGTGTTCCAACACACAAGCTGCGCTGACTCGCGGGCAATAAACAAGACAAAATAGTTAATATCGTTGTTGCCTATATAGATAGGTGTAGATATACTACCCGACCCTCTATTAAGGCACGCACTTGAAACGCTTTAAGCCCTCTCCGGCTCAGCGAGCCTCGTCTAACTCTCCGGCGGATCTCAATACTCGCCAAATGAAGTACATACTTTATATTAACATTGAATACTACAGTGAACGAAGTTTAGATGTTGGTTTGTCAATAACGTAGTTCAAAGGATTCTGATGTAAGATATCAGTATTTGGTGTTTTGTAAATAATTTTAAAATCCTTACCCCATTGTTAAGATTTAACAAAACATCTATTTTAAAAAAAACACGACTGCCCTGCCAACATTTTTTAAAACCAGTATCACTCGGGATGATGTAAGGACGTTACCCCATATATCTAAATCTGTTCAAGCATTTAGAAGTTATGTTTTTCGTGACGTTCGCCTGGTGGTAAGCGTCATGCCTGCCACTAACAGTAGCAGTGCCAGATTTGTGAACTTGCGAAAACAATCCTGCGCCGCACTGCACTGCGCTCGTCACCCTGAGATTAGATGTTAAATCTCTTCATACCCAGTAATTTATCTGGTAACATGGCCCTTCAAACCGGAACACAGTAATGCTTTCACACTACTGCTTGGCGGTTGAATAACTGGCAAATATGTGGTACTTCCCCAGGCGGACCCTGCAGTAAGTGTCGTATCACTACAAAATGGTGGAATGAAGACACACATGCATACATGAACCCTGAAAACATTACACTCCTTTTTTGGGGCAGTCGTGTAAAAAATATGAAGTCAATGTTGTAGAGAATACAGCCGATAAAGTGAACGGGAGCCGAGCCGACCCTTCCTAGTAGAGTTGTTGCAGGAAGATGATGAAAGTATTAAATAATCTATATAATAACAATATCTGAAGAGAAAACCAAAAACATGAAGCAAACCCGTACAACAAACACAGTTCCAGCGTTTCATTAATACGGCGCGTCCAATAATCGTGCGATATTAAATATTGCGTAATAACACTCATCTGTGGAGATGAGATGTTCGCGAACGTAATTATATTACCGCGCACTCGACTCCTATTTGGATTCTGGATTACAGCCGCGCGCGCCGTGTAGGTACCTGTACCCTGTACGCGATATCTGCTTGTTTTTAGAAACATCCATAAATTGAGGTGGTGTGAGGTTGAATTCAAATTCATTTAAATTTATAATTTATTTGAAGTCATATTACGCCGATTTAACAGTATTTTTTCTACTGCTTCAAAAAACACCAATTTAATATTTCAAATAACTTTTTTGTTCATGTAACAAAATTAATAATAATTATTTTATCTACTAACTAACAGACACAAAAAATAAATATAATTATGCCTTTATGTTTTAATAAGCTTCATAAAACAAACTCTCTTGTAAACAAGCTCTCAGGTAGGTTTAACCGCACGCGGTGGAAAGCGCAGCCCAACTGGAAGCTGGTATGCGGTTGTAGATCACAACATCAGCCAGAAGCGGTCCAATGCTGGTCGAAAAATGCCTCTCCCTTAATAGGGCTACAATGCCATAATCCCCACGTTTGACAGGCGGCTTGGGGAACGCAGAATGCTCACCACCGTTAGCCGAGAGGACGCTGCTGTCCGTCCTCTTTTTTTTAAATTAAGTTTTATTGAGTTTATTCATTTTTGTATTTGACGTTTAGATATAGTAAGTAGTACAGAAATGACAACAAACTAGGCTAGATGACTTATGTTTAAATCGTTGAAACCAACAGCTTTGATGAAGAATTTAAGTAAACATAGTATGGTAATTGAAAACATTATTTAAATCGGTTAATAATGTTCTGATATATGAGCGTTTAAAGTTTTTGTTAGAGACAACTCTGTCCCTTTCCCACAAAACAAAAAATGACGTCACGCCTTACTTGTCAGAATAGAATTTATATGGCGTCCTGACAAGTGACGTCACGATTTGCTGTTTCGCCTCTCTGTCTAGTGTGATATTAAAATGCTTATAAGTTGCTTATTTTTGATCAGATTTTGATTTTCTTTTCATTAATCAGCTATTTTTATGGGCCACATTTGAATAGGACAATTAAAAAAAACCAGTCATCTAGCCTATTCACCATAGTTACAACATTTCACCATAGTCTATAGATTTAAACACTAGCTTATAGTCCAAGGTTGGTTATTAATGGAAATAGACCTCTTCCAAACTGATATATTAATAAATGTACCTATAATCTAGAAATTATACACAGCAATACTGTTTTTGTTGTTATTTTATTAAGTTTATGCTGTAATAAAGATTCTTTTCAATTACATAATTCAAAGCAACACTTCATTTTTGAAATTTAATATTCTTGTCAGCATATTGAACATGTTTAGAACGTACATTATAAGACCTAAAATATATTTTTGATTCTAACGAGTAAAAATGTTAAAACATCGTTACACGAGTCGTTTAGTCCATACTCGTTTGAAACGTTGACCTGCGCTAGGTCAGTGGAGATGAAATGTTTCATGTGTGGGTAAGTTTTAATTACCACGTTATATTAAACAATGGCGTTTATGTCGCGCGAATGAATAACGAACTGTAACACAATAAAACTTATTAGTAGAATATAAATTGCTAAAATTTAATTAGGCTTTCTTTAGAAACCTAATAAACCTAAATAGAGTTAAAATTACAGAGTTAGAGTTAGTTTACTTAGCATAGCGTAATCAGCCTTTTTAATACTCCACTGCTAGAAATAGGGCCTATATACCCTTGAAGGGAGATTGGGCCATTTAGACCATGCTGTCTCAGTTTGTAGGTTGGTGGATCCACACACACCATGTTTTTTTTTCTTCGGACGTGCGCAGGTTTTGTCAAGATATTTTCTTTCACCGAGAACCCAATGGTATGAAAATTCGTAAATAAACTCCAAAGAACTAGTTGCTATGGGCTGTCTCCCACGGCTAAAGTAAGTAAGTAAGTTCGTATAGGCTAAGTAGCATGTCCTAGTGTCAGAGTTAATGTGCCGCCCGAAGGCCTCTGACACGGCTTAGAACTACTTATTTATAAATTGAATTATTTAATATTTTAAAATATATTTAATATACAACCAGCTACCTACGAGTAGCTTATTATTAATACTACTTTAACATAATATTTTGCTATGCACTGTTTGTTGACTTAAATATATTAAAAAATAAATAGAAATAATAAGTCATACCTACTTAGGTTTAAAAATATTTGAATAAACACTCCACACTCTTTAAAATACAAGATTAAAGTAGAAATAAATGTATGTGTGTAGCTATAGATAGTGTACCTAAAACGTTATTGAAATACAAATACTGTGTATGGAGGAGAGAGCTAGATCCTCCAAGTGTGTATGGCACTAATCAAATACTCACATACACTAACTGACGTCATTTCTCTTCCAGTAAGAAAACGTAGTAATCAGCGAGACGGAGTTTTGGCGGGAACACGGAAAAATCATGTCGTTGCTTTCTATTATTTTCTTGAAATTCTATTTTTTCGCGATTTAATGATAAAAAATGGTGGTGTTTTATTCATTGAGTGTTGAATTATATGCACGAGTGTGGGCAAGTGTCTTTTCGTGTTGTTTTCAAGACTCTGTAGAAACTCGTAGTAAAGTCGCCACAATTTTACTAGAGCATGACTTGGACTCGACTATGACTAATTTCCTGTGACTAACTGTGATTTCATGACATATTTGACTTGATTTTAATATAAAAACTTGTAAATTCATAAACTTCACATTGGCAGAATGCACAACGTGCGATGCCAATAACTAAGAAAAAAAACAGCGAGACAGCGCACATGACACTGCAGATGCAAATCAGTTCACCGAGCACATTAACTTGTGGCCATAACTTATTCCGCCCCGTCCTTCTTAATTAAACTCTTGCACTTTTCAGCGGTCGCGGGGGCACGGGAAGAGGGGTGAGGGGCGGAGGGTTGGACATCTCCAGCCGTCGAGTTGTTTGCAATGTTTCAATGTTGACGCGCCTTAACTACAATTTACATACATTTCGATATTAATTCAGTTAAGGTGCGCTCGTTTGCGGATGCTAATTGAAGAACTTTGGAGTTTAATGCTGAGTGATGGACTTTATAGGAGTTCCGGTATGATTTGTTGGGAAGTTTGGGAGTTGGCTGCGATGGAAGGATTTGGCGAGAATGTTGCTGTTACTGACTTGTTAAAGATACTGAATGAATTATTGTTTTTATACTAGCTGCAGTTTGCAGAGATATGCTTTCCATAGATGACCAGTGATGTTTGAATATCTGCTTCAAGGGTGTGAGTTGTATGGAAGCGTTATTACTTTGTTTTATTTTAGGGAACCAAAATAAGCTAATTATTTGTTCCCGACATAAAGTTTATTCGCTAAACATAGCCACTGCAGTATTGAGCAGGCTAGGGTTCCGGCTAGGTAGGGTACACAAAAGTTTCAGACATTGTTCTTGTCACAAAAAAGTCATCATTAAAATGTTACTGTGGTGTAGTCTAAAATAATTTTAGCTCTTCCAATTTCCACCTTCAAAAAAACAAACAGTCCTCATTGTGTCGTTTTCCCTGTAATTTTTCTATTCCATTTAACATATTTTTCTTTCGCCTTCGTTTCCCTTGAATACAGTAACGGTAATACAAAAGTTTCCCTATTGTTGTAAACCGTTCCCTACCCCTACAACAGGAGGTGAGTTCCCAGCAGCCCCGTGCTGCGCATCAGCCGCTTCGTTAGCTGAGAATATTCGCGGTGGCTTTCACCGCGGCCTGATTTCATTTCATGTCCAATAAAACTGCCCCCCTCGCCCTGGGGGCGGGGCGGGCGCGGGGGGCTGCAGGCTAATCTCATTTGGTCCGAGTCGGTGGTACGCGCTCCGATTTTGTTAAGAGAAACTGCTTTTATTGCTAGAATCACCGGCGTGCGCGGAATCTCCGCGGCGAGCAGAGATTAGCTCTCAGAACAAGTTTTACTTGCCTCGGAAGTATACAGTTGTAATGTAATGTAGTGTGGGGACGGTGACCTCCGGTCAGTGGTTGGATGGGTGACCGGGATCGGTATAATTTTTTTCTTGTCTTTCTTTGATCCCTACAGTTACATCACTTTAGTTAGCATACCAGTTTTACCTATTCATAAAAGGAAGATGTTATTTGGTCGGCAGTAAGTATTTTTTTTAAAATCTGTTCACTGATTACTCCGTGAATTAAGGACTGATTTTTAAAATATAGTTATTTTAGTTTCATAGTGTATGGGTAAGGTTGAATACGGTTGTTTTTTTAAAGATTGTGTTTACTGTTTTAAAGCTTTTTGTGCGTTTTTTTTTTCTAGTACTAAGCAGCGACAATGAGAAAATGAATAGTCGGGAAATAAGCGCACAGATTTTGAAAGCTATTGAGCGCCAGCTCTCCACTCGCGTCAGTCATACTCTGTCTTTGCGATATGCGAGCCGAATCATACGACAATACAAATAAACCCAAATTATGCTTTCTTGTGCAATCCGCACGTGTAAGAACATTACTAAAATTCGCAATAATTTGGGGATCACATTCCACAAGTAAATACACATTAATCACTGTATATTGTCAAAACTGCAATTAATTTCAATAAATATGTTAGGGTAATCGCCATTTTGAGACGATCGTAATGTTACGAGACAGAGAGACTTCGATAATCCTTCGTCGATGCTCGTAATGTTCAAGATTCGAGAGCAATAGACAAATACATGTGTTCTCTTTTAGTCATGCGGTAATTAGATTCGCTATCTCTATTTTTCGGCAAATGTAATATGCATACTTATTGATAGGTATGCTTGACTGTGTTGACTTGTTAATTTTGAACGATATGCAAGCGCTGGGCCCATCCATTCCATTAACATCGTCGCTGGTACTAGGGCTGTAATATAATTCTATCCGTATGGTGTGTCAATAATGAGGCGAACGAAACACCTCCTGCTGGTTATATCTATAATGTCTGGCCGCGACCACTGCAGCTCTGTCCAGAACTGTTAGCAAGAACTCCTACAGGTGTATCGGCTTCACTCGCGTTTAATGAAGTCTACGTGAGATCGTGCGATGTACGTCAGTAATCACACTACTATTATATATTCGAAAGTTTGTCGAATAATACAGACACAGGTGTGTCCGTATTATAATATGTTGGTTACCTCGTCACGCCAAAACGGCATGGATTTGGATGAAACTCGGAATGGAGATAGCTTATTTCCTAAAACATATAAGCTACTTTTTATCATCATCATCATTACCGTTTTTCATCATCACGCGGGTGAACCCGCGGGGCTCAGGTATAAAACTTATTAGTATACTTTAGTTATTATAATACAGTCATTATGACAAGAACATAAATGAAACCAAACTGGATAAACATAAATAGTTTTTCTCGACAACTGATCTAATTAGTAGTTAATTGGGTAACGAACAATAATATGTTCCGTATAATCATGTTTATAAGCTAAAGCCGAGTTTATTTTCATCTTAGAATAGTCTGTGTTCCCGAACCGTAACTTAGTTATGTGTCTCAATATCTACAGTGAATATACGTTCTTAGAAGGTGTCGTGCTCCATCCTAGACCGCACCATTCCTTAACATCAGAGAGAGTGTGCCTACCTACCCGTATAAAAAATAATGAATATTTCTCATCAAACAAAAAATAAACTACTTTGTCATGTCAATTATGTAATAAATATATTATGATAGATACTTAGTGTAGCTTTTTCAAGTCTATTAGTAGACTAAACAAATATATATTCTTACGTATGTTGCCAATTTTGTCATTTTCATAGACAAACATTATACATGTTTGTCTACGCCCGAACAGTAAATATTTTCACACGATATTTCGTAGCGGTGACGTAGGCCGTCTACGGCGTAGCAATGTCGTAGCATACAGCGTAGAGCCGTAACGATTTATTCGCACGTATTCGGTATGATAAGAGAGGGTCGGTATCGGAGGAGCGGATTGATTGGTCCATTCTGAGGGACGCGAGGACGACCGCCGTGACTTGTGGCTGTCATTCCGAGCTGCGACACTAAATAATAGTTTTTCTTGCAATGCAATTTGGACTTAGTGTTGATATTATTATATTACACTTTGCGTTTACGTTTTTTTTGTATGAATTTAAACGTCGAGACGCGTTCGCCCGGTGGTAAGCATCACGCCTGCCTACAAAAGTAGCAGTGCTATAACTGTGACCTTGCGAAAGAAATCCTGCGCCACACTGCACTGCGCTCGTCACCCTGAGATATTAAGGTGTTAAGTCTTTAAATGTTTTATTATTATTATTTAATGCCCCGTAATGTATCAGGTAACATTACTCTACAAACTGAAACACAGTATTGCACACTACTGCTTGGCGCTTGAATAACCGGCAAAAGTGTGGTACTTCCTCAGGCGGACTCTGTAATATAGTCTTACCTTTACAAAAATCTACTTTCTTTAGCTCTGTGATGCATCTTGTAGCGCAGGGGTAGTGCATGAACTTCATAGCCTTGAGGTCTCAGGTTCAAAACTCGGCCGGATGGATGTTCAAGAGGTGATTTAGAATATCTACTCTGAGTTTGGGTGTTAATAAAATTGTCCGTGTATTTGGGATTGTTTCATGTCATCCCAGCAACTGGGCGGCCTAGTAGGAAACTATGAATGTAAAGTTTCAGCGTGTGCAATGAGGATGAAATAAACTTTAAATCATACTATAAACAATGCATAAATGACGCGTTATTTAAGACGTTTAGGTAAGTACACTTAATATATTGCATAAACGTACTGTACTCATTCTAGGTACTGAGAATAATATACATGAGATCAAATATACAATTTGTAACAGAAAGGTTCAACAATACTGAAGGGTATGTATGTACTCATCATTATGAACAACTTTTACTATGGGGTCAACCCTGATATAGCGCAAAAAAAACAGCTGTTTCATACATTTTCAGGTCAATGAACTTTTTGTATGGAACAGCTGTTTTGTATGGAACAGCTGTTCGCGATTTCAGGTTTGGCCCCAAAATACATAATTCCCTCAGTATTGTTGAACCTTTTTGTTACACTTTGCATAAATCGTAACTACACGTTACAAACACAAATGCGTTCAAAATTAAGTAAAATATACCCACATACAACAGAGAATTCAATTAAATGCTAATAAAATAGTTTAAAATAACAGTTTAATTTAAATGAGGTTCTAAAATATCCACATTGTTTTGTGTTTATAATGTTTAGAGCTAATTTAAACTCCAAGGTCACAATTTAATGAGCTCTATAAAAGATTAACTCATAAACTTTTTCGCCTTTTGTTTTCGCATACTTGAATAAAGAGGTTATTTCACAAGTTGTATAATTTATTGTTGCTGAAGTTGAGACGGTAATTGCGTACAAAACTTAAAGAAATATTTACAGACTAGGCTCTGGGAATCCAAAAAAGTTTAATGTTGTTTTTGTTGTCCAAGTTACATCTAACTAATCATTATCGCAATCATACTAGCAACGACTTTTAATGTAGGTGTTGGCACATATCTATGCAACCGAGTCATGAGACAAGCGAGCTCCTTGCCTGATGGTAAGTCTCAGTAATTTGAGCAGACTAGAATAAAATAAAATAAGACTCATTCTGGCCAAAATAGCATGACAAAACTTCTTAAATTGGACAAATTTTATTCCCAAGAATTTCAAAGAAATACAAGCACCTTTCCCCCTTATCTGCCCACTTGATAAAAAAAGTCCGTCTCCATTTCTCAGTCGAGGCTCGCACCATTTTTCAGAGCTCTCGTCAGCGCCACAATAAACCTCTCCATTTCGGAAATAACCGACCTACCCTAAAAATAAACGATCCGTCCGTCATGACAAAAACTTCCTTACTTAGGTAAATTACTAAGGTCCAGTACTTACACATTATGGGTCCACTGGGTGCTGCCTCACCCTGAACCACAAAAACAAACTCTAACTACTCTCTAATAAAGTTTCATTCCGACTGATGTCGCTGCGACCATAGACCGGTCAAGAGTGATAATGAACACTATCAAAAGTAATCGCGCTAGAACTAAATCCAACCTTATAAATTGGAGTGAAGGTAGTGTTTCGAGTGCGGTGTGTTTAGGCGGTAAGACTGTGTGTTAGGTGGCATAATTACAGCAGTAAATTAAGCAAGTAAGGCCATTGCATCGGTTATCGGCGCCGTGTTTATGTTATCCGAGATACGAGGCTCGGATTGTTGGGGCATTAACTGGACACTAACGAACTGGACACACAGACAAAGTATTTGTTGGTCACAGCTGAAACAATATTGTAATCATTGCTTTCACATGGCTAAGGTAAAGTCAAGATATATTATAAATAAATAAATATCGGAGGACATTTTTTCACACAGCGCCATCTAGCCCCAAACTAAGCAAAGCTTGTAATATGGAAACCAGATAGCTGATACTTATATATATATATATATATATTTTTAATACATACTTCACCCAGACACAGAACAAACATCTATGTTTGTCATATAAATGTTTGCCCTGGGTGGGGTCGAACCCACGCCCTACACAGCTCTGAAGGCAGACATGTTACCAACTGTAAGTATCAACTATAAGGTGGTCAGTCATTATGGGTATTATATTTCACGGGTGTGTGTTTTTATATCACACACTGCAGCTTAATGACAAACTAAACTGAGCTCCACGAAGAAGAATTGCGATGAAAAATAATGATGATTACGATAACAAAATGAAGCCTATATTATTTTTTTGAGTTTCAGCTAAGCTGAACAGGAAAAGACAAAAAGAGACACGAGTTATTTTATGCTTAACTTCGTAGACCCACGCAGTTAGTTCTGTACTAAATAATCATTTATCTATATATATTTGTATATAATTAACAGTTACATCAGGTGCAAGGTTAAGGCGACCTTTTAAAGGTCTCGCTTATTCTCCAGCGCTCGCCTGAGTGGACACTAATCCGGCCTTAATTGTGTGGACTCAGACAACAGTAGTTAGACCTTCAAACAGGAACCTGGGCCTCCGGCCACGCAGGAGGGAGAGGGCCTTCGGCTGACTTTCTTTCTTAAGCTATCTTTTAGGTCTAAGTTGGTCGGTATGAGGAGAGTTTTATATTTTACTTCTTTAGACCTTTTTAAGTGATTTGCTTATCCAGGAAAGTATAGCAATACTTATGACGCGATTAGCCAGTTCTACCAAATAAAACAAATGAATAAAAAAATACTCATAATTGTTATTAAAATTGAACTTACAATATTCGGATTCGTAGTGACTGGGCATCTCGCATGGGAAATCAATTTTACTATTTTAGTCACTAGGTGATATATTATGTATAGAGGAATATTTTTTCTTAAGTTATTTTGGTTATCTGTTAACTAGCTCACTGATAAGTACTCTTTTAATTTCTCAACAGATTTATCTGTTGTGAAATTTTAGAGTACTTATTCCATCGACATTATTTTAAACAAAGAGGCATGGTAACAAAAAGTACAAAAATTTAAAAACTCAAGTAAACAACCGTGATAGTTTAAAACAGTGTTTTAAAAACTCTATATTAAAATAACAAATGAATTAAGTAAAATAGATAGAGTAGGGTAAAATAAAATGAGAAAAAATAATGATAAAACAGAGAATCCTTTTAGGTTTAATTTAATTCGGCAGTTCAATAGGAGTCGTTAAAAGTAAGTCGTTTGGTCGCTGTGAATGAACCGACGTTATGCGCCACCGCAGAGCCATGAATGTCGTGTCGGTAACAACTTGTATTCCTCCAAGAGTCATTCGTATCTATTTAACTCACAAGTTTACACTCCCGCGCCGTTCGACCAATCTAAATAAAAACATTTATTCAGCTCCGCGATTCACTTGCTTTATATTGCACAGAGCGCATGCAGAGAAGAGACGGCAAATGAAAAGTTTCTACGAAAAAAGCATGACAGTGAGGCTGAGTAAGATAACGGGTTCTTATGAAATCGAATTTTAATGTTTTTTGCGTATTATTTTTTATGTCGTTTGGGTTTGGCTCGGCTCCACAGAGCTACAGTAGATTTTTGCTCTAAAACATTTCCAATCAGCCCGGATTTCCTTAATTAAGGCTAGATTCGAAGTAGGTCTTTTTGATTACTTCTTCTATAATTTTGAACAGACTTCAAAAAAGGAGGTTCTCAATTTGATTGTGTTTTTTTTGTGTGTATGTTACGTGATTACTCCGCCAATTATGAATGGTATTTTTTTTTTGATATTTTGTTGAAATGTCTACAAAGTTGGTGACGATGTCTCCGATGACATGATGATTATGTTGTAATGTTTCTTAATCACATTTTAAGCTAATTCAATGCTAAGTTAGGTCGCGCCACCTCTACTTCTGTTTTCCTCTGTGGCCATGCATCTTGTATTGCTATCGAGAGCATTACACGCGCCATTTGCTTTGCAAATGAATTGCTGACGCGCAGCAGAACCTTTCGTACTTTTACTTTGTTAAAATAAAGTAAAAAAAACTGCCAATTTATCTTTAAAGTTGGTCGAATGATGAAACTACATGTTTTCTTTAGAGCGTTCTCAGTTATACTGACAGTGGCTCCCCCAATCAACCCTGTAAATAAATTGGCTATTCTGTACTTTATAAACTCGTTTATTAGCGCGGGGTAAAAGAGGTTAGATTTTTATTGGATGTCTACGTCTAGTGAAAGGCTTTCGGTTTGACTTTTCAACTATTTTAATTCAAAGTTTTTATGTTCGCGCCACAGGCTAATCTATTTAACTTTGTTACATTTTCGTAGTATTCCAGACTAAAGAAATGTTACATCTATGTTTTATTCAACAACAAATTTAATCTCATTTGAATTTTGTTGAAATTATTAAAGGCACTTGCCAATCATAATAAAAAAAATACTTATTCTAAATAAGATAAATAAAAGTAAAAAAAGATTAATATTAACACATTTATATTCCCGGCTCTGTCCATAGTTGGGTACTAATTTGTCTGTTGGTTTGATACCTATGCCATAGTAGACACTATGCATAAACAATTTATAAAACATCAAGCATAAAACTCTGCAAACCTTATCATCTTTGCTCACTCCATCGTTTAACAATTATATATTATATCAGGTGAGATGTGGACAATCACCTAAATAAATCTATCCAGCATAAAAAATGATATTACAATATGTACAAATACTAACACTTTTAAGCTCTCAAAAGGTGTATCTTATCTCTTACAGCCGACCGCTGTGCATTCCAACCAGTGGTAGATAGCCCGGGTATCTGCAATTGTGATAATGCCTCTGTTTGTAAAGACCGCTGGCTCCAGGGCCGCAGTTAAGGCCCAAGGTTGAAAGGGCCGCAATAACGGTCGCTCGGATCGTCGTCGTAATGCGGACGATGGCTGGCTAGGTTACAACGCATAGCATTGTAGTGGTAGGACTATATTGCAGAGTCCGCCTGATTTGCCAGTTATTGAACCGTTGAGCAGTAGTGTGCAAGCATTATTGTGTTTCGGTTTGAGGGGTAATGTTACCAGTATGTTATTGGACTTGAAGAGATTTTACATGTAATATCTCAGGGTGATGAGCGCAGTGCAGTGCGGCGCAGGATTGTGTTTGCGATTTCGTAATAGTGGCACTGGTACTGTTGTGGGCAGGCGTGATGCTTACCACCAGGCGAATGATTCGTCCGTCTCGTCTCTCCAATACATTAAAAAAAACTGAGCGTGGTCGAAAATATGTTACGAAATGAAAGCATTTAATCCTCAGTTTGGACTCTGGATCACTTAGGTGTCCAAACACGATATCAAATTATGTATCACTAAGCGCCAAAAAAAGTTTTGGAAATGAGGCATAAACGTCCTATGTAAAGTTTCAGTGAATAATTAAAACAACCAAAAAGTGATAAATGTACCACACTAAATAAATTATTTCCAGCCCAAACAGGTTAACGGCAAAACTAGAAAATGTTACAAAAAGCCCAATTAACCGAAGTCTCAGATTCAAAATGCCATTTATATCCTTCCACCAAAATAAAAATAAAACTGTGATAATTGGCGTTTATTTGTTTTTTTTTACTTTTATGTCCAAAAAAATAGGTTGAGTACCTTTATTTACGTACTGCCTGAGCGACACAAAAGTACGCCGTAGCGCCATGCGAGTTAGATTTATCGACGCAGAAAAAAAAGCGATTCGAACTGTATAAGTCAGTTTCGCAAAAAGTGGCGGTTATCCCATTTTGACCGTTAGGCATCGATATTATATTCAAAACTGGTAATTTCTCTAAATTCGCCACAAATCTCACTGACAACACTACTAGCTCTGCGGGACCCCTCCCCCCAACCGTCGCATGCACCTCGCCTCGCCTAACTCCGTACAATACAACCAACTTATCTAAAGGACTTAAATGAGGGAACCACAATCGAATTAACTGAAGAAACTCAACAGCCGACTTAGGCAAAATTTAGTTCCATTATTAGAACGACTCTGCTTAAATTGGTCTGCAGAATTTACGACGCTCATTCCGCTCGCCCATTTTGTTTGCCGAATTATTCGCCAAATTGTATGAAAAAAGTTTTGATACAGTAAGTCATGTCTGGTGGAACTGTTGGCTATTCTGTGGCGCTGCCACTCCACTGAGTTATGTTCTGAATATTTATGCAACGCACCAAACGGACATGTTTGTAGCGCGCGCACAATGAATAAAACAACTAGATACTACTTACAGGGAGGATGATAGATAAGAACATGAGGTGAACAAATACATAGACATTAACAATTATAGCTAGCTATAGATCAATAAGTAGCCAGCGTGAGTTAAACCACGTCCAAAGCGGATAAAACGATGTTTTTTTTTTTTTTTTTTTTTATGAATGACTGATGCTGTTGGCCTCGGATGGCCTTTACAGCGTCACCGGACTTTAGGCAAGCGCAAACGGCGCTCGGCCTAGGTTTAGGTTAAAGGCGACTAGCTCAAGGGCACCTCAGACGGTACGAACCTCGGCTTGGCCGTCGCCGGGAGTGGGGTCAGACTTGCCCTGGCACCCCAGAAGGGGTATGCCCTGGGGCCCTAGTAGGTTGATCTGGTTGACTATTTGGAGAGAATCTAACCGATCTTCTCACAGATCTGGGGAGTCCTCGACCTCGCCGGCGAGGTCGGTGCGTGTTTGTGTGCCTCTGGTAACCGGCGCCTATACCAAAAACGTAATACTTCCTGTTGCTAGGAATGGTCGGATCGGGCGAGCCCAGCGCCGCCGAGGTGATGACGGCGATGGGGTCGTCAGGGTCGCCCAAGACGTGTCTGGGGCGTCTACGGAAGGGCCACCCCCCTTCCGAGCAAACGCCACGGAGGCGTATGTCATGACGGGGCGAATACAAGTTTTGTAGATTGTAACCTTATTTCTAAGGGACAATTTACTACGCTCGTTGAGAAGGGGAGTGAGCCGGCCTAAGAAGAAGGCTGCTCGGTTGCGAACTATCTGAATATGCTTTGAGAACGTGAGTCGACGATCAAGGGTCACACCGAGATACTTGGTCTCGGTAGCCCATGGGATGGGCTGGCCGTGTAGCGTGATATGCTTCGAGGGAGGTTTTTTGGACGGATGAAAGTACACGGCTGCACTTTTATCGGGGTTAACGGTGATAGCCCACTTCTTGAACCAGTCTCCCAGGAGATTGAGGGCTCGTTGAAGGTGGGCTAGCTGAATGACCTTGTTCCACCCTCTGGTGTAGAGGGCGGTGTCGTCTGCAAAGAGAGCAAGCTCCACTTTAGGAGTGCGGGGGAAGAACGATGATCATTTTTAGAAAATATTTGTATAGTACCTTTTTTCGAATATAAATTAGGAACAATGTTTAACGAAGTTTATTTACCAGCTAACATACATGTTAATGACAGACAGATAACTTCTCCGATAATCAAGGCAAGCGTGTATACGAGTACGTTTAAACCTTAGGTTAGATTGCGGTCAAACGCAATCCTATAATTAATCACAAAATCTTGCGATATAATTACCTACCGAAAACATAAAAACCGAAAAGATAAAATTCGTTGCCCTGACTGATTTTATACAACTAAATTTAATCTAGATATAAGTTTACATCACCATGTCAGCTCATGATGACATCCCACAGCTGGGTAAAGCTGCTCTCCCCTCGACGGGTGGGCGAAAATCCACCACGCTGCTCTAGCCCGGTGCGGGTTGCCGGATTCAGATACGCCTCTGAATTTCTTCCTCGGACATTTGGCGGTTTACTCACGATGTTTTATTTCACAGAAAAGCCTACTAGTAATGGTACGTATGTTAAACGCATGTTGTAGGTATGTACACATTTTTGAGTTATTGTTATAAATAAGTAAATAAATGTTTGTAAATTTTAACTCAGTGTTACAAGCAACGTATTTTTCCAATAGGCTTTTAAGTCAAAGTTTAATAACAACTAACAATCTTAACAGAATGAGCCGTTCCATTGACATTTTGATGCATCAGCGCTCTTCAAAGACTAAATTCAATCTAGCGCTCTAATGTTTCGGCAAACTAGGAGCTATCGTGAGCGTGTGTCGAGTTTTATCGCAACAATATATCTCACACCTCCACGTATCATATTTAATGCATATTCGCATTATAAGGCGGGCCTCTAAGATCGAGTCTTAAAAGATTTTCCGAGTAATTCTATCTTGTTTTTGATTAAATTTGATAAATAGCATTTTCTAGGTTTCTTATTTTGCGGTTTGCAATTAATATTAAAAAAAAACCTGAACGCAATAAAAAAAGCAACATTTACTTACTTATTGTTTTGTATGTTTTGTTTCGGGTTAGGTTGAATTTCAATTTACGTTGATACTTACAGTAAATTTAAAATAGGTAGTTTGTCTCTTCATCCGATTACTAGGTACTCGAAAGTACTACAAAATTAATAGTATACTTATAGCAATTTGATTATAAATATTATAGAATTATAGATAATTTAATTAGACTATAATTAAATAATCCAAATGTTTTTTCTTAGATTAGCAACAAGACCGAAAAAAAAGTTTCACCATACATTGCGTCCTGAAAAATCTATCACTTCGTATAAGTAATTTATTATTGGTGTGAATATAGCTAAAATCCCTGATACTAGCACCTCAGGGTGGCCTTCGTACTTGTTTTCTTGAAGTTTAGTAAAAGCTTTCAGCAGCTCTATCGTGACGACATTGTGATATCGCTAAGGTGAAAACATAATTCAAAAGTTCGACGCTCTTTTTTCAAAAGCCGTGTGTTGCATTTATGTCATATTTAACAGAAACTCACAACTGAAAACCTGCCTTGTGACAGCTGCATAGAGTCGTAAGTAGCTTGTTTGGACAGAAGGCCTTTAATTTCGGTGTATTGAGTAGAACCCAATCAGGGCGCTCGTCGACGCGCTTTATTGTTGATCCCATCGCACACTGCACCAACGCGACACCGAATAAACTAAAAAGGTTGAGATGAGTTTGACACCAAGAAAAAAAAGTCTTGTCATATCGTAAGAATACAATTTCCAAAACACTGATTTTATTTTGTGTATATATGTATATATATATTCATAATAATCTTTGTAATTATTATGTGTGTTTTAGAGCACTAATATACCGGTAATAGAATTTTTAATTTGTGTCTACACTTGAAGTGAGTTTTCTTTTCTTTTTACAATATAAAACCAAACCATTCTGTGACAACTCTAGACCGACAAACTTAGATGTCACTGTGGTGTCTTTACCCTGGCTGAGAATAAGGCCTCTTATACCAGTTCGTTTATTTTAGTTGATCAAAATAGATCACTCAAACATCTAAGCTTTGCTTTCATGTCCGATGTCGAGCGAGGGAGTTTGCGATAACCTTTATTGGAGTGAAATTTTAATATATGGACTCGTCATGCTGCTAGAACATCGGGCCGGTCCCCAGTAACTGTTATTTAGTCTGTGGAGGTCGCAGCGAATATTCGCTGCAGAGTCGTAAAAGTATCGATAAAAAGCAACGCATTATCGATAAATTAAGCAAATTGTTATAAATGAGATCGTGAAGCTGGGCTCAGTTGCTATTTAAATAATATATTGAAAAAACTTGTCATCCTCGTGGTTTTCTATCTATTTTGCAGATTTTTCTATTTTTTTTCTTTTGCGATACACGATACCTATTAAACTTTTTAATTCGTTTAGATATTATTATGCAAGTTTGAAAAGGCAAGAAAAGACAATGTATTAGGACACGATTCCAACAGCATTTACAATTTATAATATAGTACAATAATTCTAAATTACCCAGTTGTTTCCTTCTCCATACAAGGTATGTACGCCGTATACATAGTAGATCTAGCCCGGAGACGTCCACTGCTGAACGAAGGCCTCCCCTTTACAGATACACACAGAACACAATAACAGAAATACCGTAAAAAATGCAGTACAATTTTTACAGCACAGTTCAGCTCGAGTTCCTCTTGTGTTTAATTTTATAGTTTCGAAACATGTTTACATGCGTCGCGTCGTAAGAACAGTTTTCGAACAAATGAATTGAATATTAAGTTAGAAACTGTCACATTCGCCAAATAGCTTACAACTATTAAATCTCGAAACAGATTTGCAACAAATAATATTATATCTCGAAACAACACATCGAGATCACTCGAAGAACTGAGAACCGATGGGGAAGAAAGGTTTTTGAGTGGTGACCACGAACTGGAAGACGCAGCGTTGATATATTAGCCCCCCCTCTAGGTAGACTGACAGATTATGAAAGTCACAGGCATCCGATAGATGCAAATGGAAGGTTGTCGTACAGGTGTCTCTCTGGAGGTCTTTGTTCACCAATGGACTTCCCGGGCTGATGATGATGATGATGAATAAAATATCTTCTCCAAACCGTCACGCGTAAATGTTAGTGTAAATCTATTTAGTTAAACAACTGATTCTACTACTGGTACACTATACGCATGGTTTCTAAGCCGCGTAATCAACATACATAATGGAGACGCAATTATTGCGTCTTTAACTAGAACATTAATAATTATATTACTGCTCGCGATACATAATTAATGGCTACATTATAATTATAGCTAAACAACGGTTGTATAACCGCTTTATGGCAAGACAGATAACCACTTTGCGGTCATCTGTCTCTCTCTTGAAAATAACGATCTGATTTAGTGTAAACATAAATAGGAGTACGTTGAAAAGTGTCCTGGTACGGAAACCCCTTATATAGACAATCCCTTGCGAAGGGGATAAAGTTACCATTCACACTCATAGCTGCTTACTTGGATTCCCCGTATATTGCGAAAGCGCACATAGAAACATGGAAAACTAACACCTACTCAGAGCAGATAATAATATACAATAAACATAAAAAAATTGCTATATTTTTTGTGTATTTCAATAATAAAAAAAAGTTTGTAACGTAATTATTTTTTATCGTAACTTGGCGCGGGATTGTATTATACACTGATAATATAATTACTTTAGTACCTAGTATAGCTGGTATAATTATGTAGTATGTCACTTGAAGACAGACGTTAGTATGCCTACTGGTGAAATCATTTTGAAGTTTGACTAGTACTACTAATAAAGTGTTATTACTTACCTCTGTTATAGTCAATACGTTTATGCAGTTAAAATAATTATTATGAAGATTAAAAGCAGGTCTTATAAAATAAACGCATTATGGTGATTTTTGTGTAATAATCATCAACAGCCCGAAGACG
This sequence comes from Erannis defoliaria, assembly GCA_905404285.2. Taxonomy (NCBI): domain Eukaryota; kingdom Metazoa; phylum Arthropoda; class Insecta; order Lepidoptera; family Geometridae; genus Erannis; species Erannis defoliaria. The sequence continues at coordinate 17,719,364 of FR990083.1, read as the reverse complement.
TCAACTGCTGGACGAAGGCCTCTCCCTTAAAGGGAGGTGTTACCATAATCCCCACGCTTGGCAGGCGGCTTGGGCTTGGGCTTGGGCTTGTGTAATAATAATTCCTTGACATTAAAAAAAAATATTTTTTTGCGGCAAGATTTATTCTACAATGTTGTTGTCGTTGAAATATTCGTCGAGAGTATAAAAGCACTTTAATATCAAAAAACTAAAATCAAAATATACGAGTATGTATTTTAGTTGTTTAACCAAATTTACTATAAATACCTAATTAATGTAGATTACAGTGTTAGTCACATATTATCAACACTGAATGTAGAAAATAAAACGTCATCACTTTTCTATGCTAATTATAACAGTACGAAAAGATACACGAAAACTATAATTTTATTGACTACGCAACTAAATTGTGCCGGACTTTGTGTAATATCAGCGCCAAGGAGCCCAATATGATAACAGTTAGCGACAAAGTAACATTATCAGAAGTGCCGCCTCGCGCCGCTCGGACGTTAAACTGATGCGAAGCATAAAAGTTTTACTGCATCATACTGCGCGTCCACTCCACACCCTCCAATGTCGCACAAACAAATGTTACAGTAACCGTTTAAGGGGGCGACTAGTGCCAAAAGTAAGTAAAAGGTGTATTTATAAACACATAGTTTAATGATAAAGAACGTAAATATTCAGATTAAAAAATACTACAGGTAGGGGAAAAACCTAAAGAAGCCGAGTAACTGAATAGAATTTTGGAAAATAATATGGATTATTAAAAAAAAATTTACAAATTATCAACAAAACAAAAACTGTTTTAATTCAAATGTTCTAAATTATCAGCGACAGCACCACATATTTTTTTACGAATTACATAGTTAAACTAATGTTTTAGCACAGTAGCCGTTATTTTATTTTATTTCATGCCTACATTTTGAATAATTAAATAAAATCCCACCTAAATTGCTCAAAGCCATCATCATCATCAATTGTATCGTGCGATTTTCGACTCTAAACTAATGCAAGACGCGCGGGTGAAATCTGTTATTTTTCTGGCATTAGTCGCACTCTTAATATAAGCAACATGGATTATTAGCTGGTAGCAATGTACAATGACTAGAAGTTCCCAAAATATCACCAAAGCAATGGATGACCCAGTCAGTTTTCGGATGGGTGAACGCAAATGGCATTTATAGCAATACCAAATTCTAAATGCTATGTTTCGGTTTGAAGGGCTTACCAGAGAATTACTAGGCATGAAGAGATATTTTGACATCTAATATCAAACGTGACGAGCGCAGTGCAGTGCCGTGCAGGATTTTGTACGCAAGTACACAATTCAGGCACTGCTATTATATTGTAAGTTATGAGCAGGCGTGACGCTTACCATCAGGTGAACATCTCGCTCGTTTACCCAAATGAATCAAAACAACCATCAGAAGACTTCGAGCGGTACATATACGGGTTAAGCCTAGGAAAGCATAATTAGACGAAATCACTTTTTTCTTGCAGTATCTGCATATCACTAGTTCCAATATTAAAGGTTTTTTTAAATTACTTCTATGTATTTCTTGGTGTGAACAATACACAGTAAATCAATCAATCATTAACTCGATTGTGCTAATCAATCCGGGTAGTGGCGTGGCTCGCTCCACAATCACTAACTCGATTGTGCTGATCAGTCCGGGTAATGGCGTGGCTCTCTCCACAATCACTAACTAGATTATGCTGATCAGTCTGGGTAGTGGCGTGGCTTGCTCCACAATCACTAACTCGATTGTGCTGATCAGTAAGGGTAGTGGCGTGGCTCGCTCCACAATCACTAACTCGATTGTGCTGATCAGTCTGGGTTTTGGCGTGGCTTGCTCCACAATCACTAACTAGATTATGCTGATCAGTCTGGGTAGTGGCGTGGCTTGCTCCACAATCACTAACTCGATTGTGCTGATCAGTAAGGGTAGTGGCGTGGCTCGCTCCACAATCACTAACTCGATTGTGCTGATCAGTCTGGGTTTTGGCGTGGCTTGCTCCACAATCACTAACTCGATTGTGCTGATCAGTAAGGGTAGTGGCGTGGCTCGCTCCACAATCACTAACTCGATTGTGCTGATCAGTCTGGGTTTTGGCGTAGCTTGCTCCACAATTACTAACACGATTGTGCTGATCAGTCCGAGTAGTGGCGTGGCTCTCTCCATAATCACTAACTCGATTGTGCTGATCAGTCCGGGTAGTGGCGTGGCTCGCTCCACAATCACTAACTAGATTATGCTGATCAGTCTGGGTAGTGGCGTGGCTTGCTCCACAATCACTAACTCGATTGTGCTGATCAGTAAGGGTAGTGGCGTGGCTCGCTCCACAATCACTAACTCGATTGTGCTGATCAGTCTGGGTTTTGGCGTAGCTTGCTCCACAATTACTAACACGATTGTGCTGATCAGTCCGGGTATTGGCGTAGTTTGCTCTACATTCCAACTAACTGAATATTCTTTGGCATACTTAATTATTTTAACTTCAAAAAATAAAATGGATCACGTTTCTGGTACAGTACAACCACAGCATTCACAATTCTTTTTACGTAACATACATTTTACTGCACGCGTGCGAGAAACAAATCAAAGTTGTCAAGATTCGCGGAGCTTGTCATAATTTAAGGACCATTTTGTTACAACGTTGCCTCAAAAATCTAATCTAAAACCGTAAAACTTTTACTTGCGTTACATGGCGGACGCTCCACTGGACATGGTCCGTAAAACTCCTCCACAGTATCATTTTATAGAAGATCAACTAAATGTTTCTTTGAAGACGTTTTTACGGGATTATTAGTTGACTGGAAATAATAATAATATTTATTTACTATAATGAACATGTACAACATTTAGGAAATTCTTTTTTTTAAATATAATATATATATATATATAATTATATATATAGTACAGTACATTGACAAAATATATATAATACTATATATATATATATATATAATATAATAATAAAATAATAAAAAATAAACTAATATCCTAAATGTTGTACATGTTCATTATAGTGTAAATTTATATTTAGTCCTTATTATTTAGACTAATTAATTTGTTTTGATTAAATTTGTATTAATCTATTTAATTTTAGACTTGTTCGCTAGCTCGTTTCCATCTACAAAAGATGATTTATGTAGCGTATAATATTTACATAATTATATTCTATTTTAGGGTGTTTTATAATGACAGCTTTAAATTTTTGTGTTTTAGTTTAATTTTTATTTTAAGTAATTTTACATCAATTTTTTACCGAAATATATTAATAATTATGTAAATAAACGACTATTAATGTAACGTATTATTAATCTTTACGAATTATATGAACTATCTAACTATCTATAATTTGATATTATCAAAGCCGATTGATATCTCAAAAAATAACTTAAAAGTTTAAACTTAACCTGGTGCCTTTAAGATTATTTTAAATGTACCAAGTAAACTAATTAAATAATAGGCTTTCGAAGTTTTTATGCTACGTTTGGTCTTTGCTATGCATTGCGATCCGGGCATCTTGAAGGCTGGAGTGAATAATTACCTTCTTGGTTGCGTGCTCCTACTTCCACCAGAATGCCGCACCGTTATTCATTAGACAAGTTGGGCGTTAATTGTAGAACTATTAAATATCAAAATATATTTTATACTAGTATTTGTCTTACTGAGCGTTATTTATCTGTGGTTCGGTGGGTGCGCGATCGTCACGTACGGTGTAAAGTCTACATTGTTATTTGTTACGAGGTTGCCTACTTCCCAACTCCGCTGTGACAGCCGGCTCCGGCCTCTGTGCGCCTTCATCTCTGAAACTTTCGGGAACTTGAATAAACATCGGAATTCCCTTTCAATTATTTGTTTTATTGCCATAATTATTGTTTTGTGACATTTAGCTTACTTTGGAACAATAAGTTTGAAAGTAAGTATACATGTGAAATTTATTAAACACTGTACCTGTGCGCCGTGGTTTCACCCGAGTCCTGATGAAAAACGGTGGTGACGATGAAAAAGTACTCCATTTATTAATTCCGGGAAGTAAGCTATCTTCACATCAAATTTCATCCAAATCGTTTCAGCAGTGAAGAGGTGACAAACGTACACACACATACCGAAAAATCTTCACATAGCACGTACATATTGCAAGTAAGTACAAACGGACAACATAAATTAATATTTGTAGATACTTTATGAAAACTTAGATAAAACGTACTTTATGTTATAATATGCAAAAAGAGTACAACATTGTGTGACGAAATAAAATTCCATGCGTAGTACATACGATAGGTACATAAACAGGCTCAAACAGCGTGGGTAGATCAAAAAATCTTTCAATTTGCTTCACGTAGGCGAGGTGGAACAGAACGCCTAGAATATTAATCAGCCCAGTCAAGAGATAAGAGTGACTAGCTCACACTGTATAACATTAGTGATATACATTTTTCAGCCAATGTAGACAAGATTTTTAGACTCGTGTATCAAGTATGGAGACATACGGGAACATAAATTGTTGATAATTATTATCCGACATTATAAAGCCTTACTAATAGCGATGACACGACGTGAGCACTGAGCAGTTGTCTGCTTAGCTCAGGGCCTTTTGCCAGTTACTCGACTGCCAAGTATTAGTGTGCAAGCGTTATCGTTATAAGGGCAATTATAGCAGAGAAATTACTTGGTAAGTAGAGATTTGACATCTAATATCTCTCGAACGAAATGCAGTGCGGCGCAGGATTTTGTTCGCAAGTTCACAATTCTGGCACTGCTAATATTATGGGTAGGCGTGATGCTTACAACAAGGCAAACGTCTCGCTCGTCTCGTCACTCCATTACATTAAAAAAAAACTATTTCACAGAAAACAATAAAGTATTACGAATAAAAGACTCAGTTCCATATAAAACGCGTAATACTTTCAGAATTTTACCTAGACCCCACATTATACAGCGCAATTTGTACTCTACAATCATTAATACGGCGATATTCTACTGAACCGCTTTTGTAGTGCGCTTCAGCCATCGTGGCGCCCGCGCCGTGCCGGCCGCGGGACGCAGAATAGTTAACTTCACAGCCTACTTAAACCGTCGATAAAAGAAAACCTCGCAATACTAAAGATGCTGTTATTTTCTCTTTATACAACGCTACATTCCTACACACAACATTTTCGGCCAGCATGTTTGCTAGCGAACTACCCGCCCGTGTGTCCCTCTTCAAATTGGTATGGAATAGGTAATTCCCGAGTCACGTGACCCCGGAGTAGATTTGAAAGTCTAATGCGAGCTAGGACGCTAGAGTAGCCTGCTAGCGGCCGAATTGCGTTTGAGACCTAATATTTTTTAGGCGAAATGTTTATGCATTCGAATTTAAATAATAGCATTAGTGGCCGTAAGCTCTGAGGCGGGCGTTCTAAAGCAGCTCTGAGACCTGAAGGGGCTGGAATAGGCGATAGTGCTGGGACGAAGTTAACAATAGTTTAAGATAAACTCTCGAGACTATTTATTTTTAAAAACATAATTATAAATACGAACTCTAGAAATGTTTACTGTAGATGAATGTAAATAATAATGTACTCAGTAGAACAGTGGTTCCCAAAGTTGACTGGACAGCGACTCATGTAACAAAAACATTCGTATAGGGAACTCACCACTTGGTTTTGATGAAAAAAAAAGGGGTATAACTACGTAGGGCGTTCATTATAAAGTGAGAATGAGGTAGAAACTCTTTGGAACAGAAAAAAGTAAATACCGGCTGGTAATGCTGGATATTGATAAGATTAAAAAAAGCAAATAATTTGAATATATTTTGTTTTTAAAAAATGGAAGTCTTTTCGTTGCAGTCTGTCGTAGCGTGTTGACGAAAATGGAAAAATTTAATTGTGTGCGGTTATTAGGTATCTCTGCATGAACAATTTCGGAAAATAATCAGTAACGAACTATGCAAGACTTGCAGGATACTTTAGGAGCAAATGCGCCACCGTATTCTAAAGTTGCTCGTTGGTATGCCGAATTTAAACGTGGAAAAACATCCCCCAAAGATGACCCTCGCCAGGGCCGCCCCATAACGGTAGTGACCGAAGAAATGGTAAAAAAAAGTCGAGAATATTGTTTTAGCAGATCGTCATGACACGGTACGTTTTATAGCCGATTAAACAAAGATTTGGGCTGGTAGTGTGCATAGCATTTTACACGAACGCTTGGGGCTGAAAAAGTATCCGCGCGCTGGGTCCCCAGAATGCTTACCAATGCACAAAAACAAACCAGGCTGAACATTTCTCGAGATTCATTGGAAATGATACAACAAGATTCTGATAGATTTCTGTCTCGGTTCATAACAATGGATGAAACATGGCTTCACCATTACGATCCTGAAACAAAATTAAAGTCTATGACTTGGAAAAAACCATCATCTCCAACTCCTAAGAAATTTAAGGCGAGTCGTCGTTCCGCCGGAAAGATCATGGGCTCTCTTTTCAGGTATACTAAAGGGGTGGTTATGATAGAATATCTCGACCATGGAGCTACTGTAACGGGCTCTTTGTATGCAGAACAAATAAAAACATTGCGTAACGAAATACATGAGAAACGGCGAGGCAAACTAGCAAAAATTGTTTTGTTCCATCAAGATAATGTCCCGGCTCACAAGTCCGCCGTTGCTATGGCTACAATTCATGATGCTGGCTTCGAAATACTTGAGCATCCTCCATATTCACCCGACCTTGCCCCTAGTGATCTCTATCTATTTCCGAGGTGGAAGGAGTCTCTGAGAGGACAGGACTCTGACATATCATTTAATAAAAGTTACCGGCAACATACTCATTCTCACTTTTTATTGCCCCTCGTCAACAATATCCGTTTCAACAAGAAAATAAACAATCAGTTCCAACCGATAGTTTTAATACCTAAATACGAGGAGTGTTGTTCACCAAGATGCACTTTGTTTCCTATTTTTGGCTCTCACACAGGTCTGAGGTACTGAAGGGACCACAGGACCCAGCCGTGGGTTGCGCCCCGTACTTTGGGAAGTACTATACTAGAACGTTTAACAATACGTAACGTTCCACTACTCGAGATTATACAGGGTCATTAGTAACTAGCCAACCACCTCCTAGGATCCCTTCACCCACATACCTAACTAAATAAAATAAAACTTTGCTGTTTCATATTCATGCTGTCAAACTGCTATAGATAATCTATTCGAAGGATCAAGGGTAGTAGGCTATCTAGTAGCGCTTAAAATAAAAAAAAAGCTGATTTAAAAGTCAAAGTTTTTTTTTGTTTGTAATGCAGCACATAGAACGATCCTAAGATGTCGTTAGCCAGTTACCAGAGCCTGTCTAACTTGCTCGTATCAACAACAGAAGGACGGCTCGACAGTAGAGAGTGATGGAGGGCGTCCGGTGCGAGGCCCTCGATGGGCTGCGGACGCCACCGACCGTCTGAAGGTCGAGGGTGGGGTGTCAACACTATCAAATAATTACTCTTTTAATTACGTTCGGTCATACTTTGTAACTTTGTAAACGCTTGTCTAGGAGTACCTAACTACCTAATTACATTGTTTTGTTAATTACTAATCACATAGCAGTTGTAGTAGCTGTGATCCAGATTGAAAGCAATATTTCCAGCATATTATGGAAAGCATAGAAAGTTAACAGATTGAATGGGTAGTTATCTTCTAAGTCTGCGGGCTTCGTCTTGGATCTCATCATCGCTTACCAGCAGGGCTAGCATGCGCACCGCGAGTAAAATGTGTCGTGTCTTTATGTCGTGAGAAAACGAGACAGACTTATACAGAGTCGTAGCCTTGTCCTGTTTTTAAGAATCGAGAAAATTTTCTCGCGATGCGCATGCTAGCCCTGCAGGAGGCGAGTTGGTGGCCAAACGTAGGATTATCTGTGTTACAATACAATAAATAAATACTATAATATCAACTTGAAGCTAGCTACGTATCAAGCTATCAATGGTTGTATTACCTATTATTGTGTGCTGGTGTCGCAGAATAAATTATTTTCTTTCTTTCTTTCTTTCTATTAAATAAGAAGCGACAAATCTAATTCTATAAGAACCACTTTTAATTGGCCTTCTATTCTTAATTACTCTAACTGTGTACACAGCTGTAAGTTTTCCTATGAAAATAAAATAAAATAATTCACTGTCCTGACTTAAGGACTGACTGACTGACTGACTGGTTGACTGACAACGCATGGCCTAATCAGCTAGCCGTACAGACCTGAAATTTGGAAGGTGTATTTGTATTAATGCTTAGAGGTGTACTAAGAAATGATTTATCGAAATTCAACCCTTATGGTAAAAATGGAAAAAAAACTTTTGTATGAAACTCCTTTGTTTTTGAACTTTTAGTCGTGAAAATTTGTATTTGGATAGTTCATTTAAAATATAAAATACTCTTTAAAAAAAAAATTTAAGATCTAAGGGGGTGAAGGGGGTGATCGGGGATGCAAATGTTGTATGGAAAGTTCTTTATTTTTGAAGTTGTACTGATGTAAATTTGAGTATGACGTATTTGGGTAGCTCCATAACATTAAAATTACTATTTTTTTTGAAAGGATGATTTAAGGGGGTGTAATGGGGGTTGACATTTTGTAGGAAATGTTAAGCGTCCTCTCGGTTAACGGGGCATTCTGCGGTTCTCTAGGCGCTTGCCAACGTGGGGATTAATTGAGGCCATCGTCCAGCAGCCAGTGGCCATCTTCTGGCTGATGATGATGATGATGATAGTGACACTAGATATGGATAGATGAGCTTTCAAAAATAAATATTCCATTGCCATTTTCTGTAACCGCAATTATAAAGTTTTATTTTTTTATGAAGAATATTAAACTATCACTGTCACTTTTACAGAACACAATTACTTATAGATTTTCTGAACAAAAAAAATGTCGTTCATCCGGAGAAATAAAGTTACGTCACATTCTGTATGTGGAAGCTTACGTTAGTAATATAACCTACCGTATCCAATGACGTTATAGTACTTAGGTGTTCTGCTATGGCTCTTACAAATTACGTAGCCAAGTTGCATTACCCGCAGAATACTTTTGACCCTCATAACAATCAGCTTACAAATTACAGCATTCGTGGTCCCTTAATGTCTTGGGCTTGGTTAATGTTTGGTCGTTGACTTTGAACTTGAAATTTAACGTTTTCGGTTTTACTTGAAAGCCAAAAAGTGAAAAGAATTTGCGGGAATCTTGACAAAGTACTTTGATATTTTTAATATCATCACCATCATCATCAGCCCGGAGACGTCCACTGCTGAACAAAGGCCTCCCCTTTAGACCGCCACACTGTACGACAACCTGCCATTTGCATCCACCGGTTCCCCGCGACTTTTACTATGTCGTCGGTCCACCTAGTGGGAGGCCTTCCTACGCTGTGTCGTCCGGTTCGCGGTTGCCACTCAAGAACCTTTCGTCCCCATCGGTTATCAGTTCTTCGAGCGAGGTGGCCTGCCCATTGCCACTTCAACTTACAAACCTAGCGAGCTATGTCGGTGACTTTGGTTCTTTGGCGAATATCCTCGTTCCGGATTTTATCGCGCAAAGTAACTCCGAGCATAGCTCACTCCATTGCCCGTTGTGTGACTCTGAGCCTCTCCAAAAGGCCAGCAGTTAAAGACCACGTTTCAGTTCCATATGTCATCACTGGCAACACACGCATTTTTTATATACATATGAATAATTAATGATGTTTTAGTGTCCTTCATACTAAAATAAAACAAAATAGCAAAGAAGACTGTTCTGTCACTTTGCAAGAGATGTGCTACGAGGCCTCTAATAACTACACACAATCTTACTAATCTAACTCAAATAACTACACAAATCAAATTACTTATGCGATAATAAACTCTACCTAAAAATTAATGTAAGCAAGTATGTTCGTATAGGCTGAATGGCTCTGGGGGTATTCCCGATTCAGCACCAATTTTTTGAGCACCCATGAAATGAGCTCTTTTGGTGTTAGAATTAATTATCAGAGATACACTATTTAATTTTAACAGAAATACGATTTAATTTGCACAAATAAAGCAAATGTTTGATTCTTAAATGCATACCTAATCATTATAATAGCATATACCTACGCAATATCCGAAGATAAGTACGTAAACGAATCGATAACGCGTTACTTAATATGCAATTACGCGTGATATCTGCGCTGTTATTATCTGTTATAATAGGCTCCTTGATGCAAGATTGGATTTCATAACAATGATATTCAATGAGTAAAATAATAGTCCAAAAATTTAGACCGAATCTGAATCGACTTTTGTAGTACCTACGAAATTGGAAAAACTCTTTACATTTTTTATGTAAAAAAAAGATGTATGAATACAACCTATTGTTATAATAAATCAAAATGTGAGCTTAACCCATTCCGATCGAACGAGTCCGAATTTTTAATTTTAATTTCAAAAAAGTCGTACTCGATCCGACCCCAAAACAACATTCCGATAATTGACTTACTCCAAATCAGCTCCCCACAAATCAAAAACTCACAATCAAATCTGAACAAACATCCCGAATAAAATATTCCAATTATCCCTTTCTAAATTGGACCTCTAACTGGGCTGTTTCAATTTTAAAACATGGAGAGTCCGCCCCTCGCGCGTGACGTGACTCTACGCGACGCGACGCGGACCGACGACACGACATTTATCAAACGGACTCTGTAACAGATGCATCCTCTCCGGGGACACGCACGCCTGTATCCACGCACCTTCACCCATCGCTGGTGAAAACACCCCACCGCCCATTAACAACCGAAAAAGATCCCTATCTCTATAACACAGAACTCAAAATAGTCACTTATTTTTGTATCAAAGACCTCAGCCCTAAAGAAATAGGGTAACGGCACCGATTATCGTCACCGATCCTAAATAATAAATGTCCGGCATTGTGTGTGATATGTGTTGCTATTTTAGAGGTGCGGAAGGGTGCCGTGATGGATCTGCAATTTGGTGTAACTTCATGAACATAAATAGGGCTTTTAGAACGCCATTTATAATGCATCAACGAGGGGAGGTATTCGCAGACACATGTTCCACGTAGATGTAAGTCTGGCAGCTCGATAATTAACTCTTTGTAATGTTTCCTTCGACCTGGGTATGTCCTAAAACACCATTCAGAACCACCGGAGGACGGGCAGCAGCGTGCTATTAGATAACGTTGGTGGGCATGCCGCGATCCCCAAGCCGCTTGCCAAGCGTGGGTATTATGGCAAACCCTCCCTATTAAGGGAGAGGCCTTCGTCCAGCAGTGGACGTCTTCCGGCTGTTGATAAATGTTTCCTTCAAATTTAAATCGATTTCGGTTAGACACTCAGGTTTTAGAAAGTTTGTTGATTTTTCAATTTTTTTGTTATGTTTCTTTGTTGTAACAAAACTAGCCTGTTAGTTGTAAGCAATATTTCAACGAGGCTAATTTTACCATACTAATCGACATTATTATCTAAAAACAAACACAAAACAAAGCGACTAAAGTCAATTAGTCACATTCTAAAACCTAAACAACTGGGACTAAATAATGAAGTAAAAACAACTTTATAAAACTTCAATGACAACACAAAGTCCACTGGCACGGACACTCGGCCGCCAACTAGCCCCATTCGGCGGCGGAACGGTAGCTGCGGTACTTCGGTAAAAACTTGAGCTCTTTGTGCCCGCGTCAAGCGTCATGGTCAGGCGCCGTGTTCGGTAAAAGTCGACGAAACTACCCCGTTTACTAAATGTACGATGATTTTCACTACGAACGTTATCAAGTTTCTTGACCTGATATTTTATTTATATTTTCTTGTTTGTTGGGAACCTGGCAATAGTCAGAACACGCCTAGAGATGGTAATTTCTATTTGAAGACGTATTGACTAGCTAAGGGAACGTCTTTTTTGTTGACAACTCGAAGAATGCAAATTGTGTATATATTATTTTCATCTGAGTTTAATCTAAATATAAATACACCTCGAAGTATTTTTCTATCAGAAAATAATAATAATGGAGTATCCATCTTATATCTAGTCTGGTAACTAAATAAAATAAAATAATAGTTTAACCTCCATCGCATGCCGAAGTTCCTTATCAGAGATATCGAATAACAATAAGTACGTCCGGGTATGTTGAGAACAACACTCTCTCTTAATTAAAATATACTCGACAGCCCTTGGCTTAAACTGGCGAAAACTACAAACAATGCAGGGCTTAGTTTTAAATGCCAAAGTTTTGTGTAAAAATAACCAAACACTACAGATCAGATCTCTGCAGATCGATCTCTAAGCTTATTGAGCTTTACAAAAATCTACTTCGCAAGTTGCAGCAATTTCATTGGATTTTATTTTAATCACACCTACTTTAAAACGTCATTAAAATTCTATAGTTGTTCTGTTACTAAAGAAGTACTCTCCCAACACTCGTCCTTCCTCAAGCAGATCCCCACAAACAAATCAAGACAAACTCTCCACTCAGTTCAGAGAAACCTATCAAGACTAAATAAAAGGACCTTTTCACAGATATTATATTCTACAGAGAAGCCAAAACACTTGGCTCTTGAGTCTACTGTATTAGTACATAAAGAAAATAGACAATACTTTATTTGCAACAAAAACAAAGCATACGAAATTTAAAAAAATAAATACAATTGTACATTAATAAGTAGTTCGTTTTTGGCTACCACCGGTTTGGGTGCGATTGGTACTCAGTACACTTTTGTATCATCATCATAATCATCCGCAGCTTTCCTTATCCCACCGCTATAACTGTGTATAAGCTTCTCTCTCCTAATGCTATTTGCCTCGGTCACATGTCAATGGCGTCCAGGTTCGTCCAATTAAAATGCTCCGTCATTTGTATACAGTCATAAATTCACCATAGCCGCAATTTATCTTCGAGACGCATGTCAATGATTTATGTCGATTTTCGTCGTAGTTTATGTGTAAAAATACATAACTCAAACAAAGTCCATTACAATGTAAATGTAAACTTAGTACCTACATGTAGTGGCTTTACTGGGATTGTATGAGCTCTGAGTCAGGTCTACAGAATCTTATCTCTGTGATCTTTCCAATGAAACCTCCCACCTCTCCTGGTCCTGTCAACAGTTGTTTACCGCTAAGTAACTCGGACTCCATTCCTCTCCATTAGATGTGGCGGGGGAGCGAGACGGAGATACCACTCGTGGTGCGAACGGATAGGGTAGGGTGATAATATTTATCGCGGGTCAAACGCTCTGCAGACAAATTATTATCTTATTCGCATTCTTTTGCGATCGGATGTGCGATGTAGGGTCGCAATGTTAAGAGTGGGTGAATTTTCAAAGCCAACACTTAAATAAACATTTAGTGGAGAGTGGAGGGTGCCAACGAGATAAAGCTTGTTACACTTATGTCGTTACATTATTTTCCTTTTGTTTTTGACTACTTATCAATTTTTATTTGCTTATAAAGTGTTCTTACTAACACAAAGTTTATGCAACTGATTTAATGCGGTAACGTATCTTTTCATGGTATTTCCAAATTCTGTAGAAGTTTTAGGTAAATTTTCAAGATACCTCTTTCTTACAACTTTTTAGGCAGCACGGCTGGGAACTGACCGTGACTAAAAAGAAAACAGTACATGGTTTTTTTTCACATTGGTGCCAAAAAAACTTCTTTTATTACGAAATTTTACCGTTTGTAAGCTTGCTTGCTTTGTAATTTTCTTTACCAAACTATAAGTAGTAGGTAAGTGGTAAGTAGTCCGACCGTCTCCGCTCCGCAGTGACCACGCGGCGCGTATTTTATAGATTCCCATTATGCTGCCGCGCGCACTCCTGCCATCCCTTCTGCACGATTTGAACCGAACTCATATGAATTTTATATCGAGACCAGTTTGCAGCGAACGATTGGTTTACTGAAGTCTCTATGGAAATAGTTCACCGACGATAATAAAATGGTTTTCTACTATATGACAATCTATTTTTGTTAAATGTATAAGCTTACAATGTAATGTAAGACCTGAGACCGCCCCGCGATTTCAATCGCGTGATGACGATGATGACAAAAATAGCCCCTATTTTATTCCTGGAAATAAGCTATCCCCGTTCCAAGTTTTATCCAAATCCGTAAATTATATTATTGTACTTATTTTATTGTTTTTAATGCGTAGACAGTATGACAAATTAAAACGTCTGGTAGCACTTGAACCTGCATACGAGCAATCTCTGACCCAACTGTGAAAACACTTCTTATAAAAATATTCACTAAATCATATATTTCAGTTTTTTTTAAATGATACAAATTGTTTTAGTAATTAGTCAGCACAAAACTAAGAGTGGGATGTGACCCACGCCGGGGGCGGCTCCAGCGCAGCGTCCACTTGTTGTAGGTAGGGTATATATATACCTACTGATTTGTTATTATTATAAAAATTTAATTTGTAATAATTATTGTGTATGGTAATGTTACTGAATTTAATTATTATTGTATATAATGTGTATATGAGTCTTTGTTGCTCAAAATAAATTATTATAAACTCTTATTTTATTTAATACTTACAAAAATGAGTGTTAAACGAATGGAGCAACTAGTGAACAAATAAAGTAAAAAGTAACCTCGATAATATTATTATGTTATTGTGTAGTGTCTTGTCTGTCTGTCCTCTGTATTGGAAAAGTTTTGGGTACTTCTGATGAACTCACTGAACTATGTTTATATTTCGTCTAGCACAATAGCTTTCTGTTCCATGGTAATAGGGATAGTCAGCGAACTGGAAAAAACACTCTAATCTGCTTGTGAATAAATGCGAAAATAACTTTGTTCCTCTGTTTGTCATACACTAACTCGCAGGGCTGTCAACTCGATACCACGGATGGACTAGTGCTACATAGCATCTAAAAAGTACTAAATTGCTATGATATTTTCCTGATTTTTTTATTTCCTGAAAGCATTCTCAAATCGGTTTGACTGTCAGTACATGAACCATTGTCACATGATTCATGTACTGGCTAATGACTTTATTTTCTGAATTAGTAATTTTAATATTGAATAAATTTTTGAATTTTGTTTGTTGAATTGAATTAGGTATAATTTTATTTGGCATAATTATTTAAAAGGAGTAGGGATAATAATGATAATAATAGTTTTAACATAATATTGTAATTTATATATGTTTGAATTGTAATATGAACTTAAAATTTAATATGACTTGAAAAATTAGTCGAAATAAAAGGATTTGAATTTGAATTTGAATTTGAATTTTACAAAAATGATGATACTTACTTAACTTTGCGTCGCACGCGGGAATATCAGTTGGGCTGTTTGAACTCATGCAGGTAAGGTACCAAGTTCTTTTAAATGAAGAATTTTATAATTCTGATTTTGTAATTTAAATTTTATAATTTTAATGAAATTTTAATTTAATTATTAATTAATTTGACAATAGTATTTATTGATAATAAGAATGTAAAGTGACTGTTTTAATTTGAATTGATTTTGTACAAACACATGCTATCAGTCTATGTTAATTGAAATAAATATCTTATTATTATTATTTACATATTTATTTTCTTTCTTAAATATAAGTTTTTTACAATACAAATTCAAAAAATTAAATATAATAAAGAACCTAAACCTAGAGTAAATAATCGATAACTTATCAGAGACCTTTTATTTGGGGCAGAAAATTTGCTTCATAATCCAGCAGCGCGGCCAGCATTATGGGGTTTATTGTATAAAGATATTTTTTACGTACTTTTAAATCGATAATTTCATTTTTAGTTCGTTAGTTTTTATAAATTTTTAGAATTTATTTACATAGTTTTTAATTTTGTTCTGTATAATTAATTAATTAATTAATACTTCTACATTCTAAATGTTTCATTTTAATAACATATTTGTATATTTATAATAATTAATAATGTAATTTTAATTTAATGATATCTTTGACGGACGGAGGAGGAGGGTCCTTTCGCCATCATCATCAGCACTCATCGTTGATCCTCTTAGCAGTGGGCGTCGTCGGTGGGTAGTGTCGGATGAGAATAAAACAAGCTCGTACAATCAATCTTCAAATTATAATCTTCACTGAAGTTAACAGTACAGTAATCAGGTAGGCACAGATAAGTTGTAGGTAGGTACGTATCACAGAACGCGCGATGGTTCAGTGTCCACCGCACGCGCCGCTCGCCAATGGGAAAGTGAAGTCACCGATCGACGGCGCGCACGTCACCAACTCCATCGAGTGCCACCAGGTGGCGCTGGCGTCCCGGATACGACTCGATTGCGACACGGTCACCCTGCTTGCACACGTCCTCGTGTGATGGTTACCCTGCGAACAAATAGTCTACGACAGAAATTTGTTCCACTCGGTCACTCCTGACCAAACTCTACATTCTCATCAAATCAAACTACAAAGACATCAATACTCTTAAACTGTGCTTTTAATTTAAATCAAACTTTACATTACTCACAAAACTTATAGGGGGATACAAAATTCACTATACTAACACACGTACACAGACAGAGCCACGCATCACAGTCGTTCGAACCAAATTGCTCAGTACAACTGTACACAGTTTTCACAAAACTTAAACTCTATAAATTCTCGCATAAACTCTACAAACTCTCTAAACTCTCGAGTAAGACATCTAGAGCCCCGGCTATCCAGCCGACTAGCAATCGCATTGCTCTCGCACATCCAGCGAATGGATCAGATCCCTCAAAGATCTCCCGTGTGTCACCCCCTCGTGACCACACGTAATGGTCTTTACAGACCCCGACCTCGACCAGAGCCAAACGCACACCGCGCTCCCACGGACTACTCGAGCTGCCTCAAGAGATACCGATTTCTATCGGGTTACGACTACGAATTAGCTACTGGCACGGTCGAACACAACTCACTATAGCACCTAGAGTCCCCTTACTCAAGTTTCAATCAGAAATCAAATTTGAACTTCATCGTTAACATCATCTACATCGATTTCGACTGATACGTGACCTGCTGGCATTTTCTGAAGTCAAGACTCGAACTCAAAATCTCTCATGGCAGTCTACTTCCACTACCGTTCGCCTATCAACGCTACGTTCATCCGCATCATCTTTAGCTCGTCGTAGGTAAACCGTTAATAAAAAAAATCAAAGCCTAGACTTATCATTGCCTGTTACCTACTGCGATACGAGTAGCAGTTAAATCTGATTGAAGCGTGGTATCATTATTATGACTCATCGAATTTACACAAAGAACTTTAGTTATCGAAAGCTCCGTTGCCTTTATGTTTACAGAACTCTCGCGACCTCGTCACTTTGCAAATAGTTGTCGAGCAAAACATGCAACAAAATTTCGAGAGAGTGATCGTTAATCACTACACAATAAAATCTGTTCTGTACTGAACACTCGTGTTTGACCAATTACCAGTCATAGCAACAACATTACTAGCACGTTTACCACTAAATTTCGAAGCGAAACTTTCTTTTACCAACGAGCATTCATCGCCAGAATCATAAGCAAAGCATATCAGTTCACCTTTGTGGTGTAACACGCCCGATGGTGGTTGTACGACGCAGACATCAACGCGCCGCTCACTGCGCGTGCCGCCGACGTCAGCCGCCCGCTGCTTCCGCCGCCGCTTCCGCCGCTGCTGCCTCTGCCGCCGCCGCTTCTGCCGCCACCGCTTCTGCCGCTTCTGCCACAGCCGCCACCGCCGCTGCCGCTTCTGCCACAACCGCCGCCGCTGCCGTCGCTCGTGCACCGGATGGCTATGTGACCCGGCTTGCCACATTTAAAGCACGCCAAGGGGCTTCGCTGTCGGCTGCTGCGCTGCTTGACTTGATGATGTAGGTGGTGCAGGTCTGCCACTCGAGTCTATGGGATTGCTTCTGCACTCAATTCGCTTTGTCCGATGGTGATCTAGCGCTTCAAGTGTGAAAATGCGTTTAGTTCCTGCTGCAGTTTGTCTCCCTCGATATAACGTTTGTAATGAACGCCATTCTTTGAAGTCGAGGGTGAAACTATGAAATGTGTGCGAGTACTGATGCTTCGGCAATTTCCTCCTTGTTCATATCTTTCCAATGATTAGTCAGTGAACTAATCAAACGACTCGCGAACGCGGGTAGTGTTCCGTTTACACTCGGTTTTTCGCCGTTCATTTTAATGAGGGTACCCGCCAATGTCTCCTTCGAAATAAACCGTGCTGTGAAAATTATCATAGACTCGTGCTATGTTTTTCCTTCGTATGCGATTTGTGATAGCCACGTCGATGCTTTACCTTTTAGTGCCTTGATGACTGCCAGAACAAGACGAGTGCCGCTTGGTGGAGTTTTGGCGAAACACAAATCTGCCGTCACGCACAATGATCTTGCGTCGGTATCTCTTTTTCAGGATTGAATGTAGGTAGTTCTTCACGGTAGGCTGGTTTTGGTGATTGCAGCGCCTCAATCAATGCTCGCGTGTTCTTATCTTGTTGTTCAAACATGGCTCGCCAGATGTCTGTCTTCTTGGTTCTGATCCAACACTGATCCCACTTCTGATGACGGACGGAGGAGGAGGGTCCTTTCGCCATCATCATCAGCACTCATCGTTGATCCTCTTAGCAGTGGGCGTCGTCGGTGGGTAGTATCGGATGAGAATAAAACAAGCTCGTACAATCAATCTTCAAATTATAATCTTCACTGAAGTTAACAGTACAGTAATCAGGTAGGCACAGATAAGTTGTAGGTAGGTACGTATCACAGAACGCGCGATGGTTCAGTGTCCACCGCACGCGCCGCTCGCCAATGGGAAAGTGAAGTCACCGATCGACGGCGCGCACGTCACCAACTCCATCGAGTGCCACCAGGTGGCGCTGGCGTCCCGGATACGACTCGATTGCGACATCTTAATATTTTCAATTGTACTGTTAGCTTTAATTAATTGATGTAAGTGGTGTATTTGCCGTTTTAATTAATAATAATAATAAATAATAAAGTTTTTGTTGTATTTAATAAAATATCGTAATTATAGGGCTGTATTTTAAAAGTCGGTGCTCAACATACGAAAATAGTGCAAGAGTGATTGGCAACATTGCTCGCTATGGGCAACCCTGCATCGGACCTGTCACCTGTCACCTGTCTTGGAGTGCGAACTTGAGACTCATACAGAGGTGTTGCAACTAAAAAATTGCCAAAGTACGAGTACTTTACACTCTGTTAATATTAATAATAGTTTTGGGGGAATAAAATAAAGCTTTTTAGTGAAACTGGGTGGTGGCGTATCAAATAATAAACAATGAACCATTGACAACGCAACATGTTAACTAAAATTATCTCTAACTGGTTGACAATTGACATAAACATTAGACTGTTGCTCGTGAAATTCAGATATTACAAAATGTTAATGAATAACCGCGACATAATAATGAAAGGTAAGTTTTTCATTTTTTAGGGTTTCGTACCTATAAAGATGAATGTAATATCAAAATTCGCAAATCTATGGCCCCCTTGTAGCTGTACAAAAAACCAAGATCAAAAGTCAATGCTTAGAAAAATGCGGCATTTTTTTTATATTTCTAAAGATTTATAACGATAACAATTATATATATATATATATATATTAAGATAATAATTCTATATAATATATTATACATATATAGCACACAATTATTTTAAAATGTACAACTTCATTTCTTGCCTTTCACAGTTCACTCAAATACATGGAGTTCAAATTTCATCTCCAAGGCTCAACAACTCGCGATGAGTTCTTGAGCCTTGGAGATGGTTCAGTATAATTATGGATATGGATTTGAAATTTGATTTGTTATCCAACATCGGGTTCGAGTTGTGTGTGGCTGTGCGCGTTAGGTAGTGGGTAGGTATTGTGCTGTAGTTGTATACACCGCACCCTATTGAGAGCTCACTCCAGTTTCAGCGAACAGATATATTTGATCCGCGGCTTGCAGAGGTTAACTCGATTACTATTTATAGTATAGATCAATAGATAATAAACTAGGAAGCATTATAGTAACATCTATGAACATTCATTCTACATATGACAGACATTTAGAACATACATTATACGAGTATATTATGATACATTCCGTCTAGTGTAAATATCTCCTTATCTACAGCGTCTCTCCTGTACTCTACCATCTTAAAGTAGGAGATACCCGAACACATTGGAATGAAACTGTTATCCTACAAATCCTTTCTTCCAACTCTACTTAACATTTTACACACCCATAAACCGGAAACAGCCGGATAAATCCCACTCTGCGGATGTAGAGTACTGCCGCTTATCTCTCTACACTCTCTAGCGACTCTACGGTATGGAAACATACGGGAACACAGTAGATGCCGATGTTTCAATGCAAAATTAAAGTTATTTAGTTAAATTACTATCTATAGAGCCAAATAAAAATGTTACAGACAAATATCCGTCTTACGTCGACGTATACAAGTACTTAATCTATGGTCTGAGTAACTTCTACGGATGAAAATGCGATAAATTATTATTACTTTCCTCGTTAAAAAAAATCGAGAAAGTGACTATTTTTCAGCTTTTTTCTGTTAGGTATGTATCATAAGTATTTTGGAGAACTTTCTACGGTAAAACTTATTTTTTGTTAGTTTTTTCCGAGTAATCTGAGATGCTTTTGAATCAAAGCTAATGTGCGTAACCGTAATATTTTTGCTTCACTACATGTAGCCTTATCTGATATGGTTTAAAATAATGATCGCTCGCAGTAAAAAATGTACTTGAAGCGTGGAAAGAGCTGGCATTAAAGATAAACCTCCACAAACTCGTTATTTAATAAAGCTGTCTGTGCCAAGTCATAAAATTTAAATTTTAGAAATTTTCAATCAGTAGAGTGCCAGTTAGCTCCTTGCAATGAGGGCACTTCCATGGAAAGATCTCATTCGGCCATATAACAACAAAGGCAAGGTCTGTGTAAACTCGTGAATCCATTGCCACTGCTGTGAACAATGCACCAGGCCTACCGAGGGCCCGTCAACGATGCAGCACCTACCGAGGGCCCGTCAACGATGCAGCACCTACCGAGGGCCCGTCAACGATGCAGCAAGCTTACCTAGAAGAAACTGGGGGGATGTAGTATGGAAAGTTCTTTTTTTTGAAGTTATAGTGATGAAAATTGATATTTGGGTAGTTCATTCAAGTGGGGATTTGCTCGGGATGATTTAAAGTGGTGAATTTTGGGAGTGGGCCGAATTTCTTCCGTACGCGGACGAAGTCGCGGACGACCTCTAGTTGATAATAAAGCTATTTGTGTTTGTTATTTGTTGCAAGAGACAACGGAAGGGAAGCAGATCGTCGCGCAGAAGAACAGGAAACACGCGCGGAGGAAAAACAAGAACATTCACTCACAACTTGATACAATCATAATCAGCTTGTTAACAGTCCACTGCTGGGCCTTGCCCTCAAAGAGCGATTGGGCCATATCCACGACGCTGGCGCTGGCCCATTAAGGGGTATGCAATAGCTTTAACGTCCCATAATTATAAACTATTTGAAAAGTTATCGCCATTTGTAAAAGTGTCACTTCCTACGTTGCACAGTAAATTAATTTTAATTTAATAATTCTCTACAAACACCTCTTCATCCCCTCAATTGCGACGATCGCTCGCCCAAAAAGTAAGGCTGTGACTGAGTTCACAATGGAGAGGAATATAATTGTCCTCTTAGTTTACGGTAGTGAGCATTCTGCGATCTCCAAGCCGCCTGCCAAGCTTGGGGATTATGGCAACCCCTTCCTATTAATGGAGAAGCTTTGGTCTAGTAGTGCACGTCTTCCAGCTGTTGATGTGTGTGTGTGTGTGTGATATAATTGTGCACACCACATACTGAGATTGAGAATTTTCTTATGAATAAATGTTACTACTAAGCCAAAGCATCAAAATAAACGTTGATAGCTAGCTACTTTACCAAAATAAACCTTGAAAATGGTTATAATAAGGCAATTCTCAAAGTCCATTTTATTATTATTTTACTGTAGGTGATAAAATAAATGTACAGAAATAATTTCATAAAGAGGTTTGTAAGCCGGAGCGTTCCGTAATAATCATAAGATTTACTTCCGGATAATGTAGGCTAGTAAATTTTATCTTGTAGTAAAATTTGAAGGAAATATTAGACCACGAGGGATTTGGACCTAAGTTTTGGTGGACGATAAGTACTATGTGGGACATTGCATTAAGATGATGAACAATTCCAATGCATACATTTCCTAGCTATGATATCAGGCGGCCCTAGCCACTCGGACGCCACGGTCGCGAGACTACGTAGCGTATGTGTAACGCTAACTCTGCAGTGCCACCACTTGCCAGTTTACAGAAAAGAGCAAATTAAAGATTGTGAATAGAAATGAAGAATATAATGTCAACTTTCGATATCTAGTAGATAAAAAACAATTACTAGTAAACTAAATTTAACTAGGCACTAGATCAATTTTGTAATTTTTTGTTTGTTTTTGTATATAAGTATCAGTGTACTTTCTGTTTGTTTTTGTGTGTATCTGTGTTTAACTTATGAATAAACTTTTTTGTATTGTATTGTATAAATACTATACATGTTCTGAAAAGCCCCCATTATTATCATGACACGCATCAGTGACTTGATTATATTTAAATGATCAATTTGCATATTTTATGAACGTGAAACAGTGGCGCCATTATCATTGAAATCAGCGCCATTTTGAAGATAAATATGAAAACTCAACGGAACACGAAATAAATGATTTCCGATAAAGAATAGCTTCAGTACGAGTGAAGCCGGAGAATATTGTTGTCACTGGAAAGGCTTAAATTCCAAAACGTTGAAGCCATGTCTGCAAAGGATTATCATATTATGTAGTGGTAGGACTCTACACTACAGAGTTTGCCTGGGGAAGTACAACACTTTTGCCAGTTATTCAATCGCCAAGCAGTAGTGTGCAAACAGTACCCGCTTTGTTCCGGTTTGAAGGGCAATGTTACCAGAGAAATTACTGGGTTTTTAGAGAATTAACATCTAATATCTAAGGGTGCCCGCGACTTTTACAATGTCGTCGGTCCACCTAGTGGGAGGCCTCCCTACCGGTGAATGCAAATGGCAGGTTGTCGTACAGTGTGGCGGTCTAAGGGGGAGGCCTTCGTTCAGCAGTGGAAGTCTCCGGGCTGATGATGATCTAAGGGTGACGAGCGCTGTGCGGTACGGCGCAGGATTGTGTTCGCAAGTTCACAATTCTGGCACTGCTACTGTTATGGGCAGGCGTAACGCTAACCACCAGGCGAACGTCCGGCTAGACTCGTCACTTGAAATAATAATAAAAAAACAGTTCGTAAATCTATGCATAATATCAGTCTTAGTTTTTTGTTTGTATAAAACTTTTGTGTACTTATTTAATGAAATCTTTAAAAAAAACCAGGGTGATATGACTTGTCAGTTAATTTTTATTTTATACTTATTAAGATGGGTGGGTAAAAAGACATCATAAAATTGTGGCAAATAGAAAAGATACCGTAATTTGTTACCGTTTTACGCGGGTACACATTTCCAACACATATAACCATTCTTACCTTTCGATATTCTTTGGTTTCCGGAGCCAGCCGTTATTATGAATGCAGAATAGTATACAAACACACTCAACTCTGAACTTTGAAGTTGAGTCTGTAAAGTTGCGAATGGTTTGTGATGTTGCGGCGAATGTGAGCACAATGAAGCAAAGTAAACAATTGGTCTTTCGGCCGGTGAATAATTCACGAGTTGAATTATAGAGGGCGCGCTGAACGAGTGAAATGTACAGAACCAACTCCATCACGTCATCACTGGGTCAACTTGCATATGGAACGGGAATAGTGTTCCTTTTGCTGTATCTGGAAATCTTGTTGTTTGTCGTCAAACTTATAAGACTGCTGTCTTACTGGACCCTAATACCAGTGCGTTCTTAATTTTTTTACGGCCACAATTTTTTTATTTTTTTACTGAATTACTCAAACAATTCCGTATATAAATAATTTGGTATTTTTAATTTAATAATTTCCGTATTTAATTAAGTTGGTTACTCCGACTACAGTTTCAGGCACATTCGGTGACCTTTGTCTAGGAGTGAACACAGAGACGGACGCGCATGCGGCTGCGTCCTGAACAAAAATTCGAAACAAAAATGTGTCAAAACCAAGTCAGTGTTCATAGTAAATTAATCAATTTTAAATTCTACTCTCTATTATTTATGCAGGCACATTTAGCGGAGCAAAAATACGCGCGAATATAATTAAGAACTTGAAAATAAAATAAGTTAATTACGTGACTCGTCGTCAACCATAAGACGTCCACTGCTGGACGATGGCCTTCCCCTTAATAGACGGGTGTTGCCATAATCCCCACGCTTGGCAGGCGGCTTGGGGATCGCAGAATGCTCACCGCCGTTAACTAAGAGGACGCTGCTGCCCGTCCTCCGGTGGGTCTGGTTGCAGTTTAAGGACATACCCAGGTCCATTACGTGACTATAACTCATTAATTTAATGCATGCGGTCTAATTATCATTGCATATTATACTTTAGATTGTTTAAGGTCGGAAGAAGGTCTTGTTTTCTATCACAGATCACGCAAGTTCGATGTTGAGTTTGGGATCCACATCTTGCGACTTCGGCGCAACGTAGTGATTAGGCTTTATGTAGTGTTAATACTTATCGGATTATCGCTGCAGTAGGAAGCAAATATCTGAAATAAAACCTTGTGAAAACCCCATGATCTACATTGTATAAAAAAGACTCATAAAAACAAGAACATAATTATATTTGACATGGTTACCCTTTGGGTAATTGGAGCTCTCAACAATCATTCGATAACGAAACGTCTACAGTATTACTTTTCAATATTGTTAATTTATTTCTTAACCTTCAACTCAATAGTTGCAAACTTTCAGAGATCCACTCGAGCGTCCGAAGCTAAATCCTCATAAAATACATAAACAAACGTAAATAGCATCTTCCAAACTTGCGTTAGTTAGAGCCGACCAACCGTAAGAGATAACTTACTTGCAAACATTAATTCAACGCCAACAGTACTTACAATAAACTCACACAACATCGCTATAGACTCCTATATATAAGAACCTTTGTTGTGGAGCAATTTTTCATAAACAAGCACCCCATAAAAAATAAAACAGATATTTGTACAATTGTGATGATTTATTTCGGACGAAAAACTTAAGCGTTTTATCTTCTTTTGTATTGTTTTTTAAGGAGAATAAAAAGGAAAATGTGATAACTGGGGACCGAGTAGAGATGAACTAGAATGTATACTTGTACCTTCTTTGAATTTTCGTAAAATTACTGGTACAAATTAGATTATAAGCACAGAATAATACCATTAAAGTACCGCCCACTGGTACAACTAGTCCGGTGTGTACCAACATATATAATATACAATTTATAATGCATTTACCAATAAATAAGTACTTAAGTACATTCAAGTTAAAAATCACCGCATTATTGCTTATAGTGTAAATACTAAAACTAAAACGTATTCACAGTGAGCCCCAAACTAGGCAAGGGCATGTCTCTTGTTATCACAAGATGAATTCGATAAATTTGTAAAAAAACAGATGTAAAAACCCCCAGTAAAGCGAACTGTGTACTGATTAAATTCTGATCCTTACCTGGAGTATTTCAGTCGTTTTTCAGCCGATATACAACATATTTTTCAGTAAATAATAATAATATATTATTATAACTATATAGTTATAATCTGATTATTTACTGATCGAACGATCGAGATCGATTTATTGGCGCGGCAAAAGCGGTAAAATTGATACAACTGAACAGCGGTTCCAGTAAAATGTTTAAAAAAAAATTGTTTATAAGCTTGTGTTTGACTGCCATCTCGTCTGATGATAAACGAAGATGCAGACTACGATGGAGCACGCTTGCCTAGAAGAAACCGATTCACTCGTGACTTGAAGACACCCAGATTATAATTATCGGGAAACACCCACTCGGGCAGCGCATTCCACTATTTAGTAGTTCGAATAAAGAAAGTGGAATCAAACCGTTTCGTACGAGTTTTTTGTATATCAACCATAAAACGGTGTCACTTTTTCGAGGTCCTGGCCGTCCGATAAAAGAATGGGCTGGGGGGAATAAGATCATGCAAATCTCTCCGAAATGTATCCGATAAAATACCGATAGGCTAGCTACTTTTCGACGATACTGTCTGTCGGTCCGCAACCACGCGCCACGCCGCTGTGCTCCCGTCGCTGCGGCCTCGTTGTGGCTCTGCGCAGCGCGCTGCGGCCTCGTTGCGGCTCCGCGCAGCGCGCTGCGGCCCGCACGGAGGCTAATTACCAGTGTTAACAATTAATGATGTTTTGATGTGGTGCGGTCGACAACGCGCGGTCGAAACGCTCTGTGGTGCCTTTCGACGCAAACCGTAGACCATTATACCCACGTGACCTGCAACCGACCCTGCGTACTTTATAAGTTTTTTTATGGAATTATTGACTTGTATTTGACCATCAATCATTGGACCTGGGTATGTCATTAAACTGCAACCAGACCCACCGGAGGACAGGCAGCAGCGTCCTCTTGGTTAACGGTAGTGAGCATTCTGCGATCCCCAAGCAGCCTGCCCCAAGCAGCGTGGGGATTATGGCAACACCCCTCTATTGGGAGGCCTTCGTCCAGTAGTGGATGTCTTCTGGCTGACGATGATTTGACCATCATATTTTATTATTGCGCCATCATAAAAATAAAGATAAAGATAAAAATAACTTTATTGCCAAAAAAAAATTATATGAAAGAAAGAAGAAAGAAAGAAAGAAAAATGATTTATTTTGTAACATCATTACTAATACATCATTACGGAGGAGGAGGGTCCTTTCGCCATCATCACCAGCACTCATCGTTGATCCTCTTAGCAGTGGGCGTCGTCGGTGGGTAGTGTCGGATGAAGAAAACAAGCTCGTACAATCAATCAAATTATAATCTTCACAGGCACAGTACAGTAATCAGGTAGGCACAGATCAGTTGTAGGTAGGTACGTATCACAGAACGCGCGATGGTTCAGTGTCCACCGCACGCGCCGCTCGCCAATGGGAAAGTGAAGTCACCGACCGACGGCGCGCACGTCACCGACTCCATCGAGTGCCACCAGGTGGCGCTGGCGTCCCGGATACGACTCGATTGCGACATATACGTAAATGCTAGACAAACAAGAGAACAATAATTAAGCTTAACATTTAAAATTAGTATTCAACCTACTTCAATTTTGACTACCTGGATGACGCCTTTTTTACAATCATTATAATTCAAAAACAAAACTACTGAACCGATCGAATTCGAATAAAAAGGAATTTCTAAATTTAATCTATAAATGACGGAGTTCTGAGGTAACAAACGAGAAAAAAAACATACAACCGAGTTTAGAACCTCCCTCTTCCTCGAAATTGGTTTAAAAGATTAAATACAATAATTATGAAATTGACAAAATAAAAAGTAATTCGTTTTTATTAGGTGTTTATATAATTACAATAATAACAAAAAGAAAATCATCCAAATGAATTCATACTTGGTGGACTAAGTAAACGTGAAACAAACGTACAAAAAACAAAAATACAGTCGAATTGAGAAGCTCTTTTTTTGAAGTCGGTTAAAAAGAGACTAAACTATTTGGCAAAAGGGACAAAATCAGCTCATGCTGCAAGAATAACTTAATATTCTAACAGCGCTGGTTTTCATTTTGCCCCTCTACTCGAACTCAGATGTTAGTCGAGATTACATTTTGTAAAGAGGGTTTAATAAAAAATTACTATCAACAGCTATTTAGCTGTTGTATGTATTTAGATAATAAAAATAGACAGAAAAAAAAATACAAAATATTAGGTAGTAATTCTGCGGAATACGTGTGTGTGTGTGTTTACATCTTGCGTTTAAAGGATGCTTCAACATTATGTTTTTGTCGTATCATCAGCCATAAAACGCCCGCTTCTGGACGAAGGCCTCCCCCTTAATAGAGGGGTATTGCCATAATCCCCAGGCGGCTTGTGGATCGCATAATGCTAACCACCGATAACCAAGAGCTGCTGCCCGTCCTCCGGTGGGTCTGGTTGCAGTTTATAACATACCCAGGTCCACATCACATTCACATTCCACATTCACGGTCCACATTATCGCATCATGTTCACCGTAAATGCGGTCTATTAGTGGAGCACGCTTCCCCAGAACCTCTTTTTCAATATAATTTAGTCGAGTAATAAATAAAATATAACAGCGAAATGTTTATTGTGAAATTAAAGGTGAACAAGGGCGAAATAAGCATTTGAACATTATTCAGTATCAATTTGAGTAAAGTTACTGGAGCAGTGACCTACACAGCAGGTCAGCTCTAACAACTTGTCTTGGCTTCTGATTATAAAAAAGTCATCCATCCCTAATTGCATCAGTTTTTTTATGTTAAATTTTTATAATGTTAATAATATCAAGTTCGTAGCAATCTAGCTACTAAATAGGTAGTAACTAGATCGGTACACGGAAGCGGAGCTAGAGCTGAAGCGTAGATAATAGATAGCGCTTTCGGATCGCATGCCCCTGGGCGTGAATTCAAATCCCGACGATGGACTATCGGGAGAAAACCATAGCGGTGAATATTTTCTAGTGCTTGTCTGACTAGGTACCAGACTCATGTTAAAATTCTGTCACCAAATATCTAACGGTGTTCTAGCAGCTTCACGCTAGGTATGTTTACTATCTTCAACTTTAGCCATCACTTAACATCAGTTGAACTGTGTTTGACAAAGCCTGCCAACCTTAAAACAAGTGAAGCAAGTATTAGCTCTATTATCGTGTCTAGGCGTTTCTTTGTTCTCGTATTACCGTTTAGATTAGACGATAAACCAAGAATGGTTCTGTTTAAACTACAATAAACAAACAATTACTGGTAAATACACTTACGTCTCTTTTTGATCCGTTTCCTCGTATGAAAACGTGAGTAAAGTGTTAGTGAAGCCATAGTTAAACTATAGTTACTTCACAAGTAACACCAAATGTGTACCTTTGATGTCAGTGAATAGCTTTGTACTATTCTTAACGTTGTAACGTTGACTTCACACCTCATAGACACTTTAACTTACTTTATCATAAGAAGTTTTCACAGGCTTGTCTGAAAGATGCTTATAAATGGAACACTTTTTACTAGAAATCACTGACCCTTTTTCATTTAAAGCAAGTGTACAGCGGTTTTACGTATGACCACACCTTGCCTGCAAGATACGTTCTAGAATGGCACACGTTTTACTAAACTGATTTTAAGTTTTATCTGAATTTGAAATTTTAATAGTGGATTAATTAATTCTTTGTTTTTGAAGAATAAAAATTGGAATGTCTATAGAGTATGAAGTCGTTGCTCCGTAATATATTTTGTCTCTATCTCTGGACTGAGTTGTCGGTCCTAGTGTGCGAGTTCTTTGATACACTTACGTAGAGTAAACACGTTCAAACTAGGTTTACGGTTATGACGGCTTTTACAAGCTGTTTAGAAACTAGTGTTAGTTTGAACAAGTTGTTTAGTGTTAAATGGACTTTGTTGGGCACGAGTAACGTTACTGTTACAGGATTAGATTACGAAGAAGTAAAACCAAGTCTTATGTGTCTGTTATTTTGCAATAATAAATAAATTATAAATTATCGATAGATTTCCTGTTGTCGTAGCAAAATAGATTTGAGTTAGGCCTGGATGTATCAACGTAGCAGTGCCTCATGTTTTTCGGCTCATTGTTTATTCTGGAATGAAGTAGATACCATATCCGTCTCCACAGTGTAGCATCTCTAATTTTTATCAAGATAAATGCAGCTGCTTGGACGTAAATTTTATAACAAATAAGTACACAACCGATAAAAATATAATTGGCGGAGAAATCGGTGAATATATAAAAATACATATAAATAACATATAAAATATACAGTCCAACATTTTCCTTCTGTTTTTTTGAAGTTGGATAGCAAAAAAGGTAGACTGAGAGATACAGAGTTACTGTCGGAATCATAATTATTACTACAAAGAGATCTTCATAGGTATAAATGTATTTCACAGATTAAAATTACGAATAAAGATTAAGCACGGCTTTGTTTCAAAATAAAACGAGTATCTCTAACTTTATTTAATGAGTTGTAATTCTAGGAATTCATAATTAATTCTACTCTCTGGTAACTCTCCTGCCTCTATCGAACCTGCTGGCCGGGCTCCTAGAGTCACATCCACACTGTCGTGTGGATTTATACCCTGGCGATAGCACTAAATATAAAAAGTACAGAGAAGCAGGCAACATACAAGGTTTAAGCACAAGGGTTAAGCGCAACAATAGGTTACGCTACAATACATGTATGCATTGAAATGTGCGCAATGCGCATGTTTGCGTACAACATAAAGACGAGACAAGAGGACAAGAGAGGAACTAAATTCTCCAAGTATTTCACTTTTTAGGATATAATATTTTAGAAAAGACGCTCGTGTATAAATTAAATTATTTGAGTTATTGTTGTAATTTAAAAGTACACACAAATCGTTCATTTAGTAGGAACGGTTTGAATCTACTAGTTCATTGTGTGAACTGCTGAACAGTGAAATGCGGTGCCCAAATCGGTGTTTGCAGATAGACACAGAGATATAAATATAAGGAAGCGTGACCTATCACAGACCGCATAGGCGTTATGCGGTCAACCCGGTCAAATAAGCTTACTATCACTAAAAATATTTAATGACAACTGTTTCTCTGTAAACATAATTTAAATTGGAGATAGAGCACGTTGTCTCCGCGGCCGGGGGCGGGGGGCGAGCTTTATATTTAAACACGTTATTTATTTGGATTCCGATACAGTTCGATGGATCGCAGGGGTGTCGCGTTAAACTGACGACGGATAAGGAATAGGGATATGTAGATAGGTGGGGCACGTGATAAATTGTATTAGTTCCTTAAGTTTCCATGTGAAGGTGACAAATGCTGGCGTTTATTTAGTCAACGCATCAGAATTGCCATTCAATCTGTCAATGCCGCCAGCATGCTGGGTACGCTGCCGACTGGTACTTAGTGTGCGCTAGCATTTGGACTGTCTGTACACTTTTATCTTTCTGGCTGGATACAATCCTTCTGATTTTATGTACTTGGTCAAGAAGATTGGGTAATAGCTTAGATCTTAGGTATTGATTATTGGATTATTTTATGTATTTAATTTTAGGTGAAAAAAAAAACACTTGCCCAATAAAAAGGTGACAAATTAGTTTTAAAAGTAGTATATTTGTTAATCCAGAGTAATTCAGAGAAAGTATAAGTTATTTAAGGGGAGGCCTTCGTTCAGCAGTGAACGTCTCTGGGCTGATGATGATGATAAGTTATTTCCAAATCCAAACTGGATGCTCGGAGTATAATTTTGTAAACCCCCTGGGTTTTTTTTAATGTTAAAGAGATGAAAAAAAAAGTCAATTTTGACAAAAGGCACGGGAGCCAACATGAGGAATGATACATTGTTATTTCAATATTCTCCTATATCGTTGTATCTTGAGCTTGAAGATATATCAAACACTATCTCTACCCGGCCATGCGTTGCTGAAGCATCACAGTGAAATATAGCCTTTAGCGCACGAGGATAGTGTACCTTCTACTTATGCAAGCCAGGATCCTGTACACCAGATCAGGGGAGCTAAAATGGTCGCGTTTAGCAATTCTGCATATGATCCTATGATGATTAATTTCGCAAATTGTAAAACGGTCAAATAAGCGTCAATTTCGCTCAAAATTCGTAAAATGGTCGATGAAAGATGAATTGCAAAAAGTCAACTAGCAGATTCGTTAGAAGTTACTCGTGAGCAACTTTTTACAATTAATTCTGCTAAGAATTCATTAGATGAACAGCTTTTAGGGGAATTGCTTAATGCGGCCATTTTAGACCCCATTAGTTTCCTTACCTTACATTACCTCGAACAAACATACAAATTCACAAACCTTTTTTTATAATAATATTGGGGGACATTTTACACACAGCGCCATCTAGCGTTGGTATAGATAGTGTAGATAAGTAAACACTTCAGCATTTTATAATATGAGTGTGATTTAGTCAATACAAAGGATCAAACAACAGAATCAATACAAAATCCAATCACAATTACATTTTCAGGGAAGTCCACTGCAGCGATAAAATAGCCCGCGTTCCAAAACAAATAGAAACATCGTAATTCCTATTTTTAATCTCGTTCAGCGAACAGAGTGTGTACATGAATAGTCGGCCGGCGCTTATCAAACATTCAGGCTGGTTGTCCATTTCGCTGCACACTATAACTACAGGGCAGAAGGATAACTGTCATCATTTTAAGATTTTGTTGTCTGTTAGTTGCTTGAAACGATTTATGACGCAGTGTATATAGGCCTCCCACTTATGTGGACCAACGACATTGTAAAACTCGCTGGTAAAGGGCAGGCTATCGTACAGTGTGCGGCTTTCATTTAGAAGTGGACTTAGCCGGGCTGACAATAATCTACGACTTTCTCACCATTCCATCATTTCCATTTTTTTGCCGACTACTCCTATGCCCCAGTGGCTACTGGCAGCCAGTGACCGCATGATGACAACGAATCAAGCGGTACAGTGGAATATCGACTCACAACTATACAAATAGAGTACTTTTTTTGCAATTATTTTAACTTATAAAATAAAGTAATAAAGTAGTAAATAAAGATATTATGTTTGCGATTGAAACTTCTGTACGTACGAGCTAGTACCATTATGCTTTCTGAGCCTGTAGACCTGTGTACTGTAAGTTGTATAGTAAAAGTACCCGACCCCTGCAGTGGTGTATCTGCGTGTGCGTGATCTGCTGCGTGTGCGAGCGTACAGTCGATTCGCACCGAGTCAGTAATCGATGCCGGCCGGTGCAGCCGCGGCCGCAGCCGCGTGCGGTGCTAAACTATCTGATTCTATCGATTCTTGATTCGTTTTCTGCGGATACTTTCTACGTTTACTTTTTAATACAGACTCTCTAGAAGTTAATGCAGTTCGAGTTGCATTTACGACTAATTATTGAAATTATTTCCGTCCAGGCCCCATAATTCTAGAGTATGCGATTATTTTTTTCTCCGTCGCGACGAATTTAAGTAAATATAATATGTTTATTGAAAAAATAATTTTAATCGGTTTTTAATGTACCGATATATATAAGCGTTTAAAGTTTTTGGTAGAGAAAACTCTGTCCCTTTCCCACAAACCAAAAAATTACGTCACGCCTCTGCGCCATACTTGTCAGAATATAATTTATATGGTGTACAGAGAAGTGACGTCATAATCTCTTCTCTGTCTAGGATGATTTTAAAATGCATATAAGTTCATAATTTTTGATCAGATTTTCATTTTGTGTTCATTAATCAGCTATATTTATGGGCCACATTTTAATAGGACAATAATAAAAAACCAGTCATCTAGCCTATTCTAGCGTGGGTCTGGTAACTACAGACCAGACCAGACTAGGGATACCGTCATACTTAGGTTGCCTCACGAAGTTTTCCTGGTAGTTCAAGCGTTCTGGTATTTCCGGCGAACGGACTAAACGCGTTAACCTCTCAACAAAACTCAATAAATCGCTTCAAATGTATCAAGTTTTAATCGGCTGTAGCTGCACGTGTTACGCATGTCAATGTCACGCCGACGCAGTGGTTGTCACGTACGTCACGTCACGTCACGTCACGTCACGTCACGTCCTGTCCCGTCACGATGCCTAACTGAATACTGTATTTGCGTTAAGCTGGATTTGCTAAATAAATATTCAGCAGGTGGGTTTATGTGAGCTTGCAACCAAAATTATTTCTTGGTCCTTTTAATTCTTTTGAATTAACTTTTTTGTGTAGGTCGCATATTTTATATCTACTTAAATCTAAAACTTTGTGAAAATCTAGCAAAATGCAAGTTGGACTGGACAGAACATCAGACTAGAATAGGACGGACTAGAATACATTGTTGTCGTAAAAAGTATATAATTATTATGTATAATATAAGTATATATTTTCTTTCATGTATTGCAATTTTCTTAGTGTCAGCTCTATTTAAGTACAGTTTTTTGATAGTTGACAGGCTTGGAATTAGTAACAGCTTAGGTACTTGCCGGGTTTCATTGCTTTATTGGAGTTTAAAACGGTAATTTTTCATAAACAATTTATTGTATCAGGCTTTCATCATGAAATTCAAAAACTTAGAGCCTTAATTAAAACACGCAATAAAATAGCTTACATTGTGTTTGCCACTTGTAAATACACAAGCTGTTAAATTATAGCCCATTTTTTCTTAGTCGGGCTAAATCTGCGGCGAGACGCAGACCATCCTAGACCGCACCATTGCTTACAATCAGTCAGGGAGTGGTCAAACGCAAACCTATTATTGTATATAAATAATGACGCTCTGAGTTCGCATTTATTCCATCTTTGATTAAAGCTTAGAGTATATATTACTCTGAGGATTGAAGGCTCATACTAATGGAAAATATGGCAAAGCTAACTCAATTGGGCCTTATTATAGTAAGTTTTATTCTTGTTAAGTGGTTTTACTATAGCAAACCCAAAGAAACACCATTCCAAAAAACACACAATTCGTACGAAATATCAATTCCCAAATGAACAAGGCGGTCACATCCGTGGGTAATATCCAGCTACACCGAGTCGCGGCTCAATCAGGAAATACCTCGTTATTAATTCAACAAGTCCGGGAAACTCAATAACGATCCTTGTCGCATCTAGGTCATTCTGAGGCCTTAGAGTCGCGACAAGGAACTGACACTAGGGGCACAGAATAAATAATAGCACTGAATACAGAAAGTTCACTCCGCAAAGGAATTGAAATAAATAAGGACTCTATCAACTAGGCAATAAAGTAGCAATTCAACTCGCACAGCGCTGGATACCGCTGGCTATATTCACCTAGATATACCGCTCTCTTTCTATCACGTATGTTTAGTTACGTGCGACGAGGCTAGCGTGAGGGTGGCCACTGACCTCAGCCTTGCATTGTCCTCTCGGAGCGGAGCGCCAGCCGATCGTACCTAAACTGCGGAGTGACACCCCCTGCTAGGGGTAAGAACTAAACTTTCGACTAGCTTTTTACCAATTCTTTTTTAACCTAATAGAATCGCTTCCATATGTATTCCATTAAGGTAAATGTAGGGTAGGTCTGTTCTAGAGTGGAGATCACGAATAAGCAAATGTTGCGTAGGACGCTCTGAAACTTGATAGAGTGATGTTATAATTATGTGGGACAGCAGCAGCTGGCAGAGGTTGGACGAAAGCTGCAGATATAGCTGAGTGGCGTGCCTTGAGAGAGGCTTTTGTCAGTAGACTATATTGGCATGTATATGATGATGATAGAAATGATTCAGAACGGCTGCCGCCATTGGTCTTACGAAGATGAGATTTGTCAGGTATGTGTGGTTCTGATGATAAGCGATGACCGTGGAAGAGTTCATCGAGCTGATCTGACGATGAACTGGAAAGAAGGCCAGACTACCTACTGGCAAATGGTAGACCTTTGAGTTTGAGTTACTTTTATTATTAAAAGCAATGACAATTGCAGTTTTTTTTTCTGTTCTTCTATTGTACTTCTATATAAAACGCTTAAAAAAAAAACCGACTTCGAATATCTGGATGACATCTTCATGTTTTCTAGCAATTTTGATTTAAAAATCAAACTACTGAACTGATTTCGATAAAATTTATATGGGACCACCTCTACAGTATTACCTTCCAAACAAAATTAAGAACCATCTCAATCAGTTCATAATTGGCAGAGTAATCGCGTAACATAAATACAAAAAAAAAACAGTCGAAGTGAGAACCTTCTTTTTTGAAGTCGGTTGAAAAGGGCAACTGGTCTTATTTAGATAATATAAGCGTAGAACATGTTGACCTAGTTCAACTAGTTGGTACAAGAGAATTAATAGATATAGGGATTTGTAATCACAAGTCCACATGAGTCTGGGAAATGTTCTAATCTTTTGATGTATACCTACATACGTAATTTCTTTGTTATCAAATGCAACATAACTGTTGTTATCTGACTTGATTGAATCATGTCCCAAGCGAGTAAAGGCATTATAATATCATAATTAACTGTAAGCTAGATTCGAATCTAACATGTATGCTAACTATGTTGTAATCTGTACTCACTACACCGACGTTATACCTGTAGAACGACACTTCATACATCTCAGCGGTTGAACAAACACATCCGAATACGCGTCGCTCTATGATGTTTACTATGGAGATGAAGCAGATACGTCAACGAAATGAAACTAACATTAAAGGTTTTGGGTACCGTTACAGTTGTATTATTATTTACCAGATATTTACCGTGATTATGTAGTTGTTGTGATTAGTCTGCCTGTGAACGTGATGCATGCGACTGCGCCGAAATATAAAGAGCTCATAATCACGGTAAGTATAACCGTACCGTACCGTAAATAATCAAAAATAAAATAATGAACAACCGTGATAGCTTAAACTGTTGAGTACCGTTGTAGTGGTCATGGGGAAGCATTCTCTTGCTATCAGAAGAGCGTCCCGTTTGCCTTATTATATTTTTATTTCAATATTTATTTCAAATTATAATAAAATGATAATACTAAACTACATGCAGCATTTTTTTTATACAGCATCATATTTTGTTTAGTTTATTATTCAGTATTATATAATTTTTATGAGAAAAGAGGATTAATAGGTAAGCATTGGACTTGATGGCATACGGTTACCACCGCTTTTAGACATTTGCAACACTCGTGACGTTTTAAACACTACCAGAGCCCAGTCCTGGATTTGTCAATAGGCCGTATAGGCCGTGGCCAAGGGGCGGCAGCGTCCTAGGGGCGGCAGATTTCAGAGGATGCTGCCGCCCCTATTATTTTAGAAATGTACATGGAGCAGCGGAAATAAAGTGGCCTACACTCATAAAAAATATAAATCCGGCTCTGCCAGAGCCAGCCACTCGAGTCCAGTTGGTGAATAACCCGAATATACAATAATCTTGATACTACGCTACCTTAGCGCTTAGTCATTCCGACAAGTGATTGAAGAAACTTTAAAACATTATAATGTATTCGTAGTAGAGATTAGTTGCACCGACTTATCTCTTCAAATCGCAGGTAAGTGAAACGTAAACACTTTTCACCGTCACACGGTAAGAATTTTAAAACCACAAACTTTGCGCTAGCTAAGCAAACTACAGGTACGAGCTTTCTACCTTTATGTAAAAATATTAAATTGCTCGAAAGCTCAACAATAACATTAAAAGTACAGATTTAAGTATCGAAATTGCACGAATCGCACCATAATAAGCACGATCATCAAATGTAATTGCTTAGATTTCCAAAACTAACTAGAACATCGATAATAATATAATTATGCTGTGTTTTAGGATCTGGGTATGTCCAAAACTGCATCCAGACCCACCGGAGGACGGGCAGCAGCGTCCTCTCAGTTAACGGTGGTGACCATTCTGCGATCCCTAAGCCGCCTGCCAAGCGTGGGGATTATGGCAATACCTCCTTTTAAAGGAGAGGCCTTCGTCCAGCAGTGGACGTCTTCCGGCTGTTGATGTGATGTGTGATGTTGTGTTTGTAAGTAAGTATCATAATAAAAAAATAATGAGACAAACAAGAGGCTTCCCTGATGGTAAGAGATAAGGCAGCGGTATCCAGAACTTTGAGTACCTAACAAAACCAATTCCAGGACATCCCTGCCTTGTGTTCTGTACATTCATAGGCTCTAACTCAGACACGACTTGGCATATCTCGGTAGGATACTCACCGCGGGTAGTGGGTAAGGCGTCGGAGCCGTGTGTGGGTCTGGGTAGTCATAGGCACGATATATTGTCGCGTTTGTTTGTCGTTCATCACTCAACGCGAGTCTGTGTATCTAGTTACGTCTCTACAGTATTGACACTATTTCTAACGCCAATTTCTCCATTATTCTCAGTTGCCACGGGGGACTTAAGATAAGTTGAAAAAGCTTGCTAAGCTCCAGAGCTAACCGAGGCAAAACACAGTTAGGAGGGAAAAGTAGTTGTCGTAGTTTTGTTTTAGAGACAATCGAATGTTTTGTACTCTTTTAAATTCGTGTTCTCAAGAAACTCTGCGTTACTTTGCACTGTGGAGAAGTCCGCAGTACCATAATTATTATAGCATAGTATATAGTGAGACTCTATTTTGACTAGTTCTGCGCTATCTATTTGTCTGTTTTCTTATACTACATTAAATAATTTGTAGGTTTATATAATCCGCAACTGGAAAACAATTAAAATCCTACTCAGTTTTGTAAGCACTACTTATTAATTAAAATTAATAATTATTATTATTTTTTTAAGACCTGTATTCGATTTTCCCTTCATTTTTAGATAATGATTTCAACCTAGGTTAGTTTTTTTTCAGTGCAACAATAATGAGTTTATCTACCTACCTATCTATCTATTTAGATAAACACGCGTATTTGAACAATTGAACCTATTTTTAACACAAGGAACAAGCGAATAATAGGGTAGGTGACTGATGTTTATATCGTTGAAACCAATAGCTTTGATGAAGAATTTAAGTAAATATAGTATGTTTATTGAAAAAATAATTTCAATCGGTTAATAATGTTCTGATATATGAGTGTTTAAAGTTTTTGTTAGAGACAACTCTGTCCTTTTCCCACAAAACAAAAAATGTGACGTCATTTTTTGTGCCTTACTTGTCAGAATATAATTTATATGGCGTACAGAGAAGTGACGTCACGATTTGCTGTTTCGCCTCTCTGTCTAGCATGATATTAAAATGCTTATAAGTTGCTTATTTTTGATCAGATTTTCATTTTCTTTTCATTAATCAGCTATATTTATGGGCCACATTTTAATAGGACAATTAAAAAAAACCAGTCATCTAGCCTACTCTGCTGGTCAAAATTTTAATGACCCAAACTAAATTACTCAGATACACAAGATTATTGCAATAGATAAAACGTCGGCCTTACAAGCGACAACAAGAAAGAAAAAAAAATGCCTCATTTTTATGTGGCGACAAAATTCATCACATTATATTCAAGAGAACATAAAGTAGGTAATTGAAGTGAGGTGTTAGCGGAACGTTTTCGCAACATAATACGAAGCCATTACGGAGAGGATCCATTATTCAAATTACAGAACAGCTACCCATAAAGCCGATAACCTCAAATAAATTACCTTGAACTCCTAAATAAAACACATTACGTTATAGTACATTGTGTAAGAGCCAGGTGCGAGGATGCTATCGTGAGTGCTCCACGTATTGCGGCTGGGAAGCGAAGATTACGCTGTTTTATGAAGGGACGGTTGCGGTTTTTCATGTGGTGTGTTGTTTAGTGTTAATAGCACAGAGATATCTAGCGTAGTGGATGTAGCTTCAAAGAACTGGCCAAGTGTGAGTCGGTCTCGCGCACCGAGGGTTCGTAACACCGTGCTATATCACACTAAAATTAAACCTAAAATTAAGAATGCGAAAGTTTATCTATAGGTATATACTTGTGTATGTTATCTCTTTACGCCAACATGGCTGGACGGATTTGGATGACAGACGGAATGGAGATAGCTTATTTTCAGGAAAACATACTACTACATACGGCTACTTTGTTTCACCTGCACGATGATGAAAAACAGTGATGAAAATAAAAAGTACCTAATCTATAATTATGTTATTCCTGGAAATGATCTATCTCTAATCTGAGTATCATCCAAATCTGACCAGCCGTTTTGACTTGAAAAGGTAACAAACATACATACACACATACCAATAAACATTCGGATTTATCTTTAAATAATAATGTGAAGTGTGATAGTGTATACAAAGCAAGTAGGAGGACAAGCTTAGAGAAGTTAAAGGTCATTTCCGTAGTGCAGCCATTAAATTAAATTATTTTAATCACACTTGCTCGTAAAGTGGATCTTATTGCATCGGTTTTAGGCTCATAATCCAAGCTATTACGCACGCGTGATTTTTACTTTACATTACGGCACATGGTGCTATAATAGGTATAACCCGGTAAAGTCAAGTTTGTACGTGACTGCAATTAGACGTACGTATACGAAGCACTCTTAATATAGCTGCGTAATACTTACAGTTTTTTTGTAATACCAACAAAGAGTTCTTATGCCGCTGACGTAAATGTCAACCTGC
The DNA here is from genome assembly GCA_905404285.2 of Erannis defoliaria. Taxonomy (NCBI): domain Eukaryota; kingdom Metazoa; phylum Arthropoda; class Insecta; order Lepidoptera; family Geometridae; genus Erannis; species Erannis defoliaria. The sequence goes on along the minus strand of FR990083.1, from coordinate 17,679,208 downwards.
ACGCGCATTACTGATTTGGGCGCCATTTTCCGCAAATGTTTGTAGACGTTTTCGCTGTGTGGTTGATTATTATCAATAAAAATTTGTTTTTTCCTCGCAAGTGTGACGAAAACAGTCGTATGGAACTCTTGTGCTATTAGTCATTACGCTCTCGGCTTCCTTCTCGCGCTCGCCTGCGGCTCGCGCGCATAATACCGCCTCTAGTGTAATGACCAACATAGCACACTCGTATCACAATGTACTATTCTTTTGACTCATTAAAATGGTAAAAAAATATAAGTTCCATCTTTATAAGTAATGGTGGTACGAAAACAGTGTAGAACAAGGTTTTCACGATAAAACAGAAACAAAATATCATAAAAACACATTACATAGGTATTCTTTGTATGGATGGAGACAGCCCTTATTTTCATTAATAAGAAATACTTACGTATTGAATTGCAAAATTTTAATTTTACTTCATATTTTCATCACACAACTTGCATCACCTATGCTATCAAACAACCTATCTCAACCCTTACGTAGACACCCTCCAGTCCTACCCCATGTTATCCCAAATGAAGTTTGATCCGAAACACAAACACTCGCACAAGTTCAAGCACATCTCGAGAGCCTCAAGGGCGGGGGGAACATCCCCCGGGGCCGCAGGGGCCACAGGGGCACCTTTGGGAACGCACATGTGTGCACATTTCGAGAGTTTTATGGCATGCAATCGTACGTGATACGAAGCTATAAAAGAGATGAGTGTTGTAAAAAATGCGTGATGAAGGGTTTACGATGAAAGGAAGCGAATTATTTTCACTCTTTATTGGTTGAATCAGCCAAATGATTTCCCCACTTCCATCTCTTTCGAGGCATGATGTCCCGAGCTTGCAATACCAATCGAACGAAAACAAATTGCTATGGTCATAATAACTCCAAATCAATTCCATAAAGTATGATTACATAAATGTACTCATGTGTTCTTTTACTACTCTCAGATACCGTTAATGTTGGGGTATCTTATTGTTGGTATAACAAAGGTATAATTATATTCCATAGAAAATAGTGAAACAAATTGGTACCATAATGTTTTTATGGATAAGGCTTGTTTAATCAATCTCCATCTAATCCACTGGAGTTACTATGCCAGCGGCCCAGAGCCTCGCTCCGTTACTTCAAGGAGCTGGGTTGGCTCGGGTAGACGCTGGCGGGGGAAATGCACAATACACCCCAAGCGGGATGTCAGTGCAAGACTTATCGCCCCCACATCGAATAAGAATAAGAAGGCTTGTTTAACTGCCATCTCTCATGATGTTAAAGGAAAGATGCAGTTTATAATGAAGCACGATTACCTAGAAGTAACCGATTCACTCGCGACTTTAAGACACCCTGATTACAGTAAATACCCACTCGGCACAGCGCATTACTTCTAGTTACAGTCACTGAAGAACTTCACCCAGCGAGGGAATCTTAATCTAGGTTTGTTCTAGGTACAAAACCGATTCACTCGCAACTTAAATACACCCAAATTGTAACTACTGGAAAACCGAAAAGCCACTCGGTAGAATGGTTGTTTTCCACTCAGTGGGGGGCTTTTACCTAGCAAGTGAATCATACATGTTAATTAAACAATTTACGTTTACAACCAGTGAGCAATGAGCTATGAAAGACGAAGTGCTAACCTCCCCTTTTCAGAAGTGGAATTATTTATTCGAAGTTCGATTCTAGGAATAGTTTGTGAATTGGATTGTCGCGCGTACTGAGCGCACCTGCGCCTCTATTGATGGCGCCACTTCGTCTGCAGCCAGGGTTGGCTCAATACTCTACAATAAGTCTGCACTTAGTACCTTCAGACAAACGGGGAAAATGGAACAACAAGTTGTACAAAGAAGACTGAATGCTAGCACAAGATTATTAAAGAATTATTGATTACAGCAACGAGAGGACAGGGACAATTACGGTCGAACTACTTTTTAGACTCGCGCTGGACACGGCTTTCCATGAAAAGCTGCACTACTAACATTAAGTGATGAAGAGACGCCGAGAGGAAAAGAATAACATTATTATTTATCCTAGCAATTAGTATCGTGGCACGGTTTCTTACTATTTATATTAGACAACAGCTAGTTGAGAGTTTCGGTTGCCATGTCAGCCGGAGGAGACTAGAGCAGGTCTCGTGGGTTTTATTTTTTATTTTTTATTCATTCAAGTGACGACACGAGCAAGACGTTCGCCTGGTGGTAAGCGTCACGCCTGCCACTAATAGTAGCAGTGCCAGAATTATGATCTTGCGAACACATTCCTGCGCCGCACTGCACTGCGCTCGTACTCTGAGATATTATAGATGTTAAATCTCATCTCATCGTTTGTATTATAAAATAACAACTAGAAATCAAAGGTCATCAAGTGCATATACATTTGACTTAGATACCTGAAATATTTTCTACTTTACTGAAATAAATATTCCGGATTCCCAATTTTCCGGATATTTATTTTCCTTGTTTCAACATTAATCAGTACAAAAATACTGTGGATGTTTCGCATTGCGGTTTGAAAGGTGGAATGAAAATAAAATACTTGGGTGATTCACACTGGAGTCCGGTGACCTCTGTTATAATATCCTCGGTGAATAATAAATAAATAATAATAATAAGCTCTTATTTTGCTATCAATCAACTTTTTATAACTTTTAATGAGAGAGAGAGCTACTAGATCCTCCAAGTTTTTAATCAAGGATTATTTAACATAGTAAAAACTTTTAATGAAATAAAGTGTTATTCTACGTTAATGCTTATCTTGTATTACAAAGTTACTTCCACAGCGACATTAGCTAAAACAAACAGTCCAACCCACACACACAAGGATCAGATTTTCTCTAGCACACATTCTAGGGAAACAAGAGGCCACAGTTTAATAAAACATGCCAAGTTACAAACAAGCCCAATTATTTCGCCGTATTTGTTTAGGATTTGGAACTTAAGCCTCTCTCGTCCCTTGGAAAGGATTGTGAAAGCTACACGGTCAAGGGCGTAACTTTTAATTTGATTATGTTAAAGCGTAGGACGTTTCTGTGGACACGTGACCTGTGGTTAAACTTTGACCTACCTACGTTTACCTACTAGGTCAAAATGTTCAATGTTTTGTTCAAATGCTCAACGATTTACCACAACCCGATGGATGTTAAATAATTGACAGTGTGGTTGAAGAGTTGTTTAGATAAGAAGTGAGATTAGTAAAACATTCCCGTTAAAAAAACACGGAAGTAATGCTAAGATAACATAACGCTGCCCGTGACTACGGCAGCGGAGCCCAGACATGAGGTAACCAAACTGATGATTTCTATGTCTAGATATTCTCTTTCAAACAAAACTCTTTCAAACTACAAATTCTCTTTGACAAAAAGTCAACGCCATTTCTCGGATTTTGCGGTCACTACGTGCAGCACCAGTAAAGCGTGGTAGAAGAAGCGCAAACTGTATGAAACTAAAAACGACTTACTTATTACATAAAAATAAAAGTTTTTATGTAAAACCAAGATTAGTTTAACTTTAAATGTTGACTTGCCGGTCATAAGAAACGCCACCTTTATTTATTGGATTTTGAAAAGTAATTCTTACTATCCTTCACCACACTGTTTGGTATTTGGTTACGTTGCAGACTGTGCCGGCATCGGTGACAATGCGTTTCTTTGACACCGACGGATGGGCGACGAATATTGAGTTTAGAAGGTGAGTCACATAATTATTAGCCTTGTAAAGTCGCTAGCAGCTATCCTTCTAACCGCAAACACAAAATATAGACCATAATTATAAATATAATATAGTTTATTACCTTACTTATGCTTTTTCTTGCATGTAAGAGCTAGTTGTGCTTAAGGTCAGGCGCATTACCGGTACCTAGTTACTACTAGCTACTACTACTAGTACTACCTAGTTTTTTATGCAATGGCATGAAGAGACGAGCGAGACGTTCGCATGGTGGGAAGCAGCACGCCTGCCCATAGCAGTGCCAGAATTCCTGCGCCGCACTGTACTGCGCTCGTAACCCTGAGACATTAGATGTCAAATCTCTTCATGCCCAGTAATTTCTCTAGTAACATAGCCCTTCAAACCTAATGAATAACTTCTAAATAATGTAGTGTCTATAATTATAGTGTAATGCTCACACATGTGACTGCTTGGAGACAGAAAATGGAAGTACGGTTAATATTTTTGCACGAGTCGTTTTGTAAGATCGTTTCTCGCTTCCGTCGCGTCGTCCGTCCCAAGGAGTCGTGTTATCGTCGTTAGGTAAGCGTCGCGTCGTAATGAATATTGCAACGGCTCGCGGCGGTCGTTACACTGATTGTTTTATGACGCTCTCGTTCATTAGCACACGGCGACTCTCCTGTACGTACTGCTTTTACTCTTTATGAGTACTTATATAAGAGTTTGGAAGCGACGTTAAAATATTATGTTGCCACTTCGTGTTATTATCAGAAACTTGTAGGTAAGTGATGTAATGTGAAATGTAATATAAACACGAAAATATATTTTGTGTTTGTTTTTTGAACTCCATTGAAGCTTCTAGAAGTATCCACAATTCAACACCACGACTATTATTACATCTTTACTCAAATTAGATTTGAAATAATATTTTAAATCAATTATAATAATTTATAAAAAGTATATAGAGTGCCACAGAAACAAAGTCACCACTTGAATAACTAACTACTGCACGGGGTACAACAAAATAAATAGAATAATGTTACATTAAGGACCTAATGTTAGAAAAGCTGAAATCAAAAATAAAAATTGTCTGTGATCTAGGATAATAAGTATGGTATTTTATTTTTCGATTTGGCCCTGGCCTACGACTTAGTCCCCTTTGCTGTGGAAACGGCGGGCCCGTGGTGTGCCGATGCAAGGAAATTCATAGGGGACATCGGGCAGCGTCTGAGAGAGAAAGGCCGGGACCCCCGCGCTGGGTGGTTTTTGACGCAGCAGATTTCTCTATCCATCCAGCGCGGTAACGCCGCCGCTATAATGGGCACGTTTGGGCAGGGTGCATTACGGGGGGGAATTTTCGACGAATAATGTTTTCGCATTAAGATTTAATTTTAAATATCTAGTATTTTATAAGGAGTTTAATAATATTAAAAAAAATTGGATTTTAGAATAAAACTATATTTTTATGATTATTTACGTCATTTTTACAGTGATTATATTGTACTGTTGTATAATGTTATGATGTTGTTGTCATATAACCTAATGAACAACCGTGACAGTTTAAATAGTGTTGTAGGATAAAACGATTGTATCAAACATAAATATAACAATAGAGTAGATACAATAGGTAATAGAGTGTAATATTGCCTAGGTATAAACTTGTCAAGACAATTTGATTTGGTCCCTCGACACCGCCAAACGAAATAAGATTCTCATGCTTTGCTGGTAGCAATAAATTACAATACAACTTGAAGTCACGTATAAGCAAAGAAATGAATCCACTCATACAATGCATATTTGATATGAAATTTGAAATCAGATTTGCGTAGCGCTGCATGTTCTTTTACAATATCACGATAGGATTTATTAGTCGAGTTGAATCTACGAATGGGAATTATCTGTTGAGTTGAACTTTATTCTAAAGTTCAGAGCCGTCCTGCCCAAGGGATTAAGTGCAGATAAACCAGCCTTTGTTATCTTAATAACAAAAGCGATTGAATTTTATTCGCGCCATGTATCATTGCGATCCCCGAGCGGGTCGAGCGCTATAAATCAGCTAAAGACGCCAGCCAAGCAAACTTTATACAATAGAATGTACTCTTTAAAATGGAACTGTTAAGTGCTAAGCATTGATATAAAGTATAAAGGTTAATAAAAATAAATTTACTGAAGTCTTGCAAAAATTTACTTGAGTTAGAAGTTGTATTAAGGCGGGGGCGAGGAAAAAATTCTTAGGTGAAAATAAATAATGTTATAACAAGAAAAATAAATTTGGTATTCGTACAGGTGTTTCTCAATTGATTATTTAATACAATAAATTACATGTAACAATATTTAAAATTAATCAATATTTTATTTTACTATGAAAACTGAATCTTTCTTCCCTATCAGTTATCAGTTATCAGTTCTTCGAGCGCAGTGACCAGCCCATTGCCACCAGGCAGACCGGAAGGCTCAGCGTAGATAGTTCCCACTCTGTGGACCGACGACATTCTATTCAAAGTTATTTTATAACCAATAAATATGACTGATTCTAGCATTCAAGCATCCAAAGCTTGATCACATGCTGCTCGTATTTTTCGGGAAACTAGGGCTCACCATAGTAATAACAGTATTTACTACTTACTATTGAAATTTAAAAAACAATAATTAGAAGACGTACCTAAGCAAGTCAACATTAAAACCTCGCAAAGGAATCCCTTCTCTCTTCATTGTAATATAGCTAACCGAGAACTTTGCTAAAGGGCTTAGAGAAGCAAAAAATGAAACAAAATTAAATTGTAAAACCTATTTAAAGTCTCACCGACCGAGGCTTAGATAGGGTTTCTTTCCTAGTCGATAAGCGGACCCGAGCGAATAGAAAGTATCTTATTACGGCCCGCACTGCTACCGCTACAGGGGAAACGGAGGATGTCTCCGGGACATGAACAACTTTTTGTTTTAGAACGAGTATAAAACAAAAACATGGAAATGGATGGATGCTAGAACAATGGATCGAGGTTACGATATTTTGAGGGTTTCAATGTTCAGCTTTCTGTCTGACTGAGATGTATGTTTTAGAAAGTTTTCAAAAAGATTTTCCCTGATAAGTAGGTAAATTTACATACAATCCAAATACAATACAAATTACACAAACTACTCATATTAATGATTTATTTAGTTATTTGTTTGTCTCTAGACGTCTAATCGACGATCCAAACGCTCGCACCCGCTACGTACCCAGCATGCTGGCGGCATTGCCACGTTGAATGGCAATGTTTATGCGTTAGGACAAATAAACGCCAGCGTTTTGATCACGCGTCGCGTTGACCAGTCACCCAAATAATATATATTGTATCCGTCTCTGTTCGTCGCCGGTATGGTCGGTATCAATACGCTAGAACTTAGGAGGAAATGCGCGATAATGGTGCATTACTACCGGCTGCTCAACGGCCTCATAGACAACCCCGGCGCGCTCGCTCGCTGCTCACTATCCGTGCCGGACCGCGTGCGGCAGTCGCGCGCGTGCTGCGTGCGGCGGCTGTTCCACGCGCCGCTCGTGCGCACTGACACGGCGCGGTACGCTCCCACGACTCAGGCCATTTATTTGCTTAACGCTCTGCTTGCTCATCAGCCAGACATAGATATATTTGCTGATAAGTTTAACAATTTTTTAAACTCCGCTGTAACTTTTATTAGCAATAAGTATATCACGTAAGTGTGGTGTAAATTATGTTTTTAATAATGTTGGCTCTCTGTGCGCTTTGGTGAATACTGTAAGCACAGAAAGCATTTGTCGCAAATAAATAAATAAATAAATAAATACCTATGCCAAAATGCTTGCAATTGCCCAGATTTTAATACAAATAAGTATAAATCTAAATCATTAGAAGTAGATGCGTATCTTTCAACTAAATAAACCACATAATAAATATGCAACTGAATAAACAAAATAAACATTAGTGACTTGTTTATGTTGGTAAAGCTTCGGAGTAATTTAATTATGAAACAACAGTTCTAAGAGCTCTTATTTACGAAAGTATGTAAGTAGAAAGTTTAACCCCACTTTTTGGATTAAATTAAAGCCAAACATATCCATTGTTTCTACATAAGTTTAGAAACTACCCCTAAATTAATTAATAACCGTATAGCAGCCACAAAGGGAGAGTTTAACAAAAAGCGGGTTAGTGTCCGTGACACTGCGGAGTGGGTATAAAGCTGAGGACTCACTTAGTGGCTGTAACGTACATATCTGATGTACGATACATTACACGCTACACCGCGGGCCGCGTGCTCTCCACAACGCTTTAGCTTCAGCTTTTAGAGAAAGAAAATAATTATGAATGTAACCGTCCAACACCTCGTACCTTCACAAAGTGGTAGGAGGTAACTTTATTTTTTATTATTATCGGCTCCAACTGTAACAAATAGTAGGAGGTACTATTGCTATACGTATAGATAATTATGTGGCAGTACCGTCCGCGTTTGACTGAACTTTGTGCAAACACGCTTAAATACGCTCGTTTACGTAAAATAAAATAAAAGTAAAATCTGGTGTAACCGCTTTCCAGCTCTAGCGAGGTTACATTGCCTTAGCTATTCCCGTTCGAAGATAGCGCGTAAAAGTCAGTGGTTTGTCACAAGGTCACGCACAGTTTGGGTACTATCTAGTTATTTTCTATACCTAAGATAATACACTTATGGCTATTGGCTTATGTTATATAACTAGAGGACGCCCGCGACTTCGTACGCGTACGGAAGAAACTCGGCCTGCTCCCAAATACTTGTATCTTCCTAACCTAACCTAAAACCCTTGACTGAACCCCCCTTGAATTAACTACCCAAATATCAATTTTCATCACTATAACATCAAAAACAAAGAACTTTCTATACAACATTCCACTCCTCCTTTCCCTCCTTAAATCGTCCCTGTCAAAAAAAAAACATCCATGTTAAAAATATAGAAACCAATATTTATTATTTTGAATGAACTATCCATATCCAAATTTTCATGACTAAAAGTCCATAAACAAAGGACTTTCATACAGAAGTTTTCCCTTTTTTCCCCCTTAGCGGTCGAATTTCGAAAAATATTTCTTAGTAAGTACACCTCTACGCGTCAAGACGAATACACCCTTCGAATTTCAAGTCTTTACGACCAGCGGTTTGGGCTGTGCGTTGTCTGACAGTTAATGAGTCAGGACAGAGCCTTTTAGATAACAGTGCGAGGGAAGCATGACGATAACGCTTAATGTTAGTTCCCGCAATAAACGCGTGCTAAAAGACAAAAATTCAAAAAAGTACTTCCCTCGTAACTAATAATTTTGATCCAGTTACAAACTTGATTAGGCATATTTACCATTTGAGGGATCAGATAAATTGCAGTAATGTGAAAATAATGCGAGTTGTTCCTCAACTGATTTCAGTGGTATCGGTAATTTTATTGACAGTTGTCTGCCGCTTGTTAGCAACTGATTCACCTTTGTTCATTCTATAGTTTGACTTGATATCTGTCAAGCGTGACAAGTAAGAGGTCTTCCAAAAGTGAGCTCTCAGCCTTACTCGGTCGGAGTAAAGTTGGCGCGGCCGCAGCGGTCGCCGTATCGCGCTCCTCAGGCATTTGTCTTGTTGCTGATGGCTGGGACACACTGAGAGCTAAATATCCGTCTTCTTATATGACCGAGTTGAAGACAAAACCAACTAACACGACTTACTGTTGACTTAGCGATTTGTTCCCAATCGATTTAAGACTTTAGCTAAAGAGCTCATTGGTACGGGATTTGGACGACCTCACGGGCGAGTCTAGCGGACTCCAACGTAGCGTAAATTAAGTAAATATTTCGAATGCATTCTCTCAAACCAGCATGTAAAATTTTTAAAATTCCCTCATGAATAATGTACGAGTAACGGTAATAATTAGTTTTCGCGTTGGTACCAAAAAGTATATTTAGTGTTGAACTTATACTTATTTTGAAAAAGTTATAGAACTATTTTCATAAGGCAGAAATAGACTCAAAAGAGCGGATGGTGATGTGAAATTCGTTTACAGTTTTCCAGCACCGTGTATTTGTTTGTGTGACTCATTATGTCAAATAATAAAAACTTGCAACAGGGAAACTCCGTCATCGTCATAGAGACACAAGCTTTCTTACATTCATAGTCTCTGTTGGATTTGTATTATTGTAGGAAGGTGTCGTATCGTTTTGTTGTTGCGTTCTTGTAGTTGTATTTTTAGGGTTGTTAACTTGACTTGTGGGGGTTACAAAGATGACTATAGTACAGTACCTGTAAATAGGGGACAGTTATTTTAGATTCCAATCCCGTTAATCAGTATTTTTTTGGCTTATCTATAATAACCGTAGTGTTCTATTTTTGTAGTTTCTTTTAATTACCGTGTGCCGATGCAAAGAAATTCGTAGGGGACATCGGGTAGTGTCTGAGGGAGAAAGGTCGAGACCCCCGCGCTGGGTGTTTTTAACGCAGCAGATTTCTCTATCCATCCAGCGCGGTAACGCCGCCGCCGCTATAATGGGCACGTTCGGGCAGGGTGCATTACGGGTGAATTTTCGATGAATAATTTTTTCGCATTAGGATACAATTTTGACATGTATTATAATTTAATTTTGATAAATATTACCAATAGGCCAGTGTGCCTCCGACCTGTGAGGTCCAGGTATCCAGAATAAAGTGACAGAGCGTCACCCGAGGTAGAGCTATCTCTGCCAGCTGGGCTGGTGTCTGTGATTGATGGTGGCACCGTCTGTACTTTGCATGTCCAGTTTGTAGACTTTTGTTGGGTCCTTGCAGCCTGGGTATGGGTAGGGTAGGGTTAGTTCGAGTTACACTTCTGTTTGTAGAGGTGAGATATGTGGACCAAACAATGGAGATTAAACTACTGCTACATTTGGAAACTATGTAAGTGATTAATATAATACAAGCAGCGGTTTTAATAACTATGCTACAAAGTCTGATCATTTTTTTAACCGAGTTCATACATGGAAGAGTTTCTATGTTCAAATACATGTATCGGTATGATCGGTGAACATGCGTGAAAAATGCATGTATGTTTTTATGCATTTCCGATTACTCCGTCAATAATTGTAGATCTTCGAGATTTTCGAAATGTGTTTGAAAGTGTATACTCTCGATGTGGTCCTATAATTTGTCGGTTGATTTCGGTCGATAATTGGTAGATTTATAACTTTATGTACCTTTTTGTAGAGTCATAAAGTAGACTTTGACCATAGTCAAGTTTGGAAGTCGTTTTTGCCCGAACTTGGTCACAAACATAAGCCAGGAGTTGTTTTGCACACGTAGGAACCCAAAGGACGTCGCGTATGCGCTGAGCGAAATATACTCCGATATAAATATACTTCGACCTTGGACCTGAGTATGTCTTAAAACTGTATCCAGAACTAGCGGAGGCCGGGCTGAAGCATCCTACTTACGGTTGGCTTGTTTTACATCAGCTGCTGACGAAGAGAAGAGGGACTAAAATGAAAAAAAACATGATAGTTAAAAACGCTTAATTCGCTATTACATCATATATATAGTTATTTCAGTCTGTTTTGCAACTCCATTTTTCAAATTTCGAGTTCTCCTTTGTCCAGTTGCAACTGAACAATACCTAATCCGAACTGTTCCAAACACACTACACTGGCTGGAAATACTTTTGTACATTGCATGCAGTGGTCCAAACTGAGGTCCTTGACTAACCCTATTGTGTGGATGCTAAAGTTTTGCGCCATAACTATCGGGCGTGGACCAATTGGTGCATTTCCGGAGAGGCACAACTTCCGGAATTAGGTAAATTGTTCTCCGTGCCGATCGCCACATGCTCACGGGGCGCACGGCCCAATAAGCCAGCTAGCGAACACCTAATACTTACAAGCAATCAAAAAGATCTGTGCTTATGAAAAATATATGAATGAACAGGTTATTCTAGTGGAAAATACATTTTCACGCGTATTGCAGTAATTGTAAGAAATCTGAAATGTTCGCTATGTAGGACCTTATACTTAAGGACGCCATTTAAAGTAACAAACATCATTTAACACGCAAAACAAAAAAGTATGTGCACAATGCTACTAAGTTAACGTCATTTAACTTTAAGCGGCGTTTTTAACTAAGAACCGTAATGTGTATAACAATCGGTCAGGCTGTGTGTCCGTGTGTCACCCGAGTTAGATTTATTTGCGCTCCACAGCGAAGTGCTTGTAACGTAGTGTAACCAGCTCCATCGGCCAAACTTACCCACACACGCGCACATAGCTTACACTCATACATCATGCAATATCCATCAATTACTATTGTAATAGGCAATAAGAAAAATAATCAGTATTTTTTTTAATGCCACCTAAAATCATTTTCTGGAAATAGAGCCTTGAACCTATAGTTAAAATAAGTTTAAAAATAATAATAGATGTAGGCAGGTACTTTATTTATATTGTATCAAAGACAGAGAGCACACTATAGTTAGACATGTTGTTAGTTTTATGTGTGCCATTAGTTGCTGTGAACTACAAAAAGAAAATGCTACAGCAACATGCAACATTCCAGACAAAAAAATTAAATAAGTTTAATTATCGCAGATTTTTGTTTCAGAACTTTTGTGCGAAATTGATCACTATTTACTTGCGAGTTTACGCACAATACTCAGACACTGCGGGATTTCGAGTTTTTTTTGCGTTTTTCTGAAGACAAGTGTCTACGACCAGTGTGTGTTGCCAGTGATGACATATGGAACTGAAACGTGGTCTTTAACTGCTGGCCTTTTGGATAAACCAGAACGATGTCTCATGCGTAGAGCTATTTAGGGAACTTCAGATACTGCCTTTGCCATGTGAGTTTATTTACCAGATAGCCCTATTCACCCATGTTAACCTAGAAACGTTCCAACGTTCACAGCACGTTAGCTTTACGAAGCAATAAAAAGAAAGACCAACTGATAACCCCGACGCACCGTCTCGTCAAGTCGGAGAGGTCAGTGTATATTTTGGGGCCCGCGATCTACAACCGTATACCAGCTTCCATTCGGGATGCTCCTTCCACCGGGTGCTTCAAAACCAAGCGCAGAGCGTGGTTGCAAGAGAATTTGTTTTATGACATTGAAGCTTATTTTAAAATAAGAGATTATTAATATATTTTTTATAATTATTATTTCATTTTATTGTGACATACTTAATGAAATTTGACGTGTAACTTTGGTGTTATCAATAAACTATTTGTATTTGTATTTGTAAACTCAGAGTCACGCAACGGGCAATGGAGAGAGCTATGCTCGGAGTTACTTTGCGCGATAGAATCCGGAACGAGGATATTCGCCAAAGAACCAAAGTTACCAACATAGCTCGCAAGGTTTGCAAGTTGAAGTGGCAATGGGCAGGCCACATCGCTCGAAGAACTGACAACCGATGGGGAAGAAAGGTTCTTGAGTGGCGACCGCGAACCGGAAGACGCAGCGTAGGAAGGCCTCCCACTAGGTGGACCGGCGACATTGTAAAAGTCGCGGGCAACCGGTGGATGCAAATGGCAGGTTGTCGTACAGTGTGGCGGTCTAAGGGGGAGGCCTTCGTTCAGCAGTGGACGTCTCCGGGCTGATGATGACGCACAATACTTATACCGTCCGTTGAATATCTTTAAACAATCCCCAAAAAATGTCGCTGAATTTAAGTGAACTATTGAGACGTTTAATGTTTTGTAGTGAATCAGTCTACACTCCACATACCACTACGGACAATAAACGGTAACCATACTTCTCGATATTTAAGTCTTTTGATACTTTTGTCGAGAGGTGATTTGGAGATTGTGGTACCACCCACGCTCGGTGCGGGCCCAGTTTTATAAGTTAGTGAAGGTAGGTATAATATATGGTATTGTTAAGAGTAGAAAACTCCCGATTGCAAGAAATAAAGAAGCGAAAACAACACAAAACAACTAATCTCGGCTCTACCATGATTTATTTCCAGCTGATTACCAATTCAGTCCCCTGTCCTGTTAGTTTCAGGAAATCGCGTAACTAATAAATCCATAGCCCCCTGTCAAACAACACAAAACACCACCAACCTTAAACCGACTGCTTAAGGTTTAAAATAGTTCAAAATGTCAGACACTAAACGAAAACCAGGAATAAATAAACATTTTTATTACAAAGGAATAGAGTTTCGAATTCCGACGCACTTTGTGACAATAGCACTGCGCTGAACAAAACCTACAATGTGGCTCTTATTGTAAGGCAATAAAGTTGCAAATCTATTGGTTTTGTATCAATAGGTGTAGTGTAAAGTCATTTATCATGGCAAAAATGATAGGTGGTGAGGAATGGTTAGATTTTAATTGAAACATCGCGTGGGACGCGCCGGCGCGCGGCGAGCTCATTCATTGATGCGAGGAAGGTATTAGCAGATTGCAGGATATTGGATAGAACACACTTATTACTTGAACTAATACTTGCAATTATAAAACAAGCCTCCATTGCATAAACGTTCAATACGAACAAACGAACGAACTGGAAGAAGACATTTTTTTTGATAACGATCTATTTTATAATGTACCGTTAACCAAAAAATCCGACTAGACTACTACTAGTAAATGATTTTAATAAGCGATAAATTAGACATTTACCTTCGGGTTCAGGGGATAACAATTTGTCGCCTTCGTGGATGGCAAATTTCAAATTTGACGATCGATAAAAATCCTCCAGTGATAAGTAAATTGTTGATTCATTGAGCAATACGGAAACTCTTAATGATAACGGAGAAGAGATTTGACCATGCGCCACAAACTCAAGTCAGTTAAAAAAATCATAAATATTAATAATATTGGATATTGATAATCCATATTATACTTTACTCCAGTAAGTAACCTAGTTAGCAGCGAGCGTTTATGTATTTTCTCTGAGTCGTTTTGAAAGCATTAGAACATTACACCCGATGTTATTTTGGGACACGTGATATTATTCGAGTTATTTCCGTATCTCACGCTAGTTTGATCAACTTATATTGGATTTCTGTGTTCAATACACTGACGATAATGACAGAAAAACAATATCTGTGGTAATGTTTCCACGCAAAGGCTCACCGTGACGTTTTTGTTCTATTCGTTGAGTTTAAAATCTAATACTAAACATAGACAGGACAGAACGGATAGATAAAATTCGAGTACTAACGTGTAATAAAACGTCTTGGATAAGCTCTGTGGAATCTAGAAAGTGCTGGACTTGCACAATATAAGAACAAATAGCGCGCCAGAAATCTTACACTCGGCATTGAGAAAAAATGAAAGAAAAGGAAACATAAATTGTGGGAATGGTATTGTAGCACGACGTGATGCGTTGTGACATTGGCAAAAGTAAAAATACTTATTTCAAAGTTATGTTGATACACTGATTGTGTATTTGTTTGTAATAGATACCCTTGATCCGTCTCACAAATTCTACCTATATTACATGGAATTAAATGTAATTATAAATAAAACTCCAATCATCATCACTTCGTCAAAGAATAACTGCTCTTTGATGTTTTCTATTCTGGGCGTTCTCGGAACGTCTTGAACAAAGCGCAAACATCACCCCTGCCTTGAAGGAGCTTTGAAGTCGCGCGGATGGAATGACAAACAGATTACGGCGATTAAGGAGATATTAATTTAAAGAAGTAAGCTTTGGACGGGCGCGGATTGATAGCTGAGGGGTCGCTTTAAATTTATTCAAATGATGTGCACATTTGTTTTTGTCATGATTTGTACGTGAGTAATGTTCTAAAGTTTACAGTATTTGCAATGGTGAAATTATCTTTCTCTGCTGTATTTGTAAGTTTTGTCAGTCTATTATTTAAATGTGTACCTATTATGATTTAAAAGCTAAAAAATAAAGAAAATAATGTTTTAGTGTACGGAAAGTTATTCTGAATTTCGCGTGCAACGGTGTATTCAAAAATTTGCTTATATTACGTAGGACGTGCATAAGTACAATATTTTATATTATTTTGCTAGGTTAGTAGATATATTTTTGTTTTATTCATACGGGAATACTCACGTTTAATTAAATCGGATACTCCGACTATAGTTTCGATCACATCCGGTGACCTTTTTCAAAGAGTGAAAACAGAGCCCGACGCGCGTGCAGCTGCGTCCTGCTTAGCACTCTATAAGTATTAGTAGATATAACCATATATATAGTAAATAAGATAATGTAATTATAATGTTAAGTTAAGTAATTGAAAAAAAAAAAAAAAAAAAAAAAAAAAAAAAAGTTCTTGTCAACTTCGGTTGACAAATTTTTTCTCCGTTTTCTTTTTCAGCATTTCGCAAGTTTTCAGGCTGTTTCTGCTCACCAGCCGCCTGTTCTACCTCTGACTCCGCCGAGGTATTGTTTGTAGGGCTGGGGACAGCCCCTAAGTTACTTTATTTCATATTTTCTAAAACACTCTTGTTTTCTGTTTCCATGTCAACGGCGCGCCGTCTGGCGAGTCGGCGCAGTTCAAGCCGTGTCACCGCCTGACGTCTGGCAGACGTCACCGTCCGTCGCGTCACTAGGGAATCTAAGTTTTATGAGATAAGATTTTTATTGTAACATGGCATCTTCGACCCCTTCTGGGCGAAATGCAGTATCAAAAATCAACGTGGTGTCGCAACAGGACATGATACAGTGTACAGAGTGCCCCCAGGCCAAGTTTTTTAAAGGCCAAAAAGGCCTCAAAATTCACAAGACCAGATGTCACAAAATTCATGAAATTCCACTTTCGGCTCCAATTTCAGGCTCAAACGTAGCCAGTAGCAGTGCAATGAGCGCTGCTACTCCTGCCAAACCATTTTGGGAGGTTTTAAGCTCATTAAAAAATTCTATTCCGATTTTAAAACGTATCCCGCGTGGTGCTCGAATTTCGGTTGCCCAAAGTTTATCTTTTGCTATTCGGAATGCCGTTACCCAAAATTCAAAGCAGGCCTGGGAACATCTCCTCTCTTTTCCATACAATGTGCTTTACGTTCATTCGGACCCGTCTAACAAAAAATCCCTTACCACTAGAGTAAAGGAAAACTGTGTAAAGTACAAAGTATCGGAAGAGAACCTTTTAGGTCTTGCTAATATTATTCCGCCTAAAAGGCGTAATAATCAAAATTCAAAAAAATCAGACGATTCGGTTACTTTTAAATTAGTAGAGAACAAAATGAGTGATGGTGATATCAAAGGCGCCGCACGTGTCTTGTTCTCGAGCGACACCATTGCCCCCCACACATTAGAAACGATTCAGTCACTTCGTGACAAACATCCACCTGCGGCGGCAAACCTCCACCTCCCTGAGCCACCACAACCTGATGACGTTGCCATTGATGTCCAGACTCAGGAGATTGCAACGGCTGTGGCGTCTTTTCAGAGTGGCTCAGCTGGCGGCCTTGATGGCCTAACACCTCAACATCTAAAAGATCTTCTATCTTTTAGCTCTGGTGAGGTGGGCGAGACCCTCTTAAAAGACCTTACAGCTTTGGTAAGTCTTATGTTGTCGGGACGAGTCAATAGTGACGTTATCGAAATTTTGTACGGCGCAAATTTATGCGCACTTATCAAAAAAGATGGTGGTATCAGGCCTATTGCGGTCGGCACCACATACCGTCGCCTCGCGGCCAAGGCAGGCTGTAGGCAAAAGGTTGCTCTTTTGAGTAGCCTTTTCCAACCAATACAGCTTGGTTTTGGTTCGCGAGGTGGGTGTGAGGCTGCTGTTCATTCTCTCCGGACTTTTTTGGATCAAAATTGTGGAGAGGTGCTACTAAAGGTGGATGTCAAAAATGCTTTTAATTCGGTCGATAGAGGCGCCCTGTTGACACAAATCAAAGACAAAATTCCAGACGTTTTCAACTTTCTTTGGCAATGCTACGGCAATCCCACAAAATTAACATACCAAAATAATGTTTTGTTATCTTCAGTAGGCTGCCAACAGGGTGATCCATTCGGTCCCGCCATTTTCAGCCTGGCCATTCATCCAATTATTCAACGTCTCCAATCCAAACTTAATGTTTGGTATTTGGATGACGGAACCTTAGGAGGTGATGTGAGCACTGTCCTAAATGATTTGCAAATTCTCATAGACGAATTTCGTCTTATTGGCTTAGAACTAAATTTTTCAAAATGCGAACTCTATGTTTGCGATTCATGTCCGAACAAAGATTTGGTTATTGCAAAATTTAATGATTTGGCTCCAAACATCAAATCTGTGGATAGATGTTCTCTTCGCCTACTGGGTTCACCGATTTTAGATGAGTCTTTTTCACCTTTCGTAGAAGAAAAAATTCAAAATTTTATGAGTGCCTCCAGGAGGTTACTCAATATTAACGCCCACATGGCGTTTACCATTATCAAATATTGTCTGTTTGTGCCAAAATTTATATACACTTTACGATGTAGTCCACTGTGGAAACACGGTGAGCTCCTTTCGAGCTTAGACAATGTCGTAAAGGAAACACTAATATCGGTTTTGAATGTTGACATGAATGACAGGACATGGTCACAAGCCTCACTACCAGTAAGGTTAGGAGGCTTAGGGATCCGCAAAATTTCAAGTGTAGCTCTACCAGCTTTCTTGTCCTCAGTTCATAGTACACATAAATTAATTGAAAAAATCCTTCTTCCCTCTTTAGGCCATTCCGGTGTAGTAGTAGCTCATTTGAATGAGGCCAAGAATGTTTGGAGGGAGGCTTGCCCAAATACTGATTTTCCGAGGACTTTGTCTTCGCAGAGACTATGGGATGGGCCGATCTGTGAACTAGCACGGAAATCTCTTCTAGATACGTGTACTAGCGTCGCAGATCGCGCTCGTATCCTTGCTGTCTCTGTATGGGAATCAGGTCTTTGGTTGCAGGCTATTCCCTCCTTTAACACTGGTAGCCTTTTGGACCCAACTGCATTTCGTCTAGCTGTCAGCTTGCGCTTGGGTGCAAGGTGCTGTGAGGCCCATCGCTGCCAGTGTGGTACTGTTGTCGATCAGCTCGGTCACCATGGTCTCTCTTGCTCAAGAAGCGCTGGTCGGATCGGCCGCCACGCTAGCCTGAATGATGTCATACGCCGGGCTTTATCCACCGCCAATGTTGCAGCTGTGCTCGAACCGAGCGGCCTTGCGCGTGACGATGGCAAAAGACCTGACGGTATGACACTTGTGCCTTGGAAGATGGGACGGCCCCTTGTATGGGACGCAACTTGCGTTGATACTTTGGCACCGTCACATCTTCCTGAGACACAGAGTAGGGCTGGTGCGGCGGCGAATTCGGCGGAGCGGCACAAGCGGCGCAAATATGCTAACCTCGGCAGAGGTTACATATTTGAGCCGTTTGGTGTTGAGACATTGGGTCCGTGGGGACCGGGAGCTCATCATCTTTTCAAAAACATATCCGAGCGCCTGGTCGACTCGACGCGTGATCAAAATGCTGGCGTTTATTTGGCTCAACGCATAAGCATTGCCATCCAGCGTGGCAATGCCGCCAGCATGCTGGGTACGCTGCCGACTGGTAGTGGGTTTGAGCATTTGGATTGTCTCTAGACTTTCATCGGTCTGGATACAATCCTTTTGTTTTTTGTTGTGTAGTAGGCTAAGTAGTCATTGTAGTTTGTTGTAGTTAATAAAGGATTATAATTGATTATTTTAAATTGTATTTATTGTGATGCGTTATTGTGTGTCCTACGTGATTTAATGAGATGGTTGGCACCTCGACCGCAAAAAACTTTACCACGTGATCGAGTCGCCACATTATAGTGTAAGCTGACCACTAGCAGAAATTAGTACTGTCAGGGAAAAAAGTGTTTCAATTTTTTTTTATGTTTTGATTAGGTTCATTAATTTTCATGATTCATTTATTTGCAAAAAAACACGAGTAGAAACATACGTCGTGTGATTAAATTATATGAGCTCCATGATAAGCCTGAAGAGGCATGCAAATACCAAATAATTATACTTTGGTTATAACCTAAGCTAAAAAAGTAAATATTTGATTTCGCCGATTATTCAGTCCCGCAGTAATTCCGAGTTCAATTCATTAGGCCTGAATCAACTTGGTATGCATCATCTCCGGCGCGTTATTCATTCGTTTTCATCCGAGTAGTTAATGTAACAAATTATGTGCATAGCATTACATGGCAAGCCGTGTCGCCATTTGAATAATCGCGGGAAGTAATGGCTTCTACGCGAACATGTCGGTAACTGAATAGGCATAATATATCGTATGTTGAAGGATCCCTTCGGTTATTGATCACTATTGTTTATTTTATTATGTACAGTGATGTAGTGAAGGAATCTCCGTTGGCAGTGATAGTGCGTTTGCCTTTGAAGTAACTTGGCGGTGATTGAAGAGAAACATTCATGCAAATATTTAAGACGCCACTAGAGACAGGAGTAGGCTGTTATGAGCTGTTTTTTTTAAACACGTTTCAGTCATTTAAAATAGTATCTATTGAGCTGATATTGATGATGAAGAAAGTAGGAAAAAGAAAACCACGAGGAAATTGGCAGAATTATGAACTGATCTTGTTACATTTTTGTTTTATTTATACGGGAATACTCACGTTTAGTTAAATCGGATACTCCGACTATAGTTTCGATCACATCCGGTGACCTTTTTCAAAGAGTGAAAACAGAGCCCGACGCGCGTGCAGCTGCGTGCTGCTTTTTGCTTATGCTAAGCAGGACGCAGCTGCACGCGCGTCGGGCTCTGTTTTCACTCTTTGAAAAAGGTCACCGGATGTGATCGAAACTATAGTCGGAGTATCCGATTTAATTAAACGTGAGTATTCCCGTATAAATAAAACAAAAATGTGTCAAAACCACGTCAGTTTTCATAATAATATGATCTTGGTATATCAGCTATTATAATATCAGCTTGGTTGAGTTAATTTCCAACAAGTTCAAACTTAATGTGTAGTGATTTATCCATTGTATTTCTGTTCCATAATTATTTTCATGGTAAAGTAAGAAAGCTCGTATAGGATGAGTAGCCAGCTCTAGTGTCAGAGTTAATGTTCCGCATGAAGGCCTCTGACATGGCTTAACGATTGTTGTTACATGAATATAGAACAAAAACAACCGGGACCGAGAAGTTAACGTGTCATCCGAACCACGGTAGCGCTCAGATTTAAATACCACTCACCCATCCAAAAACTGTCCGAATCGTCCGTTGCTTAACATCGGTGATCAAGCTCACCTAGTCAAGCTACGCAACATGGTAACCTGCAATGAAAAGTACACACGCTCTTCTGACGGTAAACGCTAACGCCTGCTCATTGCTGTTGCAACCGTACCCAGAACTTCAAGTAACAAAAAAGTACAAAGATTCATTGCATGGCGCTCACACTGCAGATGGCATCGACTTGTGCAAATCAACTGATAAGTATACCTATCAGTTGAGTTGATTCGAACAAGTTGCTTCACCATAAACTCCTAAGCCCCGAGAGTTCTAGATTGATATCATTGTACTCATCATTATGAACAACTTTTACTATGGGGCCAATGTTTGTGTAATGATTTTTTTCGTGATTCAGGAATCACGAAAAAAAACAGCTGTTCCATAAATTTTGTCCAAGATCGATGAACCTTTTTGTATGGAACAGCTTTTTTTTCTCGTGATTTCTGCGTTGGCCCCATAGTAAAAGTTGTTCATAATGATGAGTACAATGATATCCTAGAAAGATAACGGTGTTCAAACTAACACCCTGTATTTTTAAATATCTCATAAAGTTATTCTCTTATTAGGTGTTGAATAAATATTCTTGAAATTCCTTTTATATTTTGTACTTTAGATGTATGATAATATGATAAGTGCAAACCGAACCAACATAACTTAGCACGATTGTTTTAGAATTTAGCCATTTAACCGATATTTTTTGTTCGCCAAGATATATACTAAGTTTCTTAGAAAGGCTAAGTTTCGAACACGTCTCTTTCAGAATCAGCCAGCGCTTAATATGAGTTTAAAAGTTTTTTAAGTTAATTCCAAGAGAGTCAAAACAAAGTCTAAATGAAATTAATTACGTTCATCAAATGCGTCTAAGTCCAAACTATGATAAAATATAGATCTCTTTACGTGATAAGCTTAATTTTTAAATTTACTAAGATAGAAAACAAATTTAAAGTGAAGGTTTATTTGAAGAATTGCGTGGTAAAATTTGATCTGAGCTAGAAAATTTATCTTAAAAGTTAAATACAATACGTTCCTTTGAATGATTTATGAAATAAGATTTTATTCTATGTATCTTGGATCTTCCACGACTTCATTTTTATTTAATATTTATATTCAGACATCAAGAATAGCGTTTTTATTGTATGCGAGGCACTGGTAATTTAAAAAGTGATATTGACTCTCTTAGAATAATGCATTCGACCATTATTAGGGTCATTATCTCCAGCAAGAATATTTTAGCTGGTTTTCTATACGGGTATTCGTCTTTAAGGTCGGTCTTTGCCATGTTTCCATGTTGAAATAATTTCATATTGTGTAAAAATTGCTAAGCTATTACTTAAAACATTTAGGTAGTTACTTAATTAAAACACGGAATAACGGATAGTGCAATGCAAGTTTTGCTAACGGCGCCTAAATAATCATTTTGAATGACAGACAATAGCTTAGCTCTCGAATCTATTAGAAATATTCACCATCATCAGCCCGGAGACGTCCACTGCTAACGCTGACGTCACTGCTGGTGAGTGTGTATGTGTTAGAAGTATTACGGTTGGCTAATATTGCATACAAAGTGGTATTTATTCCAAATCAAAGAACACAAATTAGCAATGGAAAGGTCAACAAAACTCTGATTGGTCGTTCGCGTGTGTCGTACTGCTTTATTGATACGTGAGCTTTCTTCTATTGCTTATACTGTTACTCGTTATAATATGACTTTGAAAAGTAGACGGAAATATAGTAACATAGTTTGAAGTTTACGTGGAGTTGGTTATCGGACTTCCAATCTTTATTGTTTCTCCGTCAATCATGGCTTTATGCTGAGTTTTTAAACTAAGTGCCTATATTATGTTGTATAAAAATTGTTTTATGGCTGCAAAGTTTGGCAATCGATAACGTGCTCAGATATTGAGTTGATTTCTAATATATAAATACTTTTTATATACATTTTAGATACAATTAACACGGCCTATTTTTGTGCTACTTTTTGACTATTTATGAGCACCTGCTTGTCATACCTGAATAATATGGAAGTTTTGAGGTAATATATTAAGTGCTTTGCCTAGTATTCCACTGAAAATAGGCGGTTTAAAAACTACTAAAAGTAGAACTTCCGAAGGCAGCTTCTGAAAAAATCTTACCCGGTACAAAACGACATAAGACCATACGACAATAAGTTTATCAGAAAAGTATGCCTGAATGATCTAAATTATTTTCATCAAAATCCCAACTAATATCGACCTTCTCAAGTTACAAATTGGCTTTCAGAAATTATATTCTTGAACTAATTACTTACTACAAATCCCAGCTGGAATGCCACAACCGTCTGAAAATAGCCTCGATGCGTCGCACCAAAAGTGGCGCGACAAGTCGAGCGACTAGTTGCGCTCGGTCGGTCCATTTGTTACAAAATTGCTTTGAATAAAGTTACGGCCGCCTTTGATCCGGTGCTCATTAGTTTCAGCCTCTTTCCAGAATTGGAAATATCATTTTACTAGGTGTTGTTTCCAGTCAACGCTAAGCGATACATCCCACTTTTTAAGCACTGGGAGACGACAGGGTAAACATCCTGATTACCAAATATTTACTCAACTGGTACTGAACACAACTCCATTGATTTTTAACATACTTTGCCTGAAATGGGAACTAGATCAAGTGAGGCTTCTGAAGCACACCACTAAGTGCCTAACGGCAGATTTTCAACTTGAGGGTGCAATTTAGGCATCATCACCATTATCATCAGCCCATATACGTACACTGCTGAACAAAGGCGTCAACCTGCCATTTGCATCCACCGGTTGCCCGTGACTTTCACATTGTCGTCGGTCTTCCTAGTGGGAGGCCTACGCTGTGACATCCTGTTCGTGGACTCCACTCCACTGCAATCCGGTCAGTTATCAGTTCTTTGGGCGATGTGTTCTGCCCATTGTCACTTCAACTTGCAAAACAAACTTGTGGAACGTGGGCAGCCGAGCAGATGCTAAAGAGCACTGCACCTGTCGCCAGTGCCATGTGCCATCTAACGCGCTAACTACTGAGCTCCATTCACTACAAGTAATATACCCATGCAATGGCTCACCACCCTAACTTTGTTTAGCGTTTCAAACAGCGCCGAGTGACGTCTCTCTCGTATTAGACGTCTCCTATTTTAGGAGTTGACATCCTTTAGGACCAATTTAGGATGTCTTGAGATTGCTCGTCGTGTAGAGCGGGCTTTAGTTGAAGTTTCTGAACTTGTTGTTTGATTTGTGATTATTAGAGTTTAGTCCATTTGTTGAGATTTATTATAGTACTATGCTTAATTTTAATGGTTTTGTTGATCTGTTATTTCAATGCGGTGATATTTTAATATGATGCATAATCCCACTTTCACCCACTTTTGTATTGGCTTTGTGATTTTAAAATAAATGTGTTTCAAAACCACGTGAGTTTTCTGTTAAAATGAGATGTTAAATTATTACTTATGTTATTTTCCGACAGATATTTTTTATATCTACCTCAAAAATAGACAAAAATACTCTTTACTCCTTTTCTGCGTAAAAAGGGACAATCAAACCAACAAACACGCTCACATTTATTAGAGATCGATGTGTTATTGCTACATATACAGGGTTAGTTCTAATCAGTTAGCATCCTTTTATGGGCATATTCTGTACATCAAAACAGAACACTTTTACTTAGGGCCAACATTGAAATCGCAAGATAAAACAGCTGTTCCATACATTTTGGCCAAGGTCGATGAACTTTTTGTATGGAAGAGCTGTTTTTTTTTTTGCGATTTCAATGTTGTCCCCATAGAAAAAGTTGTTTGTGATTGTATTGATTGATGTGATTGATTGTTGATGTACAGAATATGCCATTAAAAGGATGCTAACTGATTAGAACTAACCCTGTATACATAAAGGGGGATTTGTAGGCACACCCATTATTAAAAATAAAATGATTAATAGTATTTTACTCACTTCAATTGATCTTGAAAACTGCTACATTCAGTACAACAAACAATTTATTATAAATTTTCCACATTAAATAAATTACAATTCGTGGTTTTAAGTAGTATTAGTTTAATCTACATAGTTTTACAACTTGTACCTAAATGCTCTTCTTTTTATATTTCTTCTTGATATTTACAATACAATACAATACAATACAACTTTATTGCACACCAGAAATATAGAACAACTTACAACTAATCAAAACCAACTCAACAAAAATCAACTAATCTATATTTCTGTTTGTCAAAATTATTTCAACTAATCTATAAGAAAATAAACATAAATAGCATTAAACGTAAGCTACTCTGATCTGACTGGATCATATCCAAACAATCTCGACCACGACATATAAAAAGATTTCAAAGCATACTCATAGTCAGTTTCCCAGAGTCCATCAAAGTTCCGCAATTTTAACCATTTTTCCGGCCCATTATCCCGCGCTAAAATGCAATACCGGGACATTTTCCCGGGTTATCGAAATATGTGACATTTCCCCGGGATATCGAAATATTTGGACACGTGCTCGCCGTGGACATTCCCCGGACTTCGTTAGCCGGCATTGTCACTATTTCTATCGGAGCCCGTTTTATGTTCCGTTGAAATAGAAACGGCTATTTCATGATTTTATAAGTCGTTGCGCTGATTTTATATCGGCTTTGGATTCTTGTTACTAATAGAAATATGTTCTGTGGACATAAATATTGCCGTAGATATTGCACGCTTATTTGCTTTGAATAGGGTAGATGACTGGTTTTTTTAAATTGTCCTATTAAAATGTGGCCTATAAATATAGCTGATTAATGAAAAGAAAATGAAAATCTGATCAAAAATAAGGAACTTATAAGCAATTTAATACCATGCTAGACAGAGAGGCGAAACAGGAAATCGTGACGTCACTTCTCAGTCCGCCATATACATTCTATTCTGACAAGTAAGACGTGACGTCATTTTTTTGTTTTGTGGGAAAGGGACAGAGTTGGCTCTACCAAAAACTTTAAACGCTTATATATCAGAATATTACTTACCGATTCAAATTATTTTTTCAGTAGACATACTATATTTACTTAAATTCTTCATCAAAGCTATTGGTTTCAACGATTTAAACATCAGTCATCTACCCTATTAGTGCCATCGTCATTATCATCAGCCAACCCAACGAGACTTAGTATGACAGTAGTGCAAAATACAAAATAAAAATATTCAGCTATGATTGGCTTCATATTTCAATTAAACACAATTTTTTTAAATTTATGATTTGTTTCGGAGACGTATTTTGTGTAATTTTAGACTTTTTATACAAGAATAATATTGAGAAAACTAAAAGTCTCTCTAAAAAATGAAAAATCTCCTGTAATACAATTAGCGCTGATCGCACCCCTTTTTCCAAACATAAACAATATTTTTAAAGCTTAAACAGGAAGAAAAATTATGACCTCCGGCAGGACTCGAACCTGCATACGAGCAGTCGCTATGGGTTTCCGTCCCAACTGCTTTGCCAATTAAGCTACAGAAGTCTCTGCCTAAGACGCCAAATTTCCGAACCTGTTATAAGCTACCAACTAAAGCGTTGGTGGCGCCATCTGTAAATTTTTGTAACACAAATATTTACCCAAGCCGAAACCGTTGCAGGTTCCAAGGCCTGACGAGAGAAGTCGCACTGGCTATACTATTTTGAATATTTTTGTATGAAGTGATTCCACACTTATGGTATTTCTATGTTTTTAAAGCTTAAACAGGAAGAAAAATTATGACCTCCGGCAGGACTCGAACCTGCATACGAGCAGTCGCTATGGGTTTCCGTCCCAACTGCTTTGCCAATTAAGCTACAGAAGTCTCTGCCTAAGACGCCAAATTTCCGAACCTGTTATAAGCTACCAACTAAAGCGTTGGTGGCGCCATCTGTAAATTTTTGTAACACAAATATTTACCCAAGCCGAAACCGTTGCAGGTTCCAAGGCCTGACGAGAGAAGTCGCACTGGCTATACTATTTTGAATATTTTTGTATGAAGTGATTCCACACTTATGGTATTTCTATGTTTTTAAAGCTTAAACAGGAAGAAAAATTATGACCTCCGGCAGGACTCGAACCTGCATACGAGCAGTCGCTATGGGTTTCCGTCCCAACTGCTTTGCCAATTAAGCTACAGAAGTCTCTGCCTAAGACGCCAAATTTCCGAACCTGTTATAAGCTACCAACTAAAGCGTTGGTGGCGCCATCTGTAAATTTTTGTAACACAAATATTTACCCAAGCCGAAACCGTTGCAGGTTCCAAGGCCTGACGAGAGAAGTCGCACTGGCTATACTATTTTGAATATTTTTGTATGAAGTGATTCCACACTTATGGTATTTCTATGTTTTTAAAGCTTAAACAGGAAGAAAAATTATGACCTCCGGCAGGACTCGAACCTGCATACGAGCAGTCGCTATGGGTTTCCGTCCCAACTGCTTTGCCAATTAAGCTACAGAAGTCTCTGCCTAAGACGCCAAATTTCCGAACCTGTTATAAGCTACCAACTAAAGCGTTGGTGGCGCCATCTGTAAATTTTTGTAACACAAATATTTACCCAAGCCGAAACCGTTGCAGGTTCCAAGGCCTGACGAGAGAAGTCGCACTGGCTATACTATTTTGAATATTTTTGTATGAAGTGATTCCACACTTATGGTATTTCTATGTTTTTAAAGCTTAAACAGGAAGAAAAATTATGACCTCCGGCAGGACTCGAACCTGCATACGAGCAGTCGCTATGGGTTTCCGTCCCAACTGCTTTGCCAATTAAGCTACAGAAGTCTCTGCCTAAGACGCCAAATTTCCGAACCTGTTATAAGCTACCAACTAAAGCGTTGGTGGCGCCATCTGTAAATTTTTGTAACACAAATATTTACCCAAGCCGAAACCGTTGCAGGTTCCAAGGCCTGACGAGAGAAGTCGCACTGGCTATACTATTTTGAATATTTTTGTATGAAGTGATTCCACACTTATGGTATTTCTATGTTTTTAAAGCTTAAACAGGAAGAAAAATTATGACCTCCGGCAGGACTCGAACCTGCATACGAGCAGTCGCTATGGGTTTCCGTCCCAACTGCTTTGCCAATTAAGCTACAGAAGTCTCTGCCTAAGACGCCAAATTTCCGAACCTGTTATAAGCTACCAACTAAAGCGTTGGTGGCGCCATCTGTAAATTTTTGTAACACAAATATTTACCCAAGCCGAAACCGTTGCAGGTTCCAAGGCCTGACGAGAGAAGTCGCACTGGCTATACTATTTTGAATATTTTTGTATGAAGTGATTCCACACTTATGGTATTTCTATGTTTTTAAAGCTTAAACAGGAAGAAAAATTATGACCTCCGGCAGGACTCGAACCTGCATACGAGCAGTCGCTATGGGTTTCCGTCCCAACTGCTTTGCCAATTAAGCTACAGAAGTCTCTGCCTAAGACGCCAAATTTCCGAACCTGTTATAAGCTACCAACTAAAGCGTTGGTGGCGCCATCTGTAAATTTTTGTAACACAAATATTCACCCAAGCCGAAACCGTTGCAGGTTCCAAGGCCTGACGAGAGAAGTCGCACTGGCTATACTATTTTGAATATTTTTGTATGAAGTGATTCCACACTTATGGTATTTCTATGTTTTTAAAGCTTAAACAGGAAGAAAAATTATGACCTCCGGCAGGACTCGAACCTGCATACGAGCAGTCGCTATGGGTTTCCGTCCCAACTGCTTTGCCAATTAAGCTACAGAAGTCTCTGCCTAAGACGCCAAATTTCCGAACCTGTTATAAGCTACCAACTAAAGCGTTGGTGGCGCCATCTGTAAATTTTTGTAACACAAATATTTACCCAAGCCGAAACCGTTGCAGGTTCCAAGGCCTGACGAGAGAAGTCGCACTGGCTATACTATTTTGAATATTTTTGTATGAAGTGATTCCACACTTATGGTATTTCTATGTTTTTAAAGCTTAAACAGGAAGAAAAATTATGACCTCCGGCAGGACTCGAACCTGCATACGAGCAGTCGCTATGGGTTTCCGTCCCAACTGCAAAATTTACAGATGGCGCCACCAACGCTTTAGTTGGTAGCTTATAACAGGTTCGGAAATTTGGCGTCTTAGGCAGAGACTTCTGTAGCTTAATTGGCAAAGCAGTTGGGACGGAAACCCATAGCGACTGCTCGTATGCAGGTTCGAGTCCTGCCGGAGGTCATAATTTTTCTTCCTGTTTAAGCTTTAAAAACATAGAAATACCATAAGTGTGGAATCACTTCATACAAAAATATTCAAAATAGTATAGCCAGTGCGACTTCTCTCGTCAGGCCTTGGAACCTGCAACGGTTTCGGCTTGGGTAAATATTTGTGTTACAAAAATTTACAGATGGCGCCACCAACGCTTTAGTTGGTAGCTTATAACAGGTTCGGAAATTTGGCGTCTTAGGCAGAGACTTCTGTAGCTTAATTGGCAAAGCAGTTGGGACGGAAACCCATAGCGACTGCTCGTATGCAGGTTCGAGTCCTGCCGGAGGTCATAATTTTTCTTCCTGTTTAAGCTTTAAAAACATAGAAATACCATAAGTGTGGAATCACTTCATACAAAAATATTCAAAATAGTATAGCCAGTGCGACTTCTCTCGTCAGGCCTTGGAACCTGCAACGGTTTCGGCTTGGGTAAATATTTGTGTTACAAAAATTTACAGATGGCGCCACCAACGCTTTAGTTGGTAGCTTATAACAGGTTCGGAAATTTGGCGTCTTAGGCAGAGACTTCTGTAGCTTAATTGGCAAAGCAGTTGGGACGGAAACCCATAGCGACTGCTCGTATGCAGGTTCGAGTCCTGCCGGAGGTCATAATTTTTCTTCCTGTTTAAGCTTTAAAAACATAGAAATACCATAAGTGTGGAATCACTTCATACAAAAATATTCAAAATAAACAATATTGCTTATAAGCACTCTTGTTTTCTTTATTTTTCCATATCCGCTTTTTATTTTGTTTATGGCGATACATATATTCTTATTCTTCTTAATTATAATCCTCACGGCTGATCCTAAAGTTGTTGCTTCCACTCGCTGCCAAATTTTGGAGGAATTTCGTCACTCGATCTTAATATTTAGGGCGCGGCGTTCTACGTCACGTTTGACAACTTAATTATTTCTTCATTTTTAAACACGTTTATTGTAGTGGTGGAAGTCAGTTGACGAGTCCGACTGGGGAAGTACCACACTTTTGCCAGTTGTTCAACCGCCAAGCAGTAGTGTGCAAGCATACCAGAGAAATAAGGTACTGGGCATGAAGAGATTTGACATCTAATATCTCCGGGTGACGAGCACGGTGCAGTGCGGCGCAGGATTTTGTTTGCAAGTTCACAGTTCTGTGGCACAACTACTGTTATGGGTAAGGGTGACGCTTATCACAAGGCGAACGTCGCGATCGTTTCGTCACTTAAATTTCATAAAATAAAATAAAAGTCTTCTCCAACGGTCATCAGTCTGTGACGGATATGGCAGGCTCAATGTTACTTAAAATCATTATCCAAATGAAATCTTTCTATCCTTTGGTAAAAACAATTAACAATAATTTTACGTGCTGATAACCCTTGACGAGCAAATTCAGCGCCTACTTGAACAAATTTAAAATTAATGATGTAAGCTATATTTAAAAAAACATCCAAGTCAATTCCACTAAGTACTCACTTCATACATTATTCATTCTCGTATTGTAAGTCATTGCTAATTCAAACAAATTGAATCGTTTAAACATAAAAGTGAATTTCACCTGTTACGCTTCACGCTGTACCGTATAATGCCCCTTGAACCAATGGCATTAATGGGGATGACAGCTAAATACCATAAACTCTTTGAATTACCTTTCGAAAACCGAAAAGAGAGTTAAAATAGGAACGCTTTTTAATCCCTCGC
The DNA here is from genome assembly GCA_905404285.2 of Erannis defoliaria. Lineage (NCBI taxonomy): Eukaryota > Metazoa > Arthropoda > Insecta > Lepidoptera > Geometridae > Erannis > Erannis defoliaria. The sequence continues at coordinate 17,648,483 of FR990083.1, read as the reverse complement.
ACATTAAATTACTTACAGAATTAATACACATTGAAATGTTAAATACTTAGAAACATTATTATGTATCAGAAGGTCTGAAAACTAAAAGTAAATAAAGTCTCGCTTAATTCTCTTCTTCGTATAGATGTCAAATCTCTTCACGCCCGGCAATTTCTATGGTAACGTTGCCCTTCAAACCGAAACACAGAGGGCACCTCTGCTTGGAGAGTTGCTGTATGATGTGGGTTCGATTTCTGCCCAAAACAAACATTTATGCGATGAACATAGGTGTTTGTTCAGTGACTGGGTGTTTTAAATGAAGGTACTTACGTATTGTAAGTATGTGCTTACATAAAAAAGTATGTAAGTTTTTTATTAAATTAAGTCAAATACTCCGACTATAGTTTCGATCACATACGGTGACCTTTTTCAAGGAGTAAAAACATAGACGCGTTTGCGGGCATGTCCTGCTTTGCGTCTTTAAATAACACAAAAATTTCAAAACCCTTCTTATAATATTTTGTAATACGTTTCTTTATTTATTTAGATAAGGAATAATAATAATATCAGGTTCCCATGGTATCGATTCCCAAGCCGCCTGCCAAGCGTGGGGATTGTGGCAACCCCTCCCTATTAAAGGGGAGGCCTTTGTCCAGTAGTGGACGTCTTCTGGCTGATAATGATGAATGAATGGTATAAGTTTTACTTAGTTTCGGGCCAGATGGCGCTGTGTGAAACTTGGTCGAGTGTCGTTATGCGTAAGAAATTTGACAATAACTGAAAGTAAAAATTTGAAGATCGGTGTGAAAAGCTTGCTGGAGAATCCTTTAGTACCTAGCATAGGACTATATAATATAGTCTGATTATAAATATGATAAGGGTCCCGTTGAAAGGTAAGATAGTTTTATGCATGGAACCATCGACGTGGAACCCTAAAAATATTCATTTTTCAGCGTGGAATCTGCCGTAGATCCAGCGACAAGCGGTAATCCGGCGATCGATCGCGACACGTCTGTTGCAATCCCGATGATATATTACAGCAGTGCATCATCCGCGACATTCGCCATGTCTCGTATCTACCCAAACTTTACTGCACTAGATTTAAACATTACAAAGGTTTTTTTTGAATTAACGTATACTTATTGTGAATTTTATAGTTCATAATAATTTTTGTGACTTCAATTTAATTTTTTTAAAAGAGAAACAAAAATGTCTGTTTGTTAGCCTAGAATTTAATGGACGAGAAAATAAGCTTCACTTAAATTTCTACAGTAATGACCTGCCTTACAATTACTTTACCTATTCACTTATAATTTATTGTATTTGACAAACTTTGACTATGATGGTTTTTATATGTATGACCTGTTTTATTAGAAATAGTAGGTATATCACACATACTTTAATAGCTGCAAGACGTCCACTGCTGGACGAAGGCCTCTCACTTAGGTATATCATATTTGTTTAAATGTAAATTGACACTCTATGAATACATGAGTTATGGCCATTGAGCTATACTTAATCATACAGTGACACAAACAGGTCTACAGTGACGCCTACGTCACGTGAACTACGATGGCATTGCAGGCAATAAACATTAAGCACTGTTGCAGGGAACAAGAAACATTAAGCATGTCTACATTTGAATAAAATTTTCTATTGCTAACTATATAAATAGATACGTAGGTATATAATTATACGCCGAACGGTGGATTTTTAAATATTTTTATTTTGAAAACGTGTCTTTTTGAAAATAAGTTATTTATATTAATAAATAACTTATTAAATTATTTGAATACTGATCTACAAGTAATAACCGAAACCTTTTTTGCACGTTCCAGCCACCGCAACTTACTCGTTTCACAAAACACATGAAAAAGTCTCTTTTAAATCGAAAAATCTAAAAATTATGCACCCTCCTCGAAAAATATATCGTTTGAAGTGTCCCGGTCTCTGTGTCCCGGGAATTTATATCACGAGTGAGTGTGACGGGCAATTATGAAATCCGGGAAAGATACGTGGAGGAGCTAAGTGGGGCTTCATTATGATAAGCGACTGTTCATTTAGGTCCACCTTTAGATTGTAATTATGCGCATTATATCTTTTTCATAGCACCTGCTCGACAATCTCCAATTGCATATTACGCATTCTCAACGTAAAGCAAGGCATTATATCCAAAGGAATTTGGAAAGTTAAGGGCATGTGACATTTTGGCCCAGTGATTTTTTGTATGGTTTTTTTGCTCGCGGCGGAAGATGAAAGCTATAAAAATCGATGAGCATAAAAATGCGATGCCTAAATGTTTTAGCACTAACCCTGTATCCGTTTCCGTTTCCGAGATATTGTCGAATAAAAATGCACTAGTAGTTATTCGAATATCGAACAGGCCACCGCGGGTATAGATCAAAAAAGGTGCGACTGGGTTTTATTGTCTCACAGAGGGTGTGAAAAGTACAGTATTAACCTCTAGGATAAAGCCTGTCTTCGTCTTGGGCGGCTTAAACACCTCGCTTCACTCAGGACTCTACCTGCATAGTTAACTTTAGAGTCCCTCGTTACGCTCAGGGTCCTATATATGCCGCCCGTGACGTAAGACACTGCCCTGTCCTCTTGGACCATAATCTACTGCTAAACGTCGACCCTTATGGTTGTTTGGGCTTGAAATTCTAAGTGGGGGTGATACGTCCTGTTATGTTTTGCGCAAGCCAACTGAGCTGAAATACTTATTCTACACCATTTTTTTTTCCAAAATAGTCATTGCCTTTGACCATAGTTATCCTGGATTAGACATTAATGCAGCACGCTTACCTGCAAGGAAACGTTTTGAAGCTCCTCATTGCCTTCAAATCTAAAGTAAACAGAACTGAAAAAAAAACCAAAGGAAATAATTAGTATTTGTAACAATTGTAATTAAATCCTCAAGTCCAAGTTCGAAAAACTCGGATGGGCAGCGTTCGGGAAATTGCGTAATATCTTCTCGTCCAAAATCCCGCAGTGTCTGAAGACAAGGGTATACGACCAGTGTGTGTTGCTAGTGATGACACATGGAACTGAAACGTGGTCTTTAACTGCTGGCCTGTTGGAGAAACTTAGAGTCACGCAACGGGCAATGGAGAGAGCTATGCTCGGAGTTACTTTGCGCGATAGAATCCGAAACGAGGATATTCGCCAAAGAACCAAAGTTACCGACATAGCTTGCAAGTTGCAAGGTTTGCAAGTTGAAGTGGCAATGGGCAGGCCACATCATCCGAAGAACTGACAACCGATAGGGAAGAAAGGTTCTTGAGTGGCGACTACGAACCGGAAGACGCAGCGTAGGAAGGCCTCCCACTAGGTGGACCGACGACATTGTAAAAGTCGCGGGCAACCGGTGGATGCAAAAGGCAGGTTGTCGTACAGTGTGGCGGTCTAAGGGGGAGGCCTTCGTTCAGCAGTGGATATCTCAGGGCTGATGATGATGAAGTTCGAAAAAAGTTTTAAAAGTTTTCGGTTTAATAATAATATTATCGTATTATAATGTTCACAAATACAAATACAAATACAAATATCACTAGTATTTATAGCTCATCTTAGTGTTCGGGTGCGGTTCCCTTACATCCCGCGTAGTACTCCAAAAAACTTCGAGAAAGGCTTGATCATAGCTGTTATAAATTATAAGCCACACTCTACCGGGACAAATAAGTTTAAACGCATTACATTATTGTCGTAAAACAGAATTATATCTATTATGAAAACTGACGTGGTTTTTACACATTTTTGTTTTATTTATACGGGAATACTCACGTTTAATTAAATCGGATACTCCGACTATAGCCCCCACCCCCTCGCCTGCAGAGCAACCGCCTTCATCACGCGCGCGACGCGCAGCGGCCCGCAGTGCTAAGCAGGACGCAGCTGCACGCGCGTTGGGCTCTGTTTTCACTCTTTGAAAAAGGTCACCGGATGTGATCGAAACTATAGTCAGAGTATCCGATTTAATTAAACGTGAGTATGCCCGTATAAATAAAACAATAATTATATCTATATCTAAAATTGTAGATTTATATCTTCAATAATGTGTTTCGAATGGAAGTTCACCAGGTTCGAATAAATAAAGCACGAGTATTTAAAGCTGCCGTACACAATTATTTAGGAAACGGCAAGCGTAAAACACACAATAAAAGGTAGAAAGCTCCATTTTTACGTTATATTTCGCCCAATACAATCTTACATACCGTTACTCCCCAGGGTTGTTGAGTCACAGTTTAGCTGACAGCTACTGCGTAGGTCAGTCCACCGGTGTCCGTAACGACGTCTGCTTTCAGCCACAAAATGCACTTGTTGTGCCATATTAAACTTTGTTTTGTAATATTTTATGATTCAATTTTATAACCGGTCTCCTTTACTACCCAACTTTCCGGAATCTGCTTATAAATTATACTTACTGATGTTTTTAGAAAATAAGGTTGTTCTGAATATTGAACGGTCTAAGTATTTAGAAGTGATAACGGTACTGAGTTTAATAAATACATAAATATCGGTGGACCTGCAAAACCAATGTTAAAAGACACCATGTCGAAATAAGGCTCATACCACTTGGAATTACTCAAGTGAGGCTACGGAAAACGTATAAAACATTAAATTTGGTGATCGATTGTCACCTTGATGGTGGTATTTAGCCAACCGCCGAGTACTAGAGAGTACAGTACTCTATCACAATGTTGATTTCCTCACTATATTTTCCTAAATCCCATTTTCGGGATTTGGATCCATGTCGTCAGGGATACGAACTAAACGCGCTAACTACTGATCTATCGATACAAAGATACGTTTTTGCATAATATAATATATAGAATCAGACCGAGATTCAGCAAAAAATAGTTATTTATGATGTTGCATTGCAAAAACCTTATCATGTTTTTTGTTGCAAACCTTTGTTTTGTGTTCTTCGACGCTCAGACGTATCCTGTGGGTTTTCTCCCATCAGTTGAAGGGGTTCTTCAGGCAAAGAAGTAAGAGAATCTAGAAACATTTTTGTTGTCATTTGCTTCGTATCTTCAGGAGTCCTTCCTCACTGAAGAACGCCGGTGGAACATAATAACTTGTTAAATATGAAGTGGCTTATCATTTTGTGTGGGATATCACAATATTTTACACATCTTTTTATAAAACTTTCCTTTTAGAAACCCTTATGATTTTGTTTACATATCGCTTGACAGTATGACGTTTGAGATGTTGACCATAGAGTAAGTAACGTAATAACGTTGACATTGACATTTCGTAGATTCCTGTAATTTTTTCATTGAGAACAGAATTCATTAGTGTCTTTCCACACGTTGCCAACGCAAACAGCGTGTAAACAGCCCTTTGTTGATTTATCGATTCAGAAAGAAAAGTTTTGTTTGTTTTTACGCTGGCAAGTCCTGGCAACATCCTTTTTAACTTTGGTTTTTGATGGAGTAAGCGGGCGAATAATCCGCTCCTGTGAATTAAATACCACACCGCAGAATAGTAAGTTATTTTACTTGGTTTTCAACCTGATTCGTTGCCCGCTGGAGATTGAAGCGAGGATTATCATTTTCACTGATTTCCACAGTACTTGGGATGATTGTCGTGCAGATGATGATCGCATGGCGGCCAACAATTCCATGAGGTCCAAAGCGGTGGATTGGTAAGAAACCCATCTCGTCTTGTTCCCAAATCCACGTACCTAAATTATAGTAGAATTAGAATTAACGTCGTTGTTTCATTGTTGCAGATTCCGCCGCTCTTTTGTTTTGGTTTAGTGTTTGTGCTTGTAAAGCGTCCATGTCTGCGAAATGACTCGTAGCCTACCATTTTGATTTCGACGTGAATACGTCGCAATAACATTTAGAAGCAGAAATATGTCTTGGTGAAGCCCAATTAATCAATATTAATGCCACGCGCATTTGGTATGTCAATTTTCTCTTAATTTTCTCACGTCAGTCAAGTGTCTACAACGAAGAAAGAACCTAGAATGTTTTTGGACTTTAACTAGAAATTATGTGATCAAGAATTGTAAATTTAACTTCAACGAGCAGAACTGGCCCTTCTGTCTCAATCCTTTGGTGTAACTTTAAAACTTAGAACTACAATGTTAAAGGTTTAACTTATCTATACTTAACCTAGTACCTAAGTACTTAATTTTACATTGTTTAACAAATGTACTAACATAATAGAAATATCTTAAAGAATGTACCTATAACTAACAGAACCGTCATTGATGTACAATGGTAAGAAATTGAAGAACATATTTTACAATACATAAGATTTGGACGCTAATTCCTTGTCTCATTTCCCAGCATTATCGTGCTGGTGGCGCCCTTGTCAGAATTAGTTATCTCGGATAGGTAGGTCTAACCCCATCTCACCCGCCAGAGGCAGGCCCGCAGAGCGCACACAGAACCCACTACCCCTCGAGCTAGCCGTTCACCACACCGGTGACCCGGTAAGGTAGCAATGATACTAGTGCGGTAAATAGGTTTTTACAAACTAGTAGACGAATGTAAGCCACACAGCTTTACCATAGTCACGAGTTTGTAAATACCAATTTCCGCACTCACGTGTGTTATACGAGGTTTTTAAACACATTTGCAAGAAAACAGTACAAAAGGTAATGAAACAAACTTTACTATTTTGTTTAAAATATCAGTCGGAAAGACTCAACAATCTTTGATGTTTTTAATATGAAAATGGCGCGAATTTGCAAATGGCGCCACGTGCGCGTGGTAAAATTTAGAACTACATATTTTGTCTCATTTAGTACAAACGTATTGAACATAAGCGCTTCCAAGAAGGTTCGGTCATTTAGCTTTATTTATTTTCGTAATGTGTAACTCCTTGGTGGAGATCTTCTATTATAAGATAATAGAACATATATATTTATGAAAATTATTAAAAAGCCGTAAAGGATACGCACGGCGCAATACAACGAATCATGCGGTAAAATAGGTACTACTTAGCTGAAAGTACCTATTTTACCGCACATTCCGTTGTATGGTGCGTAATTTTTAACTTTCGATCAATGTATAAGTAACAGGCATCGTAAATGCATTTTTTGAGCAAATAGGTTGAAAAAGTTATGTAAAAATATCCGAGTCGCTGTGTTTACAAAACTCCTGCTTCTAGAAACTCAACAATAACTTCGTTAAACCGGAAGCGGAAATACAAAAATAGTGTATTCTTGTTGCAATAAAAAACAAAAATAAACAGCGGAGCAGTTACTGACGCGGAGTTAGCAGAAAATAACTCCCTCAATGAAATACGTTCTGCTTCCTCCCCTAAAAGAACCACTCAAACACCCGCAAAAATAAAAATATCCACAAAAACATTTTAACGACGCCATTAGGGGCATTCATTTGAGCTAAATTATAGTATTTATTTTTGCACCAAATCAAAATTAGGAGCCCGCTTCCTTCTACAGATCCATCTTCAACATTTCCCGAAGATTCGTATTTAACTGCACTCACCACATTCATAAACTTTCCTAATTTCTTCAATCCAAATTTCAGTATCATATCCATTACTGTAAATTTTTCCGAGCAATCGGTTGGATTCTCATTAAAAGCGTAATGTAAGTCGCACAAGAGCATCCATCGCCGGATCAGCCGAGGCAAAGGTCGGCCCGTTCCCGAAGATAAACATCTAAAAGAAGAAAGGTCGCCTTTCTAAATTTCGTTCCCCATTCTACGGGCTTTTGTGAATAGAGGAGATTCTTTCATTTGGCCCGCGTTCCAGTATAGATGATATTGATAAAGGCGTACTGAACGTAAGTTTCGGGTCGCGGGAACCCCACTTATGTTGCGATCAATGTGGATTCCGAACGCTTGGAAGAAACGAATGTGATCTATTTGGAATTAAAGAGATTGAACGAGCTCTTTACAATCACGGATTGGACGTTTTGAGAGGGAATTAATTCAGAGACCGATCGAGCTTTCATTCTAAAATTTCAACATTATTCTCTAACTTAAAAGGTTTTTTAGCCCTGTACGCTTGTACGGACAAATACCTGCATATAATGTTGGGTTTTCCCTTTGAAACGCGTAAACCTCAATGTTTATGAATGTTTATTTACGGAAAGTATTTCTCTTTCCGTGAAGAGGTAATAAGCTTATTATTTATTCACACGGGCTTACAAAATTACGTTCTGCCCTTCCGTCGGCTGAAATCATTCGCTGTAATAACTCTATCTTAATTCAGAATTATTAATTCTCCCCTGATGAAGCTCATTATCTTAAAACAGCTTGGTTTATTAGGTTCTCACTGGTAGCCATGCCTTATATTATCTTAAAGCTGCTATACCTATCTATGTTTGAAATATACGTTTGAACCCTTTCTAGTTTTACTAGAGGTCGCCCGCGACTTCCTCCGCGTACGGAAGATATTCGGCCCGCTCCCAAAATTCACAACGTTTTTAACCCAAATACAAATACAATATAAATCCGTTCAGCCGTTTTAGCGTGAAGAAGTTACACACACACACACACACACACACACCGAAAAACTTTGCATTTATAATATTATTAGGATAGGATTGTCCAGCCATCATCGAGTTGTGGAAATTGATAAATTTCCTCACACCATCACATACATTTCCTTACCTTTTTATATTATCAATAGATAGTTAAGAATTTTAGCATAAAAAGAATAAATTTGGGTTTGGTTGGTATATTTTTTGTATAATAATCTGAGTGTATCGTAATTCTTACTTAGGATGAGATCGCTTCATTAGTAAGCCTTACAAAATTATTTTAACAACAAAAGGATACATATTTATTTAATAACTCATTGTAAAGTAAGTACTATTTTAATAAATATATTGTTTCATACATATATTGTTGGTCCCGGTTGTTTGTTCTAGTTTCTATAACAACAACCGTCAGCCATGTCAGAGGCCTTCGGGCGGCACATTAACTCTGACACTAGGGCTGGCCACTCAGCCTATACGAACTTACTTAATTTTTTTTTTAAAAGGATTGACGATACGTTCTCTTGGTAGTAAGCATCACGCCATAACAGTAGTGGTGCAAGAATTGTGAACTTGCGAATACAATCCTGCGCCGCACTGAACTGCGCTCGTCTGAGATATTAGATATCAAATCTTTTCATGCCCAGTAATTTCAATGGTAACATTGTCCTTCAAACCAAACAACACAGATATGCCATGTCTAATACTTGCACACTACTTAATGCTTGGCAGTCTATTAACTGGCAAAGGTGTGGTAATTCCCCAGGCCGACTCTGCAATAGACTCCTACCACCACAACTACCAATACATGAATGAGCGGCTTAAATAATGATCTTAAGAATAAGACGTAACTAAATTTAGAACCAGTCGGCAGTCATCGTTTTCTGTTAACGGAGAAGCCATTCATATCCCAGTCCTGGTCTGCCAGGTAGAGTTGGCACTGCACATTCTTATCACGGGATCCCGCATGTTTCAGTTTCATCTTCATTTTTGCAGCTGGCCGCTAGACTTCAACCAAAGAATATTATACTGTTGCTACAAAACTAGGTACCATGTAGAATTGCAGAATAATATTGCCGTTGTCGTGCCTCACACTCCATTCAACTAGCCCATTTGTAATGTGTAATAAAATATATAATAAGTTACCAGACTCGATAAAAAAATAAACTAAAGACACACACTTTTTGAAAAACCTCAAATCCCTCCTAATAAACAAAACATAAGAGAGGCCGTCGTCCAGCAGGACGTCTTCTGGCTGATAATGTATATGTATGTTAATAACTTACAACTTTGAACCTACGCTTAACCAGGAAGAGTTGACATTTCCGCGTCTGTCGTACGTCCGCACCTCGAATCCTCGTATTTAATAAAACATCGAAGTATATCTCGCAGATAAAAATATATAACATATTTTTTTTAAATAATTCTTTTCTATATTCTTCCTTTATCATGATATTGCTGTCTTCCTCTCTATCACACCTTGTAACATTTAGCTGTGCCCGACGGGGTCCACAATTTTATTGTAACCGTATTGATTAATTTTTACCACCTAAGAAAGATACATAGTGGAATGCTACAATAAAATTAATATGAATAGATATAACCGAAGGACTGCTTTTAAGGTGTGGTAGTGTAAAACAATCTTTAGGTTAAAGGTGTCCAATGGAATCTTGTGTTACGAGCAATGACTAATATCCTTTGAATCGGTTTTGAAGAGTTTGACGAATCGTTGAACATAATAGCTGGATAAAACTTTGAGCTCGATAATTTAATGGACATGGGAATTAAGACGCACGTGAGTGTCCCGTTAGTAAAGTTAGTTTTTATACAGAATGTGTATTTATGGTGATTTTTTAACCAATTTAAAATTTGAATATTCAATGGAGATAATATAAATAAGTGCTTGTTGTAATGTTATTAGGATAACATGCCGCTGTGAAAAGTGAGGTACTTAGAGACTATAATTAAAGGTTTAATACATTTATTTAAAAAAAATGCGAAAAGACATTTCATCATAATACCTACACATTATAACACAAAGTTTGATAACTACGACTACTATAATGTTTCAACATGATTTTCTCACACTTGCGCCAAAACCATAAAAAGTATCATCGTAATTTAAGGAAAAGTTAATTGTTTAGTTAATAATCAACAAGTAATTTTAATAAAAATCCCTTCATTTCACTCAATATTTATAATCAGTATACAATACGAGTATTAAGCCGATACATTTCATAAAGCAAGAAAGGAAGAAATATAATTTATTTTGTAACATCAGCTAAGTAATATAACTTTAATATAATTACAGTTCTGTGATGATGTCTTAAAAATGGCTTCAACTCAGCATAGTGGTGTTTATCAAACAGCGCTGATCTTCCGTTGAGGCCGATTCAAGTGAGGCCACGAAAGGCTTATAACAGTGAAACGTTTTTTCTAATATAAAACTATATAACATTTTATCTGTACCTACACATTTTATTTTATTTATATAAATAAATATTATATTATATTTCAAATTAAACATGTGCAGATACTTAGAACCACAGAGAAATAATAAAAAGGTAGAACCAAAGTTACAATACTTAAAATGAAATTTTGGATAAATACAAATTATTTTGTAGTTGTACAAATTTACAAACAGAAAAGAGGTGTTTCCTGCTTTCAAGCTATTTAGTAAAAAAAAATGCTAGACTTTAATATTTAAATTCTAGAGAGAATAAACACCACCAAAAGATTGAAATCGTTCATAAACAATAAATCAAACGTCGGCAACACTACGTAATTTCATTAAAAATAGACACACTGACAGTCGAATCCATCATTCAAACATAATGTCTGTCTGTTTAGCAGTTGTATAGTTTTTTTTTTTGTAGATTTTCTTAAAAGAATTACAAATATGGTAACACTTTCTGGTACTTATACTTGCCCGTTTGAACGCTAGATCCGAATTTTTTAACAATTTTGAACAGCCAACCTTCTAGCCTCCTGCCCACTATTGACTACTTGACGACCAAAATTGACTGTCTGTAAAACTTAATAGGAAGTAGTTAATTTTTTATATGAAAATAGAAATCATGACATTAAACGTAAACGTACTCCGAGGATCACTACCTAAAGACGTTCAAACAACGCTTACAAAAACCCAACACAATAGTCATCTCGAAATCTAAGGGCACGTCTTTTATCCGTATAAATTGTTCAGAAATCATCTTTGTCCCTCCTTTGTCCTGGCGAGTCCCCCGGGTACCTCGGGTACCCCGGGTGCCTCGAGGATTGTCGGTCTTCATTAGGTTAATTATGGGCCCTATTGTACATGTCAGGAGTATACATGCCACAGATACACCTTTATAGATGTCCTCACACTGAGCGCTTGAATCTACTGTGTGCACACTTTGTGCATGCAACTGTTCAATCACAACAGTCGCAAGTTTGTCCACGGTCATTAAAATAAATGATATATGACAACTTTTTTATTAGTTGCGTGTAAAACTGTCCTGTATGATTATAAGAGCTAGGCATTCGTCCAGCAGTGGACGTCTTCTGGCGTACGAGAGCAAAAACTGTATTAAAAATGAAAACGATAAAAGCCGAGGAGTAACCTATCACTTTAGAGTACTTATCCCAATTTTATACATTTTAAGCATAATTCAAAAATAGTTGGATAAGATTCTTATTGAATTATTTTTCTAATATGCAACTCAAATAAAGTACACACATTAGATACATATATTATCGTTTGTTTTTATACTCACATGTAAATCTAGCCCGTAATCGATCCCCAAGCCGCCTGCCAAGCGTGGGGATTATGGCAACCCCTCCTTATTAAGGGAGAGGCCTTCGTCCAGCAGTGAACGTCTTCCGGCTGTTGATGTATGTAAATCTAAACTTAGTATGTAAGTGTGTGGATGTAGTTATGATATTATATTTGCCAGGGAGGTCTAAGCTTCACAAGAACTGAATCAGTTCTTTCACCGCATACGAAAGTGTAGTGGTAGAACTCTATTGCAGAGTCCGCCTGGGGGAGTACCACACCTTTGCCATTTATTCAACTGCCAAGCAACTGTGCAAGCATTACTGTGTTTCGGTTTGAAGAGAAATGTTACCAGAGAAATTACTGGGCATAAAGAGATTTCAAATCCAATATCTAAGGGGTACGAGCGCAATGCAGAGCGGCGCAGGATTGTATTCGCAAGTTTAGAATTCTGGCACTGCTACTGCTATGGGCAGGCGTGATGCTTACCACCAGGCGACCTCTTGCTCGTCTCGTCATAAAATTCAACAAAAAAAAAAGTTCTGCTTTATATCTTCCGAGCATTCCCGTGTGCATTGAGAGTGTCTATAGAAGGTTATATCTGTGAGACATGACCATCAGGCGTACCTTGGCGACAAATTGAGTTTTGTTAATTCTGCGAACAAAGGACACACCGGAGCCTCTGGGAAGGTGGAAACGAAACCCCGACTGACTTATTTTTACCCCGTATTTATGAACAAGTATTTTTGGAAGACCTTTTCAATTAAACAAGAGTTTATTTTGTACAGTGGCGTCTGCTTTAAGGAAATTAAAGGCGTCGCCGCGTGGGTCGGTGAAGTGAATTATTTTTATGACCTTTTCAATCAAATTGAGATTTCCGTCTATTACTTTGTTCTGAGTGGAAGTTACACTTGTTAGTTGACAGCCTCTTAGCTGAGTTGGCAGTATGTCTGCCTTGTGTCCTGTAGGGTGGGGGTACGATTCCCACCTAGGACAAAAATGTATGTGACGAATATAGATGTTTCTTCTGTGTCTGTTATAATATTAAAAACCTATTATAAGTATGAATTTACAAAAAAAAACTATTTACTCTGTTTTAGCAAATGAAATAAATATCTGACCCACTATAATATTACACCAGTGTCTTTTTCCGGTTTTACATGTGAATTTAACTCGTTTTTATAATGTCGGAACACTTAGCTTAGGTATTTAATTAAACTAATATAACCGCAACGCTACATACATGCTACATATTTTCATAAAATGTATGACATTAATTTGAAAAGTAGTATCTTTCAGGATTCTCTGATCGCGCTTCAGTAAACTTTATAAAAAGTTATATAAATAAAAGGTAAGATTAGACGCTTTTGCATTTCTAGTGTACACCCCGAGAGCAAAATATAAGATACTTACTTTTTATTTCTAAAAACTGAATTATAAAGTTGTTTTTTTCTTAGATCAGTTCAGCTAGTATAAATATTTTAGAATATTTTTGTATGAAGTGTTTCCACACTTATGGTATTTCTATGTTTTTAAATCTTAAACAGGAAGAAAAATTATGACCTCTGGCAGGACTCAAACCTTTTTTTTTTTTTTTTTTATATTAATGGGTTCGCGTTTGACCTTGCCACGCCGAGGCGTAGACAAGGTCTAAGTTGGAGCACGCTTGCCCAGAAGATACCTATTCACTCTTCGTTTGAAGATCCCCAGATTATATGAGCTCGGAAATATTGTTGCTGGTAGAGAGTTCCAAACCTTTGCAGTACGGATTATAAATGTGCTTTCGAAGCGCTTTGTACGTAAACGAGGCACGTCCACTGCAAAGGGGTGAAGCGACTTCCCTATCTTGGAAGTCCTGTAGCGGAAAGGAGAGGGCGGAATTAGCTCGTGTAACTCCTGCGCGCACTCGCCAAAGTGCAGTCGATAAAATACAGAAAGGCACGAAACCTGTCTTCTGTGCTCGAGGCTTTGCAATCTCCCACCAACCAGCGCCTTGTCGTTAATTAGTTTAATGGCGCGCCTCTCTATCGAGTCCAAAGCTTTTAGCTGGTACTTTGCAGAACCATCCCATAGGTGGCAACAATATTCCATGCAAGACCGCACTTGCGCTTGGTAGAGGTTCAACAGTTGTTTGGGAGTAAAGAACTGTCTCACCTTAAACAAGATACCAAGTTTTTTCGCCGCAGTCTTCGCCTTGGTCTCGATAGAGGAGCCAAAGTTCAAGCTAGAAGAGATTTGCATTCCAAGCATCTCAATATTATTGCTGAGCGGAACTGAAACACCCTGAAATACCGGGCTAACAGCAACCTGACTCTTCTTCGCTGAAAAAAGACACGCTTGGGTCTTTTGGGCATTGAACTTGACAAGGTTACTGTCACCCCAGTCAGACACTGCCTTCAAGGCAAGATTTGTCCGCTCAACCATCGCAGTTCTTGCAGACTCGACTTCGACTTTTGTAGCCTTCGGTCCAGACAGGTATCTCTCCAAAACAGTGCTGTCATCCGCATACCCAACAATCCCTGCCTGAAGCAGGTCATTGATATGCAGAAGAAACAAAGTTGCAGAGAGAACTGATCCCTGTGGAACACCGGCGTTGATAGCCATCAGGTTGGATGAGCAACCGTCCAAAACTACCCGGATTGACCTGTCACGCAGGAAATCAGCTATCCAGTTGCACAGGCTAGGGCAAATACCGTAACTAGGAAGCTTATACAGGAGACCAGCGTGCCAAACTTTGTCGAAAGCTTTAGAGACATCTAGCGATACCGCGAGTGCTTCTCCATGTCGCTCAACAGCTTCATTCCAGTAGTGCGTGACAAGTGCTAGAAGGTCCCCAGTAGACCGATTTCGGCGAAAACCGTATTGCCGGTCACTGAGAAGATCATTTCTTTCTAGGTAGCCAAGAAGCTTAGTATTAAGAACGCGTTCCATAATTTTACAAAATATGGAGGTGATAGCTATTGGTCTATAATTACTGGGATCAGCTTTACTTCCTTTTTTAGGCACTGGCTGTACATTTGCAAGCTTCCAGCTCTTAGGCACAACGGCAGAGTGCAAAGAGAAACGGAATAGACGAGTGAGAACAGGAGCAAGTTCAGGCGCACATGTTTTCAGAACAATAGCAGGGACACCGTCCGGACCGCTAGCCTTATTCACGTCAAGATGTCTCAGCACCTTTAGCACCTCTCTGTGACGTATTCTAACCTCTGGCATTGTAGAATCACAGACAGGTAAAGGGGATGGAATTTTACTGCCAGAATCGAGTCGTGAGTTTTCCGCAAAAAGAGAGGCAAACAGGTTTGCTTTATCTTCAGAGGAATGGGCTAGTGATCCGTCCGGCTTCACGAGAGGTGGAAGAGAGCTGCGACAGAAATTAGCTTCGATCGATTTGGCGAGCGACCAAAAAGCTTTGCTACCTGCCGGTTGGGACGCTAGT
Source organism: Erannis defoliaria (assembly GCA_905404285.2). NCBI lineage: Eukaryota > Metazoa > Arthropoda > Insecta > Lepidoptera > Geometridae > Erannis > Erannis defoliaria. The sequence continues at coordinate 17,632,850 of FR990083.1, read as the reverse complement.
TTAGCACCTATATGGCGGACACGATTGGAACTAGCAAAGCGAAGAGCCTTCCCGTATGCTTTAGTCGCTTTATTGTATTCCTTCTTCTTTTCGTCAAGGTTCAGAGAGTTAGCTGATCGAGCGCTGGCCCAAGCTTTATACTTATCTTGCTTAAGCATTTCTGCTTTAGCACAGTCAGGGCCGAACCAAGGTCGAGCTTTACCAAGGGTTGACACGTCATTATAAGGAATGTAATATTCCATGGCCTGACGTACAATATCGGCAACTGCATCAGCGCAAACGGAGACGTCTTCCGAAGAAAAGCACACATCAAGCCACGGGAAAGCCGCGAAAAAGTGTCGCATTTCCTCCCAATCCGCTGTCTTATACCGCCATAGTCTTCTACTTCTTGGCCTTAAGTATGGAGGAGAATAAGTGGAGACGGTTTTAATCAAGCAATGGTCTGAGTTACCCAAGGGAGCTGAAACTGACACTGTCAGCCCATCAGGTTCTTCCGCAAGAATTAAGTCCAAGCAGTTGGCAGCGTGGCCCGAAACATCAGGAATCCTCGTAGGCACGTGAACAAGCTGGGTAAGATCATAGCTTAAGGAGAATTGAAGCGCCTCTTTACCAGCATGGTCAGTTTTAGAGAAGGGATATAGCCATTCTTGATGGTGGGCGTTAAAGTCTCCTAAAACCATCAATTTAGCCTGAGGATATCTGATTTGTACTGAATCAACCGCTTCACTTAGGTACTGGAACAGCGCCGAAGTTTCAACGTCACCGGAGTGTGAGCGGTATATGCAAGCATATACTGTTTGTTCTGTACCAGTATCAACCAGTACCCACAGGGTGGAAAATTTAGACTTCTCAAGACTGCGAAGCCGCTTGCAGCAAATATCATCACGGATGTACGCACACACACCTGCACGAGGCTTGAAGTGGTGTTCCAAAGAATACCCCGGATAGTCGAGGTAGGATATGTCAGCTGGGCTTCTAATCTGGGTTTCTGTTAAGAAGAGTAAGTGTGGCCTAGCGGTCTCAAGATGATGGTGGACCGCTTTTAAGTTGGAGTGTAAACCTCGGATGTTGTTGAGGTGTAACTTAAGTGAGAGGAAGTGCATCTGCTGTGAAAACTTACTCTTTTTTGTTGGCTTTTTCATTGTTGGGGATGTGAATAGGAGAAGATGTAATACGGTCGAGGATAAGGTAAAAAGTCAAAGAGGCAAATGAGGTTACAGCGTCTTGGGTGGCTTGCACGGAGACCGCGGGGACGCCCGTGCCTCCCCGAGAGTGGCCATCGGGTCCTCTCGTCCGGTCGCCAAACGGCATGATGGAGCACCCCGGGATTTTGCGCTAGGTGGCGGGGCAGCCTTTCATGAGTGGCTAGCTCATTACTTGGGCCCCCTACTACCTGCGGTCGGCCAGCAGATAAAACCGTGCCACGGATCCCGCTGCTCTCCGATACAAGACACCCGACGCAGCAGACCCCATAATGCCAAAAAACCGACCAACAATACCAAAACAACTGATCCGCATTAAACATCCTCTTATCTTGGGTGTCCTCAGACATCATGGTGGAACACGAATAATCGTTTGGCACCATGTCTTTGTCCGAGGGGTGGTGACCAACCGCGGCCGAAGCCTACCACCGGTGTTTTTGGTTGCTCTTTTGCACCACCCGGGGAATACGTGTAGGGAGACTAAGGGTAACTCCTACGGACGCGAGCAACAACGTTCCCCAATATTTAGTTAGTTAGTTAGTTAGAAACATATTTATACTATGTTTTTAAAGCTTAAACAGGAAGAAAAATGATGACCTCCGGCAGGACTCAAACCTGCATACGAGCAGTCGCTATGGGTTTCAGTCAGTTCTAAACAGTATGAAAAATTTGGCATCTGAGGCAGAGACTTCTGTAGCTTAATTGGCAAAGGGGGACAATTGGCACGGAAACCCATAGAGACTGCTCGTATGCAGGTTTAAGTCCTGCCGGAGGTCATCATTTTTCTTCCTGTTTAAGCTTTAAAAACATAGTATAAATATGTTTCTAACTTGTATTTGTCTTAACTATGAATATAGCATATTCACAAATAAAAAACAACCTTACACAATTACAAACCTTCCTTACAAAATTATGACAATGATGAAGATTCATAAGAAATTATCAAAATCTTTATCCTGATTGGCATATACATGTGGATGTTTCCTTATTAACCTACATGTAGCATCAGTGTCAACGCTCCGGTCCGATGACCTCGTTCCTGTCAACCGACATGTCGTCCCGCATCAGGTTCAGTTCCCGGTCCCACATAAATACCTGAGTACGTGGAGATCCGAACTAATCAGCAGTCAGAATATTAATCGTCGCAACAAGTACGCGGAGCACATGCAAACAAGAGATGGGACATATTACTCCACCACAAATGCGTAACATGATGTTCTTCAAGCTATAATTCGAAGAGATCAATGAAGATAAGCAATGCACAGCCCAGTCAGACTTCAGAAGGGTGACCACTAGTGATAGCTACTGTGGGTCAGATGATACGTTACGTTGTTAGTCCCAGTTATAGAGACCATTGAGTACGAGTGGTTTTCAATGGTTTCTTTTTCAAGGGTTTTTATGTGTTGGCGGAGAACGCTAATTGTATCAAAATGCTTTTGTTTGATACTGGTCTATGCCAATGTCAAGTCACCAACATTGTGACGCGAGGCTTTGATTAAGTCACAAAGAGTTAGATCCTCCAAGGACGCGAGGCGATATTTGAACATGGTGCTCCATCATGTTGATCACACATCTTGGCATCTCTTCTTTGTAGTGTTCTGTGTCGCAGGGAGTTCGGCGGAAGCAAAGACTTCAATTACACGGCCATGAATAATGCACGCGATGCGCGCTCAACATCGTAATCCTTTGTAAGTCGCTGTAAAGTTTGCTATACACGGATACTGTTGATTGATTGATACACAGTGAGTATGAGTATACTATAACTATTTTTTTAACTAACATCTTAATTAATATCCTATTCAAATAAATATCGTCTGAAGTAGTGAATCAAAATATCTTGAACAACTGTTTTTGTGATAGCACTGACTGGGTTTCATAGAAAAACTTATCCAAAATAAATAAGTGCAGTAATAATTTTTCGACCTATCATATTGATTCCGTGAACCTGAAAAGTAGTATTACGAATTGTTTTCGAAACATAAATACTTATTTCGCGTTATTCAAAAATCAACCTTCAAAACATGCTAGCTTTAGTTGCAAAAAATAGCAGCACCTGGAAATATGAGGCGTTGTGGATTATTCGCTAATACAAACCAAATTAATTTGGACAATATTAACACTTTTATCTAAGTATATAATACATTAATTATAATCATTTAGACAAAGTTATCAAAGTTTGTAATCGGTACAACAGAGCCGGCGTCCTCGCCAAATATTACGATGAGTGCAGATGTGTGGCTGCCTTAAATCGGTACAAGTTTGCAGCGAGTTTCGAGTCTTGAATCCCTTTAGGAATATAATTTGCGGCACATGTCTCTAATTAAATAATTTGCTCGGGTTTTATGTGGAGTAAGTTTTATTTAAGACATCGACTTGTTATCTTGTAGACTTCACAGACGTAACTTGGCAAAAAATAATAGAATTCATGCGCTCGTGGCGTTGCTTAACTAGGGTCCTGTTTGTTATATATATTTCTGTAACAACAACCATCAAGCCATGCCAGAGGCCTTCAGGAGGCACATTGACTGTCACTATACGGCTGGCCGCTCAGCCTATACGAACTTACTTAATATCGTAAGTCAAATAAGTTCAAAATGTTAACAACTCCGTATATTTACGTCAAATGATGATGTTTAGGTGAATTCACCCACTGTCGGGATTATCCACTGTAGAGCCAGGAGAGAGACAAAAGTTTCTGTTTTAAAGCTTTTTTGCTAATTTATTATTTAAAATGCTACTGACAGTGAAGAGATCAATATAATAGATAGAAAAAATAATGTAGAAGATCTGTTCAGAAGGAACTGAAAGGAAGAGATCATATTACTATCCCCAACAGTAACATTAAAAATGTGTATCTCAAAATATTGCCAACCAATAAAAGTTATTTCTTTAATTTGAAATTATGCTATTCTAGTTTCTTGACCAAAATTTATATTTTTAATAAATACCAAACTACGAGTAATGAATAAAAGTGGATTGCTGAAAAGTAATAGGGCATAATTTAACAATTTAAAAAACTCGTCGTGCCATATTGTGAGCCAAAGTTTTGCGCTAATGTGTTTACTGAAAATGCTCATCTATTGCGAGGTGTCAATGAGGTGACAAGTCGTTGGTTCAAATGTTGAGATGTGGTCTAAAGTGCGCGTTTGGCTGGATCACTGTAGAAGCGGAGCTTTACGCGCCGCTGCGTTAGAACGGTTTATGTTGGTAAGAGTTTTGAATAGCTGCCAATAAAATATAAATATTTCTGAGACTCCTATTTAGGTAAAATTTATTAGGTGACTTTCACATGTGGCGTACTTTATCGGCTTAGAATAAGGCTGCTAAGTATTTATTTTTTCGGGGATGACTTAAGGAGCATCTGTAGAAAAAAACAGCTAGTTCGCCAGCATGTTGGGTACGCTGCCGACTGGTAGTGGGCTCGAGCATTAGGATTGTCTTCATAGGTCGGTTGAGTTTCAATGGCCTGTTGTTGTACGCTATTGTTAGGTAACCGTAGCTTGAAGGTAATTTAGGTAGTCAGGTAGCTCTCACGCGAGACTTGGAAACCTGTCGCCGGACACAATGGTGGCTCCAGCAATCTTGCTTGACAGCGTATATAGTTCTCTTTTGAGAGGTAGCCACAGACACGTGACGTACAGACAAACACAAGCTTCAACACTTCTTCAACATGAAACCCCTTGTATGTTACTTGATTCCGCAATACGGAGTGTACGTTGTGTGTATGTTGTGTTGTGTATCTGTTCTATCGTATCTACTTATTATATTTTTACAAAAAAATATCGATCAGCCATTTTGTGTGTAATGGCGTAGTGCATTTAAAATGACGGTCCGTACCAACAAGTTCTTTGGAGTTTGGGTAGAAATACCATAATAACACTGGCATTTAGGTGAAGTAAAACATCGTAAAGAAACCTGCTTAAGTGCGGAAAAGAAATTCAATGGTGTATATTAATCTAGCTGCCCGCTACTGGGCCAGCGTGGTGGATAATATCCTCGTCCTAGGTGGGTAAGATTATGTCCAGCAGTGGACTATCAAAAGGCTATTATATGAATTCGTATCTAATAATTGTTTGGAGCCAAGCATGTGTTTGGTATCTAAAAAAGAATTTAATGATCATATTTATTGGAATCCAAATATTATGGCATGGTGTTAGATAAAAGTCGGGTTCTTAGTTTAGTATCCTAGTATCTTGTTTACGTTAAATTATTGTCACATTTATAAATCTGGCCATAACTATGTAAAGCTAATAAAACGAGCATAAATTCTGCATTTATCTACAAAGTTGAAAGCATTAATATTCGTTATAGAGAAAATCTCTACAAAATAAAGTTGAATATGGAAATACGGCGTCCAGAGGTAAAACTTAATGCAATTCCCGGGAAATGTATTTAAAGCGAGTCTACGTCGAGGAAATAATTGAAAAGGTAACATTAATTACTTTATCGACTTGGCTTTAGATATTTGCAATCTAAAACATTTTCAGAGCCTTTTCTTTATGGAAGAGAAATTTATTTACAGTGCAGTATTATTGTAAATAATCACATTTTATACTTATAAACGTGAAAGCTTATAACAGAAAGTAATTTCGTATACGCTAAGGCTAGCTATAATGTTTTTAAAAAAAACTACCAAAAAATTTACGAAAAGCTTCTGAAATGGCTCGACGTTTATTATTTATAAGCTAAGGTTATGAGACAAACCACTGGGACACTTAAAGTGTCGTTCGACCCATAGTAGTACAGTTATCTGTTAATGCCAGCCGCGGTCACCTATCTGAAAGCTAACCGGATCCTTCGCTGCCAATCAGTGATCTCCAAAACTTGTCGAAATAAGCTTGGTTTTTTTTTGTATAATCGATCATTGTTTGTCTTTATTCCGAGGTACGGGATGAAAAGAGCTGCACACGTAAAAAAGACGCTGATCCTAGAAAACTATTGAGTTTTATCGGTAAACAGGCAAAATCGAGAGAAAAAACTAGTAATGAGAGCTGGCGAAAACTTAAATGAATCTGTTAAAATATCTACGCAATAAATATGAAAATTAGATATACTCGCATTATTAAATTTTGGACAATGTAAATGGCGTTGCATTAAATTGAAATAATTACTATTTAAGAGAAACGTTTCTGCAAATCGTCTAACAACTTAATTAAAAATATTAGTCTACTCTTATCAGTATTTCATTTTTAGACAAAAACCGTGAAAAAAGGTGTCTTCGTACTATTAGGACTATCTTTACACCAAATTCTGTTTAAATCTGTTAAAGTTTTAAACGAGAAATAAACAAAAGCGATAGCTTATTACAAACTGCAGTTACTGTTACTGTCAAGTAAAAATATGAATTATATTTTGTATTATTAGATAATGTAATGTATCTACTCCAAACATTAAAAAGTTAATTACTTCAAGTAGATCAGTGTTTCAGGCAGAACTCGGAATCGTGGCTGTCCTTTATATAAAACGTTTTATATAATTAATTAAGTTTGACTTTGACTTTGGATTTAAAAAAAAAATTACTCTTCTAAGTCATTTATAAGACCCCCGTGCAATATGTTAGGTTTCTAGTTCTACTACCAGTTTAGCTATGGTGTGCCGACAGCAAACTAATGCCAAGGATCTAAAGTTTTTTTTTTATTTCGAGAGAATGGATAAGATTATATAATAATAATAATATTTATTTACTATAATGAACATGTTCAGCATTTAGGACATTAGAATTAAAATGTAATTAAGAGTCTAGGTACAATTCAAAGTAGCAGCGGCCCCTGCACTAAGCGAAAGCTTGTATCGCAAGAAACCAACAACAAGTTAACAAAGCAGAATTAACTCATGGGCTGACAAACCATTGTCTAATTGTTTATAAACCATTGTCTCATTGTCTAATTGTCTAAGTTTTGCTACTTCTTAAAGTAGCAAAAGCAATGGCATCGATAATTTGCATGATTTAAAAATAAAAATAAAATAAAATAAACAAGCTTAATTTAAAATTAAGTCAGTAAAGTTGATACAATTCAGATTTGGACAAAAATAAGTAAATATTTAAATAAAGCTTGCAATTAATTTAATAATATATATTAATATAATATAAGACGAAGGGCAAACACAAGCCGTTTGCCCTCCATCTCACCTAAGCTCTCTACGATAGAGCACGGTTCCTTAGAAGATGCCGCTTTACCCGCGACTTAAAATTATATTGTAGGTATCGAGAAAAAATCACTCGAGCTACGCCTGTTTATTCTTCTGTTTAGCGGTTGCACAAATAAAAGTAGAACATAAACGTTTACTTCATAGACAGCCTGATAGCTCAGTTGGTAGCATGTCTGCCTTCAGAGCTGTAGGGCGTGGGTTCGATCCCCACACAGGACAAAAATGTTTGTGACGTACATCGATGTTTGTTCTGTGTCTGGGTGTAGTATGTATTATAAGTATGTATTTACGAAAAAAAATGTATGTAAGTATTCTATCAGCTATCTGGTTTCCATAATACAAGCTTTGCTTAGTATGGGGCTAGATGGCGCTGTGTGTAATAAATGTCCCCCCAATATTATATTATATTATTATTATATTATGTTTGCGGAAGTTCGGAACATCAATGGAAACAATGTTGCTATATCTAGTACCTGGCCGTCCGACAGCAGAATGATGAGCATATTTAGATAATTAAATTTTGAAAGCGCCCTCTGCAAAATATATGCGATAAAGAAAAAACGGTTAAATTTTATCTGACTTCCCCTAATAGAAACATTATCATGAACAACTCTATTTAATTTCCAGCGCGGGAATGTCTCCAGCAATGTCGACAAACAGTGTGACAACTGTGTCGTCGTCAGTCGTCCACTCGTTTTCTCGGTCGTGGCTCGTGAAGCGATGGTAAAAATGCAGCGCCCATAGAGATGTTACTGTAGTAATTGTGTTACCGTAGGAAGGCGGTATGTAGCGTTTTACGGGACTTTAAACAATTCAACATTTTCGTGCTCATTGATGTTTCAGTTTCAACGACGAAAATTTTATTAATTGAATATAATTTACTCTAGACTAATTTAATAATAGGTACAAAACGTGCTTAGAAACGTTTAGTTTTTCAAGATTCTAAAATAATTAAATAATTTACTCTCACTTTTAGTGTACAATTAGTACGATGATGTCTTAGGCTTCGCTGTAGTATGCCTAGTTTTGTATAAATGATGTCCCGAGAGTGTTAATCTCGATTTTGGCCTCTATTTATTCACACCAAATTATCGTTTCTTCTACTTCGCTTCTAATGCCTCTCATCAAGTTTCTGCTCCAGTTTTGTCAGTTTGACATGCCATCTTTTGCAATGGCCTAGTTTAATTGTAGTGCAATAACTTTTCACTTATCACCCAATGTTTTCACCCAAACACTGTATTTCCCCTTCTATGCCGCTGCCCCGTGAATAGCACAATATTAGCAGGCGCAGTGTCAGTTACCCCGTCCCCGCTATCGGGGGTTGTTTTACAGCTGTCCTTTCCTCAGTTTAATTAAAGTCTCGCCCCTGGCTCCGCTCGCAATTATACGCTTATATTTTACACGATATTGAATCTTGACGCTGCAGACATTGGCCTTAAGGGTTTGGTTACATTAGAATTACAGTGTCGCAGGCGTTGCACTTTCAGGTTGTAAGGAAGCAAGCGGTGTTATTAAGTTTCATATTCATATTCATTTTATTGTAGCATAGCAAGTTGTTTTGGTCATGTTTCTTTGTAAATGTTTGCATGTCAGATAAAAATAAATCCTGTGATAGGCGATACTTTACACATGACTGTATTGTAACAAATAAATATATTCATACCTAATACGATCACGAATCAAACACTTGATGATTCGGACGTTTAATATATGAATTGATTTTATTTTTCCTGTTTAATATTATAAAAAAATTATTACACACATACCATTTCCACCATTTTATTTTTAATTGTTTGACTTTTAATGTCAAGTTAATTGTGTTTATTCGTTCAAAGATAGTATTACTAAATACAAGTTTTTGCAGTTTATTGATAGTTTAGTAGAAAAGAAAAAGCGATGAAGTGGTGATGAAATTTGGAAAATCTGTGTGGATTGCAATTCTACTGCACAGTGAAGCCGCATGAGTAGTGTGCACCAATCTTTACTTCTTAACTCCTCGCCCTCGTCTTTAGATAGTTATCTGCTCTTAGCGTCAGGCATTAAGGAGGGTTTCTTATTTCTGCAGATTTCAAGCTCTCGGCGCGTTTCACTCTTAGAGTTGGAATTGAACTGGCTTTTTATTTATTTTAACTGAACATAAAATAAATAGTGGAACTGATAACACCAACACAACAATGTTAATGAAGCTAGTGTTTTGTGTGAGTCAAAATGTGAAACTGTAGTACAATAAGTCACGTGGTAGATCAACTATGAAAACAGCTATTTTGTTCAAGATTTAACCGCAACCGCGCCGGGATCGCAGCGTGTCACATGTCACAGTGGCACCTGTCACAGCGGCACATGTCACAGCGGCACATGTCACAGCGGCACATCTCACAGCGGCACATGTCACATTTATAGCTTAGTACTACCGTTCCGCCTAATCCTGTATTTAAAAAAAATATATAACAGACAATTTATTTGACTTATTCGCACCAGCTCCAACGCTTATAGCTGATAATAAATATTAAACACTACTCTCGTGTAAACGTTGGCCACAAAAAAAAACTTCCTTTCTCTCTTTAATGTTGACTATGGTAGTAACTATTGCTACATCTCTGGCGCCCGTAATCTCCGTCTCAAAAAACTTATCAAGTGTGTACAAGATCCGGAGTATAATGTCGGGAGTAATTACTGCTGACCCAAATGAAAATCCCGCAGCAAGAACAGGGGGAGGAACGGAGAGAAGTTAAAATAACAGACAGCCTGATTACGTTAGCTGTCACTCGAATTACTTTGAGAAACAATGCGCGGCCACCTGACGTCAAAACGAGATTCGCGATCTCTAGCGGGATAATTGTGAGAACCAGAAAATGAAGATAATGAAGTAGGAAAGCAACTAATTGGAACAAATTGTTAAAGTCACGGCGGCCTGACCAAAATTAGATATTCGATTAAAGAATAAAATTATTATGCTGATAGTAATAATGTTTAATATTATTTAACTTTCTTAAGTAATAGTAGATGTTTAAAAAGACTACACTTTTGTATTTAAAGTTAATAAGGTCGCGTCTTAGTGCAAGACGTGTATACGTCACAAACCTAAAACCTTTTTTGCGTCGATGGCATGAGCATCAGGTTGGATCGCACGGTATTAGCATAGCGACTGCTAACGTGATCAGGCCGCGGGGGTGAAAACGGAACGAGCGAAAAGTCGATAAATTAAACAAAAATGGGACATCCAAACAATCTGTGCTATAAACAAGTAACAAATTTAAACGTACGCCGCGTTTTGGTTGTCGTTTATATCGCGCGTAATTTTTGTGGTCTCTCGGATGTGCGCGTAGATGGAGGATTTATTTCGGCTTGTTTATGGCAAAGATTAAATAAGGACAGATGTGAAGCTTGGATATAACATTATTTCCAAGCATCACATCTGCAAGCAAACTTGATCGAAAAGGTTGCGCTATTAGTTGAACTGTTCAAGCCATCGTGTAAATGAAACATTAAATCTGAATCGCAATTTTTTTCCAAAAAAATATATTTTCACTTAATAAATAAATATGCTTCGATAAATTGTTGTGTCAATACCACCAATATCACTAAAATAATTTCTTTGTACAACAAAATTTGCAGAAGTTGATTTCTCTCGTAACTTCCACGGCCAAAAATGTGTTTCAAGTTTGTTGGCGAGTGTAAGTAATTTCAAGTCTCTTATAATTAACCAAACAAAACTTAACTGATCATAACGAAATTTGAAAAAAAATGCCGTGTAATTTTTTCGTGAATTACGTATAGTTTTCCATCTGCTGTTACTATTGTTATTTAGTTTTATAGGTTGTTATTACCTCTGTATGAGGGTGTTGCTATGTACTCGTAGCTAGTTGTTATGGAGCTAGTTTCATGATGACTACTGCCGGGAAGGGGGAAGGCAGGGGAGGGGGTAGTATAGCTTCTTATTAGCAAATTTCCGCGGTTGCGTGAATATTTCACATTATTAAAGGCCATGGTTTAGGTTAGTTGTTCGATCCGACAGGTTCTCTCCGACTCTATCTTCTTCATAACTTCTAGACCAATTTGACTCGTTACGGATTTAATAATAATAGTAATTGTTTCTGCACTATTAAAATGATTCAGATTACGAAAATTGTAATTGAATGTGTATGCTTGTTATTTCTTCAAGTTGTAATGGCTCTACAGATTGGGTGAAATTTCATACAAGAGAGAGATTGTAACCTGAATTAACTCATAAATATAATCATTTTTATCCTGAAAAACAAGTCACCGTCCTGTAGGGTAAAAGGTACAATCGCGTGGCACTGCTAGTTACAAAATATATAAAACGTATCAATTAATAATAATAAAAAAAAAATATATAATTTTATGAATTATTAAATACTGCTAATTTGTGTGCCAATGTTAATCGGTCAGTTAAAACCTGACCATTAACTCGCTTGTTGCCAGGATTGCCAACTCGAAAAAAGTGTTAGATTAAGATATAAGCATATTTAAAATGCTAAATTCACTACTAATCATTAAAAAAAAGTGTTTCTTTACTGCCAATTCTTTTGCCATTAATTTAAGCTATTAAAAAAATGCAGTACTGCTCACCGTACTAAAATAGAGCTAGATTAGCACCGAAAGTGCTTAATTGGCAACACTGTCAAATTGTCCTGCTTTGTATGCCAAATAAATAAACACTACTTGTTGCTAAATACCCTTGGTATGTCCTAAAACTGCATCCAGAACCGTTGGAGGACGGGCAGCAGCGTCCTCTTAGTTAATAGTGGTGAGCATTCTGCGATCCCCAGCCGCTTGCCAAGTGGGGATGATGGCATCCCCTCCCTATTGAGGGGGAGGCCATCGTCCAGCAGTGGACGTCTTTCGGTTGTTGATGTGATGTGTGTTGCTAAACGAATGCCCAGAGCATTCAAAACCAGTCGTTTAGCGTTCGACAGACTTAGGCCATATATCTCACCAAACTCCAGAAAGAAGGCAGCTTGTCCTATTTTTTGACACACGAACTTAATAGACTCAAAAAGTTTACTCCATAGACAAGAAAAAAAAACCATCACAATATTGTTACGTCGTGAAGAAACCATCAAATCATTATTACTATCACTACGCACATAATTCACTATCTCCCTCCCCCACGAAGTCAAAAAACTCAAAACAAATCCGCTTTTTGAGTCGATCATAAATTATATTTATTTTCCGACATTTACAACTCGATAAATCACCATTTCCTTGTAAGTTGTAAGTCATACACCAATAACAATAAATTCTCTACGTCGTCGTCACGTCGCCATCAAAATATTTCCGTTTTGTTCCTGTAAACAACTTTTAAACTAAAATAAACACATTTTTTATAAATAAACAATTAGAATCACGGTGTCTTGTTAACGAAACATTGTGATTCTATTCTATTATCACAATGTTTTTCTAACAAAACATTGTGATTCTGTTGAATAAAATAAACTGAGCCTCTAAAAAGAAAGTTTCATATAATGGTTGGCTTTTGTTGTAATAACATCTGAATGATTGTAAGAAAAACAAAAGCGCAAGTGTTAGCACACTCAACTGAAAACGAGATTTATACTTTGTTTACCTCTAGAATAGCATGAGGCAATCCCTATTTTTTACTCGACTGTCCCAAAAAAGGTGTATAATGTTTTCAGGATTCATGTTATAATATGTATGTAACTAAGTGAGTTTCTCTTCTTTCCGTAACTTTTAACAGATTTGGATGTATGATCGTTAGAACCCTTACTTAATCCCGAGTGAGACTAGTTTATTTTTTGGCAGGTTTGTCGTATATTTACAATAAGCATCCGAGTCCTCTCGGTTAACAGTGGTAAGCGTTCTGCGATCCACAAGCCGCCTGCCAAGCGTGGGGGATATGGCAAAACTCAGATCTTGATACCCGATGAGGTAGAGTTCCCGACATTGCCTTTCTATTCCATGTAGTTTCAACATGTTTCGACACAGTTTCACGCCAACTGTTTCAAATGTTTTTTTAAAGATAGCACTGAAGAATCTTCCCGTCCCGTTTCAGTCCCGTGTTGGTGTCGGCCCGGTGCCAGGGTACATTGTGACCGAACGACTCAGTTATTTCACGGACGATAAAAATTTGATTTTGAAGCGCAGCAGCGCGGCTAATTTAACATTTTTCTCTGGCGTTACATACGTAGATGTGTTATGCTTTTTCGTGTGTTTCTAGGTAAGTGTGGGGTACTATTACGAAAATAGGATAGTATTTTAAGTCGCCAATTCCTGACCAATTGAGGTGATAAAGAGTTGAAATCGTGAAGACGTCACACATACTGGCACATTGATCACAATCATGACATTTTGTAAAGATGTACAATTTGATTTAAAAAATCATTAGCTTGTTGTAAGTATTTAAACGTCGGTAATTTTTATGTTATTTTCTTACTATCGTCATAAACATCATAAGCTCATTCAGCTCACTGCAAGATAATCTTTTTGATCTGAAACCGTCTTTCAACATTGTCTGGATTTCTTTATACATACGTGTGGGTGACAGGCTAGGTGTTTGACCTTAGTCACCTGATGTTAAATGACGGTGTTACCACACCAAGTCTGAAAAGGGAACTGTACCTAGTACGAGAGTTTTAGATTATAACGCTGTCACTGGGCTACCAGGTTACCATAGGTTTAAATAAATACTCATGTGACCATCTACGAATTAAAACTTACTTTAATTGTTCAATTACTCGGAAAAACTTAGCGGAATTTGTACGCTACTAATTATTATTGGCGGATCACGTTAAAAGCACTCTTACCAAAACCACCAACCACATAAAGCGTACTAATAGACTAGATTATTTCCCAGTAAATTCCTCCCGAGTCCTTGATGAACACTTACCATTACAACATAATCCAACAAAAAGCACTTGACAAACAGTGCGTTATCTTCTCCGAGAAACAGAATGTGTGACCGCATGATCTCACATCGCTATCGTTCCCTTCAAAACAGAACCCTAGCTGTGAACGTGTAGAGTATAGGTTTCAGTGGCGATGGTTAATCCTAGGAATCCTCTATTAGGTCAAACGATCAGCCAAGTGGGGACGGTAAATGTGTTAGAAGGCTAATCAACAGTTTGAGTAAGTCTTGCGGCCGACAATCGGTTACTGTGAGCGGACGTTCCCTATCATTTGCTATCTTTATTTCTCGGGACTCTGTCTCTTATCAGGGAAGTTTCTGGGAATTTGTGGAGGGTTCTCTGTGGACGTTGAGTATTTTTATTTTATTTGATTGAGACGACACATGGCCGCTCTTAGATTTGATACCCATCTAAAGTTTTGCTATTCGACTTATTACGAAATTTGAGTTCTTCGTTATAGTTGTTTAACTATTTTTTAACTCCTGAAGGAAACTGAGGAGCGTAATAAGTTCAAAGTGTCCGTATTCTTACCAACCCGAGAGTAGAAAATTGTAGATATTTTAAATTTAATATTTATATTTATTTCAAAGATTATTATGTGAGGTAGAGTTTTATTTTGCATCATAACCTAGCAGTGTCCCGTGGTCTCACTTGTGGGCAATTTAATAAAATTAAGTTTATTAAGCAATTTATGTACAATAAAACTAAAGATGTTGCTTAATTTTATTAGTGTAATCGCAGCTTTTGTGATAATCCAGTATTAACTCCTAATATACCTCTACAATATACTATTTAGTAGTTGTAAAGGTAAAACGTCCTACATAATGACTGAAACTAAGATAAATAAAAGTTTTTGCATTTATCATTTTTTTTTTTTTTATGAATGACTAATCCGGTTGCCTCGGATGGCCTCTACAGCGTCACCGGACTTTAGGCAAGCGCAAACGGCGCTCGGCCTAGGTTTAGGTTAAAGGCGACTAGCTCAAGGGCACCTCAGACGGTACGAACCTCGGCTTGGCCGTCGCCGGGAGTGGGGTCAGACTTGCCCTGGCACCCCAGAAGGGGTATGCCCTGGGGCCCTAGTAGGTTGATCTGGTTGACTATTTGGAGAGAATCTAACCGATCTTCTGACAGATCTGGGGAGTCCTCGACCTCGCCGGCGAGGTCGGTGCGTGTTTGTGTGCCTCTGGTAACCGGCGCCTATACCAAACACGGAGTACTTCCTGTTGCTAGGAATGGTCGGATCGGGCGAGCCCAGCGCCGCCGAGGTGATGACGGCGATGGGGACATTTAACAAAACTTTTCTTGGTATTTTATCTTCAAACAATTTTCAATCAGAAATGCTGTTATTTTACTTAATATCATGCAAAACGCTCTGTAAATCTACATTAAAAACTAGTAGAACTCAGTGAAAAGCACTTGTGAAGTCGCGGATTACGAGGCATGGAAAACGCTGTCATGATTATGCCGGAATAGCAAATTGTGTGTCGACTGTCGAGCTAATTAAGCTTGCTTTAAATAAAACATTTCTTAACGCTTTAAGCAATAAGTACTTTAAAAGTCCATCGTAGACTGCATCTTCGTTTAACATCAGATGAGATGGCAATGAAACGGAAACCTATAAATTAATTAAAAAAAAAGTAAGTACCTACTTACTTTGATCAGATGCAAAGTGAGAAGGAAAAAGCCGTGAGACAAGGATATAGCGTGGATTAAAAGGTTTTTTTTGTCACAGAGTGATTAAAAGTTGTTAGTATACGTTGTTGTTGGTTTAAGTTGTTTGTTGTTCACTTTTTATGATTTCATTTCTTTTCTTTTTCTTATACATGATAAACCAAAGATAGTCATTTATTTGTGGGAGAGAATAAGATACAAAACAAAAAGCAAAAACAGGGTTATGCGTAATGGTATGAAAGTCCTTTGTTTTTGTACTTTTACTCACGAAAAATGTTTTCTTTTTCAATATTTTTTTGACAGGGCGATTTAATTTGGTGTGGTGGAATGTTGTATGGAAAGTTCTTTGTTGTTGAAGTTATAGCGATGAAAATTGATATTTGGGTAGTTCATTCAAGGTCGTGTGGTGGTTGAGGGGGTTTGGGGGAGTTGATAGAGTTGGTAGATTCGGTAGAGTTGGTAGAGTTGGTATAGTTGGGGGAGTTGAGGGAGCTAAAAAAATGCTCGGGATGATTTAAAGTGGTGAATTTTGGGAGCGGGCCGAATTTCTTCCATACGCAAACAAAGTCGCGGGCGACCTCTAGTATTATATATTTTACTAAGTATAATATTTTTCTGTGGAACGCCAAATTTTTAGGAGTGAAGCAGAACAAATACAATTTTTACCATTTTTTTGTTTTTTTTTCTGCCATATAGCTCAGCGGTAGCGTGTCTGCCTTCAGAGCTGTAGGGCGTGGGTTCGATTCCCACCAAGGGCAAACATTTATGTGACGAACATAAATGTTTGTTCTGTGTCTGGGTGTAGTATGTATTATAAGTATGTATTTACAAAAAAAAAATGTATATAAGTATTCTATCAGCTATTTAGTTTCCATATTACAAGCTTTGCTTAGTTTGGGGCTAGATAGCGCTGTGTGAAAAAATGTCCTGCGATATTTTTATTTTATTTATTTATTTTTATCAGAGAGTAATTTAGTGGAGAATATTGTTCGGCAAACTTGTGTTAAAGTTTATACCGGAGAATTACCGACCGCTTTAGCACATCTCAAGTAGTCCGCCATACAAAGCCAAAGGCAAAGTTTAAAATAAACTTGGTCCTGAACTTGCGCGAAACGTCCCGAGCACCCATCTGTTCCTGAAATATCACTCCACTCGCGAACTAGCCCCCTTTTTGTATTTTTCTATCCTTTGTTCCGACCTCTTTTGATGCGTGTCATAGTTAGGAGAAGTTTTGATCTATTTTGCGAGTAATTTCGAAGTTTCGCTCGGTTTGTTGGAGGGATTTTCTGTTGTTGCATTGTTTCGTTTAATTAGAAGCTTGGGAGGTTTTTTGTAGAATATTTGGGTGAAAAGTTGTGCAAATTGCTCACAATGTTTGTAGTTTCTGTATTTTATCTGGTCGTATAACATACAACGACAATGAAGTATAAATTAAAAACAGTTAAACTAAAACTAGAAAAAAAAAAATACGATATAAGAGACCGTTTAAAGCATCTTTAGGTAGCAAATGACTTATAGATAGTTTAAAGGTTTAGGTCTCTTATTTCGGGTAATATGCCCAAAATGCTGGCCAAGTTGCCACGTTGCGAGGCAAGTTTTCTGGCCAATATAAAGGCCAGCATTTTTCATTTTCATTTCATTGACGACAAATCCTGAAAGAATTGTATAGCGACAATTGTTTTTATAAACTAGTAACTTAACTGTTTTTATTTCATAAGCTTCAAATTATTTTAAACATTTATTTCAGAAAAAAATATCAAAATAAAATATAATGTAGTTTTGGCGTCCGCTTCCATAAAATATAATTACATAAAATCATATGATATTTTGGCCTAGTACATACAAGCGAGAAAAACGAGAATATAATATGGGAATTGTCCTAATATAAAGAAAAATAAAAAGAAATTATAATTATTTTCATTAAACACATCATGTTTACTTTTTTTTAATAATATCATGCTATATTTTGATAAGTTCATGCTATATTTTAATAAAGTCGTGCTATATTTTAATAACATCATGCTATATTTTAATAACATCATGCTATATTTTTGGTTTTGCAAATGCAACTTCCCTGGCATGTTCATTGTTGAAGGAACGCATAAATTATTTCTAACAAGTATTTCTGCTTCAAAATTAATCTTAACGTTTTCATCGTCACATTCTCCGGATAATTGCTGAGTAGAGGCGCTCTGCCATTCCATCTGTTCCCTTACTATATTATTATTGTTATCCACTGCGTCCTCCATTTTCCTGGTGTTCCAAGGAAAATGGCACTACAAAGAGTTGCCTCGTATTCAGTGACAAGGAAGTAATGGGTGCGGAAACAGATTCGTCCCTGGAAGGCCGTAACTGCAAACTAATCGCCACCCGGGCCGGACTCGATAATTAATTTATCGTTATTTACAAACGCGGGATATCGGGATAGATCCCGGTATTTTCTAGCAATTAATACCTTTCCCGGGATTTAATTAGATATCGTGTTAGGGTGATAATTTATCGGGTCTCGGTATGAATGGGACTGAAAATGTTTGCCGATGGGTTTGGTCGTTTAGTGTAACGAACCATTTTATAAAAAAAAATACGTATTTATAAAAAAAAAATGTTTATGGCAATAATTATTTACCGCAAATAATTTTTATAGGATTATTATAAGTACTTTAATACTTCTGTTTTTTACCAATTACTGGGATATTTGTCGTACATTTGATATAATATTAGATTTACCCGGCCACACGTTGATGTAGCTAATAATGCTATTATCTTCTTATATAACTATAAAAGGCTTTGTCCTGACTGACTGACTGACTGACTGACTGACTGACATATAGACAACGTACAGCCCAAACCGCTAAACGTAGAGACTTGAAATTTGGAGGGTATGTTTTTGGAGAGGTGTAAACGCCCACTAAGAAAGGATTTTTCGAAAATCAACCCCGAAGGGGGTTAAATGGGGTGTTAAAGTTTGTATGAAACTTTTTATTCTCTGGTTCGATCGACACAAAACTTGGTATACATATTCTACTATAAAAATAAGAAGATACGGGTGTCACAGTTTTTTCAAAATCAGCTCCCGTTAGTATTAAAAAAAAAAACTAAGTTTTAGTGATAGTACGTTTGTTTCTCCTTAACTTTGTAACGGCTGTACATATTAAAATGAAATTTGGTATAGGGATGGGGATAGATGTGGGGATGGGGGTGGGGGTGGGGGTGGCGATGATACTGGGAACGGAGACGGGACGGAGATAGGCATGTTAATATTAAGATTACAATTGGTATCGGGATGGGGATGGGGATGGGGTGGGGATGGGGATGGGGTGGGGACAGGTGGGGATGGAATGTGGATGTGGATGAGGCTGGGAACGGGGATGGGCGTGTCCATATTAAGATGAAAGTTGAAATCGGGATAGGGGTGGGGATGGGATGGGGTTCGGGATGGGGATGAGGGAGGGAACGGGGATGTGGACGGGGATGGGCGTGTTCATATTAAAATGACATTTGGTATTGGGATGGGGATGGGGAAGGGGGCGCTTATAGGGATGAGGCTGGGAATGGGGACGGGGATGGGCGTATTTATTGGTCGGCTGAACAGATGGAGCTGCATTTTTGGATAGGTAGTTATAGCATAAGGTTCGGAAACGGACATAGGCTATTTTTTTGTAGGTCCACGCAGACGACTGTTTGACGGACATAATTATTATAGATACTGTACAGCCTAAGCTGCTAAATTAATGTTTAATATTAAATTAACTTACTTTTAAATGCCTAAACTAAATTTTGAGTGGTGTAAACTTACACTCAGCTCAAGCTGTGGTAGCTTCAGTGAGATCAAGCTCGACTCACATTCTTGGGGTCGCGGGTTCGAACCGGCGAGCCCGTTCCAATTAGTTCTTTGAAACTTACGCATGGATAATACCACTGGCTTTTCGGTGAAGGAAAACATCATGAGGAAACCTACATATTTCCGGAGAAGAAATACGATAGTGTATGTGAATCCGCCAACCTGCACTGGGCCAGCGTAGTGAATATGGCCCAATCAGGGTAGGCCGATATACCATTAGTGTTAAGGGCTGATGCAGAGAAACGCACACTCAGCAAGGATTTTGAAAAATTCGCAAGGGGTTCAATGTATCATTAAAATACCAATTTGCCGAAACCATTCATTTAAGGCTGTTAAGTTTTTTGACTTAAGAGATAAGATAAAATAAACATAAACATGTTTCAGAATTTTCAAACAATTTCAGAACTGGAAGGCAACGGGTCAGTTTTTCATTTGAAAAAAAATGTTATATTTATAGATTAGCTAATCGAGTGTTTATGCGTAAGAAGATAAATGTTTTAAACACATGTACTTGATCCGGTGCACGCACCAAGCACAGCGCTTTCGAAACGTCCATCCCGCGTCGGCTCAGATACGTTAAAACCCGAGTATAATGACGCGCTGTACCTCGAGCGCGCCCCACTCCAACCCACCCCGAGTCTACCTAAGCGATCAGTGCAGCACTGTATTTTATCGAAGTTTCGTAATTCTTGCGATATTTTGGTAATCTTTTTGCGTTCTTTGTTATCATACTTTTTCTGTTTAAGCTTATTTCATTTCATTGACTCTGTTGATACGGTATGCAATAATGATGATGCTGTAAACTATCCAGTTGAGTTTTTAAATTCATTAATACCAGCGGGGCTACCATATCATAGGCTTATCCTGAAGAAAGGTACACCCGTCATGCTCCTTCGGAATTTAAGACCACCCAAATTGTGTAATGGAACCAGGTTACAAGTAAAAATACTGCATCGTAATCTGGTTGAGGCCATCATTTTGACTGGGTGTGCCCATGGCTAAAACAGTGTTTGTGCCGCGTATTCCCATGATTCCCAGTGACTTACCTTATGACTTCAAAAGGCTTCAATTTCCCCTAAAAGTTTGTTTTGCCATGACCATCAAAAAGGCTCAGGGTCAAACTTTAAAATACGCTGGTATTGATTTAAGGCACTGTTTTTCGCATGGTCAGTTCTATGTGGCTTGCTCGCGAGTTAGCTCCCCTGAAAGCCTGGCTATTTTAGCACCTTCCAACAAAAAAGTCAAAAACGTTGTCTACAAAGAAATATTGTAATCTTTCGGGCCCCGGCAACTATAGCGTCATTAGCAGACATTTTTAGGGTTCCGTAGTACTACGAGGAATTCTTATAAGTTTGTCATGTCCATCTGTCTGTCTGTTTAAAATTCAACAAGACGGCTTTGTTTTGAAGTAAGTATTGCAAACGCGACATGCCAAATTTGGTCATCCTCAAGCAAACTTAAAGACTTGCAAGCGGCTTGGAAATGCAATAATATACGTATTTTAGTGATTCGATTGAGTTGGGCCCCGATTTAACCGAATTCCAGTATTCAACATTACTACGCGGGCAAAGCCGCGGGCAAAAGCTAGTCATTAATAAAGTAAAAGATTACAGTAAAAATTATGTTCAATATTTAAACAAAATAAGGTTTATTCTGGCGCAAGAATTGTTTTATCTCATTTTATTAGGAATACTTATAACCTCAAGCTAGGTATACATATAAAAAGACCAGTATCTAAATAAGGTAGTTCCAAAGAATAACTCGAACAGACACACAGACTATGTAACTTCTTTACTACAGTTGTGTAGTAAAATATCAGTAATATAATCCTCACAAACTTTGGATAATTAACTAAAAATATGTCCGAGGTAGTAAGTATCACGCTAATTACAATACACAGAATTAAACTTTACTACTTTTGTCCCTATAAAGTTTCATTGTAAACAATCAACTTTAAACACATACACGACCCGAACCCGAACTACCGCCGCAACACGGATAATTAGCCATTTTAGCCATTTACAGCTAAAACTAATTAAAACCGCGCTAAGGGCCACGACGCACTCGAAACTTTTTGCAGACTTGTTTCACTTCGCAGCATATGCATGCCATGCCACTTCTTATCTCGTAATAATTAACTGCACAATATATTATAACTACTTAGCTTACTACAGAAAACAAAATGATTATGAGATGAAAGTCAAAAGACAATCACGTAATAAAATACAACACTAAAATTAAATTATAACTAACTAACAACTAAATAAACCCTACATAATAAAAAATACAAAACTTAAAATCACGTAATACTTGAAACTTTTAAACTTTCGCGATTTGAACACATAATTATGTTTATCACCGGGACTTAATCGCGCACAAATACTCTTTTTTTTCTCCCTTATCCAAGCTAGCAAGGCATATGAGGACGCCAAAAGATGTCATTCCTTTTCAGACTCCTGGTGTATATAAGGTGCATTGCAGCTGCGGTAGTTCTTACATCGGTCAAACTAAGCGCACCATAGCGGAGAGAATAAAAGAACATATCGCGGCTGTCAAAAATCGCCAGACACAGAAGTCTGCCATAGCTGAGCACCTGCTCGAAGCGGGATCCGGTCACTGGATTGAACTCCACGTTCCGAAAGTCCTCTCCACTGAACGACATTATTATCCAAGGATGGTTCGTGAAGCGGTTGAAATAAAAAAACATCGTAATTTCAATCGGGAAGATGGATTTAGATTGTCGTCGTCGTGGAATCCCGTTATAGATAAGTTTTCATATCGCGGTAGGGTTTCTTAGAAATCTGCTGATACCGTCAGTGTAGTGTGCCGTGGACCAAATGAGGGTAGGACACCACAACACCCTCATTTTTCACCAAGATGACCCGCATTATTCAGTCAGCTCTTGACCACGGCCATTGGAACATGGTCGAAACGTCGAGGTAAATAAAAATATATTTATTTGTGCGCGATTAAGTCCCGGTGATAAACATAATTACACGTAATACTTATCACGTAACATGTCTAAATTACTGAGATTATCAACGTATATCTAAATAGTTGAGAAAATAAAAGTGAACTGATGTTATCTCTCTCATCGCTATTGAAATGACGTCTGACTTGGATCAGGAACTGACTCTTGATAGAAGTGGCGATTCCTGAATTAAATGAAATGTAAGATATTATTTAATATTCGAAGGTTAATTTAAGATATGAAATTGATAAATCCGTTAGTAATAAGTTTTGCTGAGGTTAAGACAAATCTAACGGGCATGTAATAATACGTTTTGTCTCATTATCACGTTATATTTTACTGTTGTAAACACTTAAGAACCCCTATATTATTAAAGCATAGTATTTGGTGGTGCTGATAACGCTTAAGTTGGATATATTTTTGTCCATTTGTGTATTGTCTTCAAAAATAACATTTATGTGACAGATGTCAGATCTTCGACATTAAAGGTGTAGAGTGTGCGGTGGCCCTACAATGTATATTTTATACGAAAGTGAGCGAAACGATATGATAAATGACAAGTATTACTCAACCTCGTGTAATGTTGAAATTAATTCAGTTTCGTGACCGCGCGGTTAATAAAAATATTCATTTTGTGTATTAACTCATTTTTCATTCGGAGTAACGAGTTCCAAAGGTCAGATGCAAAGGTTCCGTTAATGAATGCGCAACTCGAGGACAATTAACTTGAAAAATATCACGTAACTTGCCAAAATAATGTTTTCATATTTTTTGTTATACGCTCATTTACTAGATACAGCATTTTTGATTGATTTAGTCGCAAACAGGATATCGTTTCCAAACGTTTTTGTGATAAATTGTAATAACATTGAAAAGATCATAGTTTTTGTAGATAAATGATTCTTTATAAAGTCGTTAACTTAGTAACCTTATAGTAATAGCAATAACGATATATATCGTCGTTGGTAATATTAAGTATTTGCGTAGAGTTGTAGGTAGCGTTGATTATTTATTTATTTATTTAAAACAACACAGAATGCAATAATTTAAGGCCATTATAATATTGTAAAAGGCGACATTGTAATAGTCGCGGGCAACCGGTGGATGCAAATGGCAGGTTGTCGTACAGTGTGGCGGTCTAAGGGGGAGGCCTTCGTTCAGCAGTGGACGTCTCCGGGCTGATGATGATGATAATATTAGATCACATTCTAAAGCTATGTATGTCTAACAAAACCATGGAACCATGTGTGTGATTATTTATAACAATAATGATGCACCTACGTAGTATTTACTTACTCTATGGTACCCACCATGGATTGTACAAGCTTTGCTTAGTATGGGGCTAGATGGCGCTGTGTGTCATAAATGTCCCCCCAATATTTATTTATTTTTATTTTATTTACAGGTTTATACGCAGTGGTATGGTTGTTTTTGTATAGCTTATACTCAATCTTTATCTTCTTTATAAAAAAAAAACTTAATCTTTTTCGGTTTCTTCTAGGCAAGCGTGCTTCACCGTAGACTGCAGCTTTGTTTATCATCAGACGAGATGGCAGTCAAACGCAAGCCTATAGGTAAACAGGTAAACTGATAATTAACCTCCAAACAGTAGTGGGCGAATATTACTGCGTTTCGGATACGGTATGCTGAGCCAAAATAACTGAATAACTTAACATTGCCATCCAACGTTCTTTTGAATAGATATAATTAGTTTTAATATAATTTTAAGTACTTTTAAAATATTTTTTACCTTAATGTATTTATATGTAAATAAAAACTTCGTCTCTACTGATAAGCAGATAAAGGTGCTATCGCGTTAAGTGTAATTTTGATGATGATGTGTAAGCCTTAGGTTCAACCCATACGTACCACAACCACACCACAAACACACAACACGTGGTCGGGCGCATATTTTGTATTGAAAATGAATAGTAGAATTTACACGTAACACATTTTGCCATCGTTATCGACCGCGTGGTTGATACCGACCACATCGCAACCACATCGCAACCACAACGCAACCACATCGCAATAACAACGCAATCACCAGCTACACAGTGAAATAGACGCCGGCCACATCTCAGATACAACGTTGCGTCGACGCAACGACAGTGCGCGCTCTATGAAAGTCAGAGTCGAACTGTGTCTGCACACGACGCAACCACATCGCAACTGCTAACGACAACGCACCACATATACATTTTGTCGGTACCACAACGCAACTGCAAATAGCTGCAGCGACACTATTCACACGTAGCCACAGCGTCACCACATTTTGCCGTTGCGATGTGGTGTGGTTGTGGTACGTGTGGGTTGACCCTTATAATTAACTCTGATATCAAGACCGATCACTAAGGATTTTACTTAAAAATGTAGTTAGGAAAAGTTACTTATTTTGAACGTAATACATAAATGAAGTGCGCTAAATAACGTAATGCTGTAAGTATATAATATGAATTACTTTAGGTGTATTTATATATAAGGAGAGGAACGGCCTTACTTAAAAAAACTTTTCAACCGTTAGTCACTGCTTACGATGCTCTGCCATCTTCTCTCTGACGCGAAGTTGCACGTGCTAGAAAAGGACAGAGAAGTTTAGGCAGTGACTAAGAGAATCGAGATTATTTTAGGTAAGGCCGACTATGTTTATTGTTCATTAGACGTCATTATAATATGGATTACCTAATAATAGATCAAGATACCTACTCTTTAAGAGTTCCGGCTCCTTTATTTGGACTCCACAATGGAATACTCGTTGTATTGAATTACACACACACATACCTACATACACAGGTACAAGTACAATACAAGCCGTGCGTGAGAGTGTAACGCGATGTTTGTTTGTTTGTAACAAATATTGTTGTTACAATTGAGTGAGCGAGGGAATTCAATCTCGGATGCTATACAAGTAGCTATAGGTATTGCTGAATATTTGCTTGGTGAGAGGTGTCGCTTATAGAAAGTTGTATAGGTAATTATGGTCACAGTTCCAGAGGCTTGAAGACAGGCTGAGAGGTCTGGCGTGGCGCACTGTTCATAGTTTAGGTGCGAGTTGTACGACCTTTAGTATGTAGGTATGGTCGACCGGGATCTTTTTAAGAGAGTGAAACTTCTGTGTATTTTTTGTGAAATGGAGTGACGAGACGAGCGAGACGTTCGCCTGGTGGTAAGTGTCATGCCTGCCCATAACAGTAGCAGTGCTAGAATAGGGAAGATGACTGATGTTTATATCGTTGAAACCAATAGCTTTGATGAAGAATTTAAGTAAATATAGTATGTTTATAGAAAAAATAATTTAAATCGGTTACTAATGTTCTGATATATGAGCGTTTAAAGTGTTTGTTAGAGACAACTCTGTCCCTTTCCCACAAAACAAAAAATGACGTCACGCCTTACTTGTCAGAATAGAATTTATATGGCGTACGGAGAAGTGACGTCACGATTTGCTTTTTCGCCTCTCTGTCTAGCATGATATTAAAATGCTTATAAGT
The DNA here is from genome assembly GCA_905404285.2 of Erannis defoliaria. Lineage (NCBI taxonomy): Eukaryota > Metazoa > Arthropoda > Insecta > Lepidoptera > Geometridae > Erannis > Erannis defoliaria. The sequence continues at coordinate 17,606,634 of FR990083.1, read as the reverse complement.
TGCTTATTTTTGATCAGATTATCATTTTCTTTTCATTAACCAGCTATATTTGTGGGGCACATTATAATAGGATAATTTAAAAAAACCAGTCATCTAGCCTTGCCAACAAAATTCTGCGCCGCACTGCACTGCGCTAATGCAATTTAATTAAATCTTAGAATTGGAATAAATTATTAAGGTTTAAAACGTACAAGTCATTAAGAACAGACATTTATACAGACGGCGTAGGCTCAATAATATACTCCCTTTGGGCACCCCATGCCTTACCCTACCTTAACAAACCCGCGGGTTGGAACTAGTTCATTAAAATTATCGGTAAACTAAAATGAACCCACACTCCGTACTCCGGTACTTAGTATAACGGTACTTTGATACTTTGCTTCTAATTCGGATCTTATTGAAACAACCCATTATGTAGAAGTTTATCTTGATTCGGGTTACTTATAATAATATAGCTATACATATAAATAGTTCAGTGAATAGAAAAAAATTACCCTATAAAAGGTGTGGCAGTTCTGATTTTTTGTTAATCATATTATCGGTAGAATAATGAAAGAATTTTTTTTAGAAGTATTTCGCATATCTATAGCTACTTTTCAGTGAAGTCTTGCGCACCGTGTTTGAGAAAATTTGTAGAATACGGTATGTTGTATTAATCTAATAAGTTTTTTTTTAAGTCGCTATTTTACTCGCTATAATAATTACGCATCACGAAATAAGAGATTTATTTTGTTTTCTTTATTTATTACTGTTCCATGATTATTTGCTTGATATTTAACGTGTGTGGATTACACAGTGGATTTGCCGTAAATAATCATATAAATAAAGATGATACCATGTTTATATCAGATACGTTTATTTTAAAATCATAATCAGATTTGAATGAACGCGTCACTTTTTTGTTGTTAACCACCCCAACTGGTTAACAACAAAAAAAGTGACGCGTTCAGCGACAGGAGCAGGTTCAGATGACGCACATACAAGGCTCCTGCTGAACGTAGCACTTCTCGCCATGATGTCTCCGGGCTGATGATGATGATGATGGCTAATGTTAACTTGTTTGTTTACTACTAAACTATACGTACTGAAAAAAACACAATAATGTGGGTCCAGTTAACCAATAAAAATACAGGGAAAAATGATGTGCTCAAGTGGACCCGTGGGTCCACTTGCGAGCGGGACCAGCTGACCAAAGACTCGACATAACATCGTATAGTATAGACAGTCGTGTATTATCAGTTTACCCACACCAAGAGAAGGGTAGAGTAGGTTAAACGAATCGTTTTATTTCAACCATTTACTCAAGAAAAATGAGCCAGTCAGCGAACTAGATCGGCCGCTACAGAAAACAAATAAAAGACAATCTAAACTACAGACATTAAGCTGCAACAAACGATCCCTGTAAACACTCGCATTTCTGCATAAGTTCGGAATCGCAAACAATTCTGTACAAACTTACCGCATTAGCTTTACCACCGCCTTCATTTTTAAGTCTCACTTTTAAAGTTCATTATCGTTAGTACTGGATGTAAGATGTATGTTGGTAATACAAGTCAGTGCATTTACGAAGGCAGCTGCCAGCATCGGTACACTATTTGCATTGTTAATAGAGACAACTGATTCAATATTATCGACGCGGGGACGGAATCGTTTACTCTGGTTGTTTTATAAGAGGTTGGTGCCTTTGTGAGGGGAATTCTGGGGTATTTCTATTTCAGACACTTTGAAAATAATATGCTAGTGGAGGTACCCTTCAGCCAGGTACTCTTCTGCCAAAACGCGCGCACCGACCACGTACCTTATTGGTAATGTGGGTTATTCACCAAGTCGACACGAGTGTGTCCAGTTGGTGAAACACGAAACAGGTCTCACTTTGTATTTCATCATTTGGACCCGGTTGTGAATTTGTTTAGTGTGCGTTCATAGGAATAAGAATTGGGTTTTATTAGGGTGAAAATATTTGAAAATATATGCCATGCGTGTTTACTTTGTCTTCCAAAAAGGTAGCAGCCATTTTATATAATCTATAACTATAAAAGGCTTTGTCCTGACTGACTGACTGACTGACTGACTGACTGACATATAGACAACGTACAGCCCAAACCGCTAAACGTAGAGACTTGAAATTTGGAGGGTATGTTTTTGGAGAGGTGTAAACGCCCACTAAGAAAGGATTTTTCGAAAATCAACCCCGAAGGGGGTTAAATGGGGTGTTAAAGTTTGTATGAAACTTTTTATTCTCTGGTTCGATCGACACAAAACTTGGTATACATATTCTACTATAAAAATAAGAAGATACGGGTGTCACAGTTTTTTCAAAATCAGCTCCCGTTAGTATTAAAAAAAAAAACTAAGTTTTAGTGATAGTACGTTTGTTTCTCCTTAACTTTGTAACGGCTGTACATATTAAAATGAAATTTGGTATAGGGATGGGGATAGATGTGGGGATGGGGGTGGGGGTGGGGGTGGCGATGATACTGGGAACGGAGACGGGACGGAGATAGGCATGTTAATATTAAGATTACAATTGGTATCGGGATGGGGATGGGGATGGGGTGGGGATGGGGATGGGGTGGGGACAGGTGGGGATGGAATGTGGATGTGGATGAGGCTGGGAACGGGGATGGGCGTGTCCATATTAAGATGAAAGTTGAAATCGGGATAGGGGTGGGGATGGGATGGGGTTCGGGATGGGGATGAGGGAGGGAACGGGGATGTGGACGGGGATGGGCGTGTTCATCTATAACTATAAAAGGCTTTGTCCTGACTGACTGACTGACTGACTGACTGACTGACATATAGACAACGTACAGCCCAAACCGCTAAACGTAGAGACTTGAAATTTGGAGGGTATGTTTTTGGAGAGGTGTAAACGCCCACTAAGAAAGGATTTTTCGAAAATCAACCCCGAAGGGGGTTAAATGGGGTGTTAAAGTTTGTATGAAACTTTTTATTCTCTGGTTCGATCGACACAAAACTTGGTATACATATTCTACTATAAAAATAAGAAGATACGGGTGTCACAGTTTTTTCAAAATCAGCTCCCGTTAGTATTAAAAAAAAAAACTAAGTTTTAGTGATAGTACGTTTGTTTCTCCTTAACTTTGTAACGGCTGTACATATTAAAATGAAATTTGGTATAGGGATGGGGATAGATGTGGGGATGGGGGTGGGGGGGGGGGTGGCGATGATACTGGGAACGGAGACGGGACGGAGATAGGCATGTTAATATTAAGATTACAATTGGTATCGGGATGGGGATGGGGATGGGGGGGGGGTGGGGATGGGGTGGGGACAGGTGGGGATGGAATGTGGATGTGGATGAGGCTGGGAACGGGGATGGGCGTGTCCATATTAAGATGAAAGTTGAAATCGGGATAGGGGTGGGGATGGGATGGGGTTCGGGATGGGGATGAGGGAGGGAACGGGGATGTGGACGGGGATGGGCGTGTTCATATTAAAATGACATTTGGTATTGGGATGGGGATGGGGAAGGGGGCGCTTATAGGGATGAGGGTGGGAATGGGGACGGGGATGGGCGTATTTATTGGTCGGCTGAACAGATGGAGCTGCATTTTTGGATAGGTAGTTATAGCATAAGGTTCGGAAACGGACATAGGCTATTTTTTTGTAGGTCCACGCAGACGACTGTTTGACGGACATAATTATTATAGATACTGTACAGCCTAAGCTGCTAAATTAATGTTTAATATTAAATTAACTTACTTTTAAATGCCTAAACTAAATTTTGAGTGGTGTAAACTTACACTCAGCTCAAGCTGTGGTAGCTTCAGTGAGATCAAGCTCGACTCACATTCTTGGGGTCGCGGGTTCGAACCGGCGAGCCCGTTCCAATTAGTTCTTTGAAACTTACGCATGGATAATACCACTGGCTTTTCGGTGAAGGAAAACATCATGAGGAAACCTACATATTTCCGGAGAAGAAATACGATAGTGTATGTGAATCCGCCAACCTGCACTGGGCCAGCGTAGTGAATATGGCCCAATCAGGGTAGGCCGATATACCATTAGTGTTAAGGGCTGATGCAGAGAAACGCACACTCAGCAAGGATTTTGAAAAATTCGCAAGGGGTTCAATGTATCATTAAAATACCAATTTGCCGAAACCATTCATTTAAGGCTGTTAAGTTTTTTGACTTAAGAGATAAGATAAAATAAACATAAACATGTTTCAGAATTTTCAAACAATTTCAGAACTGGAAGGCAACGGGTCAGTTTTTCATTTGAAAAAAAATGTTATATTTATAGATTAGCTAATCGAGTGTTTATGCGTAAGAAGATAAATGTTTTAAACACATGTACTTGATCCGGTGCACGCACCAAGCACAGCGCTTTCGAAACGTCCATCCCGCGTCGGCTCAGATACGTTAAAACCCGAGTATAATGACGCGCTGTACCTCGAGCGCGCCCCACTCCAACCCACCCCGAGTCTACCTAAGCGATCAGTGCAGCACTGTATTTTATCGAAGTTTCGTAATTCTTGCGATATTTTGGTAATCTTTTTGCGTTCTTTGTTATCATACTTTTTCTGTTTAAGCTTATTTCATTTCATTGACTCTGTTGATACGGTATGCAATAATGATGATGCTGTAAACTATCCAGTTGAGTTTTTAAATTCATTAATACCAGCGGGGCTACCATATCATAGGCTTATCCTGAAGAAAGGTACACCCGTCATGCTCCTTCGGAATTTAAGACCACCCAAATTGTGTAATGGAACCAGGTTACAAGTAAAAATACTGCATCGTAATCTGGTTGAGGCCATCATTTTGACTGGGTGTGCCCATGGCTAAAACAGTGTTTGTGCCGCGTATTCCCATGATTCCCAGTGACTTACCTTATGACTTCAAAAGGCTTCAATTTCCCCTAAAAGTTTGTTTTGCCATGACCATCAAAAAGGCTCAGGGTCAAACTTTAAAATACGCTGGTATTGATTTAAGGCACTGTTTTTCGCATGGTCAGTTCTATGTGGCTTGCTCGCGAGTTAGCTCCCCTGAAAGCCTGGCTATTTTAGCACCTTCCAACAAAAAAGTCAAAAACGTTGTCTACAAAGAAATATTGTAATCTTTCGGGCCCCGGCAACTATAGCGTCATTAGCAGACATTTTTAGGGTTCCGTAGTACTACGAGGAATTCTTATAAGTTTGTCATGTCCATCTGTCTGTCTGTTTAAAATTCAACAAGACGGCTTTGTTTTGAAGTAAGTATTGCAAACGCGACATGCCAAATTTGGTCATCCTCAAGCAAACTTAAAGACTTGCAAGCGGCTTGGAAATGCAATAATATACGTATTTTAGTGATTCGATTGAGTTGGGCCCCGATTTAACCGAATTCCAGTATTCAACATTACTACGCGGGCAAAGCCGCGGGCAAAAGCTAGTGTAATATAAATTTACTAGCTTTTGCCCGCGGCTTTGCCCGCGTAGTAATGTTGAATACTGGAATTCGGTTAAATCGGGGCCCAACTCAATTGAATCACTAAAATACGTATATTATTGCATTTGTTCCAAGCCGCTTGCAAGTCTTTAAGTTTGCTTGAGGATGACCAAATTTGGCATGTCGCGTTTGCAATACTTACATACGACATGACAAACTTATAAGAATTCCTCGTAGTACTACGGAACCTTAAAAATGTCTGCTAATGACGCTATAGTTGCCGGGGCCTTTGACCCGAAAGATTACAATATTTCTTTGTAGACAACGTTTTTGACTTTTTTGTTGGAAGGTGCTAAAATAGCCAGGCTTTTAGGGGAGCTAACTCGCGAGCAAGCCACATAGAACTGACCATGCGAAAAACAGTCCTGCTTTAAATCAATACCAGCGTATTTTAAAGTTTGACCCTGAGCATTATTGATGGTCATGGCAAAACAAACTTTTAGGGGAAATTGAAGCCTTTTGAAGTCATAAGGTAAGTCACTGGGAATCATGGGAATACGCGGCACAAACACTGTTTTGCCATGGGCACACCCAGTCAAAATGATGGCTTCAACCAGATTACGATGCAGCATTTTTACTTGTAACCTGGTTCCATTACACAATTTGGGTGGTCTTAAATTCCGAAGGAGCATGACGGGTGTACCTTTCTTCAGGATAAGCCTATGATATGGTAGCCCCGCTGGTCTTAATGAATTTAAAAACTCAACTGGATAGTTTACAGCATCATCATTATTGCATACCGTATCAACAGAGTCGTAAACCATTTCTTCCCCGTCGATTGATTTCAGATTGAAATTAATTTATCAGACTGAGCCGTAAATGTTGGTGAATTCAGTTCAGAAAAATATCGGGCTGAAGAAGTTTGTACGGTATGAGTTGAAGATTTTTTGTAATTATTTTTGGGCATCTCTACAGCTAAAGAATCAAAGTACAAAGGCAAAGTAGAAGTTGCGTCAGAACTTATATCTTCTGTTTGAATGCAACTTGGAGATGTAGGAACCTCAACACGTTGCTTAGTTATTTTTTTCGCTACTACTGGAACACGTGGAGTGCCGTTAGAAATTATATCTATGTCTTCTAACAGATACGCATCAAAATGATTTCCCGTAAATCGTAGCCGCTTTATAGGTCTTCCTGCTGTACCAAACTTTACATACAATTTGCCATTTTCATAAACTTCAAACTCAAACTCATATAATATTTGTCCTGCAGCGGCTAGTTCACACGCAGTGCCCCAACTCGACTGCCGTGACATGTCATCAAAGTATGCAGTCGCAGTGGTGTAGTTGTCGCCATTTGAATCATGAGCCATGATTTCAAACTCCTCCCAATTAGCTACTACATGAGTAACGATGTTTTTTCGCACCTCAATTGCCTTTCTTGGGTACCGTGCATTAAAAAAGAAAGCGCACGAAAAAGACACGCCCCATCACCAACGATGGGAAAAACATAGTGTTTTACCTCCGCTCCATGAATGAAGAGAAGTTCACTAAGCATTTTAAATAACAAACTAAATAACAATATCAACAGTAACAATATAAAAAAACCTAATAACAAACAATGTAAACTAAAATTTAAAAAAAAATACGAATAAAAAACTAAATAACAATCTAAACAATTAAAGGAACAAATAACGATAATTATACGAAATCTAAATAACAAATGAAATGAAATAAGCTTAAGCAGAAAAAGTATGATAACAAAAAACGCAAAAAGATCACCAAAATATCGCAAGAATTACGAAACTTCGATAAAATACAGTGCTGCACTGATCGCTTAGGTAGACTCGGCGTGGGTTGGAGTGGGGCGCGCTCGAGGTACAGCGCGTCATTATACTCGGGTTTTAACGTATCTGAGCCGACGCGGGATGGACGTTCCGAAAGCGCTGTGCTTGGTGCGTGCACTGGATCAAGTACACGTGTTTAAAACATTTATCTTCTTACGTATAAACACTCGATTAGCTAATCTATAAATATAAAATTTTTTTTCATATGAAAAACTGACCCGTGGCCTTCCAGTTTTGAAATTGTTTGAAAATTCTGAAACATGTTTATGTTTATTTTATCTTATCTCTTAAGTCAAAAAACTTAACAGCCTTAAATGAATGGTTTTGGCAAAATGGTATTTTAATGATTCATTGAACCCCTTGCGAATTTTTCAAAATCCTTGCTGAGTGTGCGTTTCTCTGCATCAGCCCTTAACAGTAATGGTATATCGGCCTACCCTGATTGGGCCATATTCACTACGCTGGCCCAGTGCTGGTTGGCGGATTCACATACACTATCGTATTTCTTCTCCGGAAATATGTAGGTTTTCTCATGATGTTTTCCTTCACCGAAAAGCTAGTGGTATTATCCATGCGTAAGTTTCAAAGAACTAATAGGAACGGGCTCGCCCGGGTTCGAACCCGCGACCCCAAGAATGTGATTCGAGCTTGATCTCACTGAAGCTACCACAGCTTGAGCTGAGTGTAAGTTTACACCACTCAAAATTTAGTTTAGGCATTTAAAAGTAAGTTAATTTAATATTAAAAATTAATTTAGCAGCTTAGGTTGTACAGTATCTATAATAATTATGTCCGTCAAACAGTCGTCTGCGTGGACCTACAAAAAAATAGCCTATGTCCGTTTCCGAACCTTATGCTATAACTACCTATCCAAAAATGCAGCTCCATCTGTTCAGCCGACCAATAAATACGCCCATCCCCGTCCCCATTTTCAGCCTCATCCCTATAAGCGCCCCCTTCCCCATCCCCATCCCGATACCAAATGTCATTTTAATATGAACACGCCCATCCCCGTCCCCATCCCCGTTCCCTCCCTCATCCCCATCCCGAACCCCATCCTCACCCCATCCCATCCCCACCCATCCCGATTTCAACTTTTATCTTAATATGGACACGCCCATCCCCGTTCCCAGCCTCATCCACATCCACATCCCATCCCCACCTGTCCCCACCAAATTCCCACCCCATCCTCACCCATCCCCACCCCATCCCCACCCCATCCCCATCCCGATACCAATTGTAATCTTAATATTAACATGCCTATCTCCGTCCCGTCTCCGTTCCCAGTATCATCGCCACCCCCACCCCCCACCCCCATCCCCACAGCTATCCCCATCCCTATACCAAATTTCATTTTAATATGTACAGCCGTTACAAAGTTAAGGAGAAACAAACGTACTATCACTAAAACTTAGTTTTTTTTTTTTTTATACTAACGGGAGGTGATTTTGAAAAAACTGTGACACCCGTATCTTCTTATTTTTATAGTAGAATATGTATACCAAGTTTTGTATCAATCGAACCAGAGAATAAAAAGTTTCATACAAACTTTAACACCCAATTTAACCCCCTTCGGGGTTGATTTTCAAAAAATCCTTTCTTAGTGGGCGTTTACACATCTCCAAAAACATACCCTCCAAATTTCAAGTCTCTACGTTTAGCGGTTTGGGCTGTACGTTGTCTATATGTCAGTCAGTCAGTCAGTCAGTCAGTCAGTCAGGACAAAGCCTTTTATAGTTATAGATAAGGTTTTTTTTTCATTGCCCCTTATAGCAAAATAATACAGTTTAGATTAGACTATTAAGTGAGTAGATAGATGGTCATCGCGTGGCTGATAGCGATTGATTTTCTAAACACAGTAAATAATGTTCGGCCGCGAGTGTGATTTGCATTGAATCGAGTCCGGTCACGCCCACCGGGGCGCGCTAGCCGATGTACGCTGTGGTGTGTATAATAACATCGTATTAGGGTAAAGCTGCGTACAGACTAATGGCTATAGTCATAGAAATGATGTACATATTATAGAGTTAGGACACTCTTGCAGAGTACATCTGGGCAAGTACCACACCTTTGTCAGTTATTTAACTCCAAGCAGTAATGTGCAAATTGGGCAAGCATTACTGTGTTTCGGTTTGAAGGGCAATGTTACCAGATAATACTGGCATGAAGAGACTTTACATCTAAACTCATCTAATCTCATTTCAGGGTGACCAGCGCAGTGCAGTGCAGCGAAGGATTTTGCTCGGAAGTTCTCAATTCTGGCACTGCTACTGTTATGGGCAGGCGTGATGGTTACCACCAGGTGAACGTTAATTAGTCTCGTCACTCCATTAAACAAAAAAAGCTACTACTACTTTACTGGAGCAGCAACCAAAAGTGTGTCTCGGTCTCCTTTATTAAAAAGCGCTATCTTTCTGTATTCTTCGTCAGTACATGCCTAGTATCGATTACGAGTTCCCGTAGGTTTTTTGCTACTTCATTCTTACATCTATATACAGGGGCGGTCGACAAGTCTTAGGCTCTTCGGTAGTCCCAGGTAAGCCCTTTTTTTGGCACGATATTCCTCTAATCCTTTCGAGATGGATTTATTTAGTTGTTGCAAAATCGCATTCAAAAATCCACAGATTTAAAAGTTCTCCAGCGTGTTGGTGAAAAACGTGACACTGTACGACAACCTGCCATTTGCATCCTGGGCTTATCCTAAAACTGCATCCAGACCCACCGGAGGACGGGCAGCAGAGTCCTCTCCGTTAACGGTGGGGAACATTCTGCGATCCCCAAGCCGCCTGCCAAGCGTGGGGACTATGGCAACACCTCCCTATTAAGGGGGAGGCCTTTGTCCGGCAGTGGACATGTTCTGGCTGATGGGTGGTTGTCCGTGACTTTTACAATGTGGTTGGTCCACCTAGTGGAAGGCCTACATACGGTCTTCCGGTTCGTGGTCGCCACTCAAGAACCCCATCGGTTATCAATCCTTCGAGCGATGTGGCCTGCCCATTGCCACTTCAACTTGCAAACCCTGCGAGCTATGTCGGTGACTTTGGTTGGTTGGCAAATATCCTCGTTCCGGATTTTATCGCGCAAAGTAATTACAAGCATAGCTCTCCCCATTGCCCGTTGCGTGACTGTAAGTTTATCTAAAAGTAAATGAAAATACTTAAAGATAATTAATTTATGGAATATGGTGCTTAATTTGTTTTGCAGATCGTCTGTACAAGGCTTTATATGGATTTTGGACTAATGCGGAATAATTCGATGATTTGGAGTATACTACGCCGGAAACGTCGCTTTTACGCCAAATGCTGAGGTACATAATAATATTAAAAACACCTTATGCATCTGCATTGACTTAATTGTACGTTATATTCCTCTTGAACTGGTATTATGAAGTTACAGGGTAAATATAAAATGTAGTTTAATGAAAGATAATATAATAGGTTTAATTCACTTCTGTTTAACCCAGAACCTCATCTTTTACTTAAAATATTTTTATGCATAAAAACGTTTAGTAAAAAAGCGTCCTATAAATTAAATTAAATGACTTTATCGTATAAATTCCTTTTATTATTTATTAAGAGATCATTTTGATTTTACAAGGATATAGTGAATAAATATTTTCTAAGTACTTCTTGGAGTACATCGTCTCTTATCAACAGGCGAGTTGAAAGTATAACACTTAAAATCGTGCTAAAAAGAATTAAACTGCGTGACTTTTTTTTTGACCAGCCGTCAGCTTGATTTCATTTACACAATTGCTTGAGACGTTGGAGTCAATCGAGAAACGTGCCAGTAGAATCATTGGCAACGACTGTCTAGTTTGGACCAAGCTACAAAGCCTCGATCATCGTCGAAAAGTAGCTAGCCTAGTAAGGTTTTTTATGGCATACATTTCGGAGAGTGTGCTTCGGATTTGCATGATCTTATTCCCCCCTGCCCATTCTTCTATCGGACGGCCAGGACCTCGAAAAAGCGACACCGTTTTATGGTTGATATACCAAAAACTAGTACGAAACGGTTTGATTCCACTTTCTTTATTCGAACTGCTAAACAATGCGCTGCCCGAGTGGGTGTTTCTTGATAATTATAATCTGGGTGTCTTCAAGTTGCGAGTGAATCGGTTTCTTCTAGGCAAGCGTGCTCCATGGTAGACTGCATCTTCGTTTATCATCAGACGAGATGGCAGTCAAACGCAAACCTATAAATATATTTTAAAAAAAACAATTCTTATTCGCCATAATATAAACTAATTAATATGAATGACCGCTAATTAGCAGACAAAGCGCGTAATTATGCAAAGTCACGCAGATTACGGACACTGAGTAAGTTTTCTTGTTAAATAATAACAGTTATGGAGCGGATAACCATGGTAAGTAGTCGGTTGGAGCTTAGAGCGTGAGCGGCAAGCGAGAGCGGATGAGAAAAAAAATACAAATTAAATGACATAATTATTAAATAGCTATTCATTTATTTTTAAATCGTTTTAAAAGTTCACAGAAAATGTGAACGTGTCTAAGTAGTTTTCACTGATAGAAACCGGTATACAATCTATTACAAAAAAAAAAATATAGGTAGGTAGGTAAAAATTTTCAATGTTTTTTTAAAAGTAATTGACGAAAGAAATTGGTTTCTATTATGTTCTATTAATAATTGTTTTTCTTCGTACTTAATAAACCTGATAGTAAACTGTAGCCTAATGGAATAACCTGTCACTCGCTCAATCTTTGGGTGATAATTCTCTGTTATTTTGGCCACAGCTACAAAACGCCGCCGCCTGAAGTAGAAACGACTTCTGAGGAGACGCGGAAGGTCGCGACAGCCGCTTTTACCATGTGCGGCGAGTTCTTATAAAATGTATAAAAACTGGAGTCCGCAGCTCGGTGCCGGCATTTTGTGGCTGTCACGTGTCTCGTGTCCGGCCAGACTTAGTGATCTTAGTGTCACTAAAAAAGAAACTGCTTATATATTTTTGTGAAAAATAACAAAATCTTGTACGGCAAACCAAGGAAAAATCTAGTTTTACAAGTCTACTTCGTTTTTTCTGTGGCGTTTATTTAACTTTCTAAGGTAAATATTCTCGTTAAATTAGTGACTTGTACCATAAACTCTGATATCGCCGAAGACGCTCAAAAAAGTCACTTTACCGCTGGAAGGTTTAAGTGCATTTCTGCGTTCAAATTGCTCCGAAATCTGAGGAATTCCTCACAGCGTGCAGTGGAAAGGAAAATTTCAAATAACCCAATAATTTCCCAGGTAAGGGGGAAAAGTAAATAGGTACCTATCGACTTATGTAAGCTTCTAAAGGCAGTGAATTTATATGCAATGTGTAACAAAAAGGTTCAACAATACTGATGGGTAGCCCCGAAATCGTCAAAAAAAAATGCTGTTCCATACATTTATATTGTCCAAGGTCAATGAACTTTTCCTATGGAACAGCTGCTATAATTTTTCAACATTTTAACGTAGGCCCTTTAGTAAAAGTTGTTCATAAATAAGAGTACATTATATTGTACATATAATGTAACTAGCTCGGAAATCTCTTCTAGATACGTGTACTAGCGTCGCAGATCGCGTTCGTATTCTTGCTGTCTCTGTATGGGAATCAGGTCTTTGGTTGCTGGCTATTCCCTCCTTTAACAGCTATCAGCTTGCGCTTGGGTGCAAGGGGCTGTGAGGCCCATCGCTGTCAGTGTGGTATTGCTGTCGATCAGCTCGGTCACCATGGTCTCTCTTGCTCACGAAGCGTTGGTCGAATCGGCCGTCATGCTAGCTTGAATGATATCATACGCCGGGATTTTTCCACCGCCAATGTTGCAGCTGTGCTCGGACCGAGCGGCCTTGCGCGTGACGATGGCAAAATACCTGACGGTATTACATTTGTGCCTTGGAAGTTGGGACGGCCCCTTGTATGGGACGCAACTTGCGTTGATACTTTGGCACCGTCTCACCTTCCTGAGACACAGAGTAGGGCTGGTGCGGCGGCAAATTCGGCGGAGCAGCACAAGCGGCGCAAATATGATAACCTCGGCAGAGGTTACATATTTGAGCCGTTTGGTGTTGAGACATTAGGTCCGTGGGGACCGGGAGCTCATCATCTTTTCAAAAACATATCCGAGCGCCTGGTCGACGCGACGCGTGATTAAAATGCTCGCGTTTATTTGGCCCTGAATAGGTACGCTGCCGACTGGTAGTAGGTTTGAGCATTTGGATTGCCTCTAGATTTTCATCGGTCTGGATACAATCCTTTTGTTTTTTGTTGTGTAGTAGGCTAAGTAGTCTTTGTAGTTTGTAGTAGTTAATAAAACCTTATGATAAAAAAAAACGAATCACGCTTTTGATGGCAAGATAAATAATGCTCGCATGCTTGCTATTGCTGAGGTAACCAGAACTTTGAGCTACAAAACTAACTCCATGGGGCCGTACCATAAACTCTAAAAACCATGGTAAACCACGAACCCTATTGCGGAGGAATAACATTCACGGTCGCGCAGCATCGGCGGCTGAACCTAAAGATAATGGATTTAACTAGTCATAGTACGGCCCCAGGGTATCATTGTATAGCGCTCATCATTATGAGAAATTCGATGATTAGTCAAGTTAGCAAAATAAAATGTATAAATAAGAATTTAAGAAAAAAAACAGGTATACAGATAGGAATCCCATAGAAAATAAAAATAAAATATAAATGATGATAAATTAAAATTAAAAATTAAACACTTTTGAATAGCGGAGATAATAAAAAAAAGGTGTTTGTTTATTATTATCATCATCACCAACGGTTTTTATTACATTGCTAGTATTTTTTGTAATAATACAATTTGTTATTAAGTGTATCGAAGACGCTAGTAATCAATTTAAATTATTTTGTTATTCCAAAGTAAACTTAAATTATTAGCTAAATTAATAGTCAAAAGATCCGACCTTTAGACTTAATTAACACCCAATACTTCATTTGATCGGCAAATATTAGGAAATTAATTGCGTTACATAAAGATAATATAACATTTCGTGTACTTTGGTATTTTAATATCGGTATTTTAAGTTTAAATTCAGACTCTGAGGAATTGTCAAATACTTAACTATGAAATATTATCACTAAATTTCCAGTTAAGTCTAGCATTTTGTAATGAATGCTATAAAAGCGTACGACAAAAATTGGGCCAAAGCTGCTATAAAACATCCTCAAAAACGGTAGCCGTTTCGATAAAAAATGCACTTTCAAACAGCTCTACAATTATAAAGCAATCGCCAAAATTATTAACTTACATTTCGGGACAATCGGTTTAATCGCACGAATCATCGTGCTTAGTAATATTAAAATTATACTTAGAACTTATTTATTTTTGAATTATTTTAAATTTTGTTTTCGTTGTTAGGATCTATTGATGATCAGCTTTTTTATGTGGTAATAAAAAAAACGTAGTCATCATGCCTATTACTTTGGTACGATTATATTCCGTGTAACATTGTGCTACACTAATTGAAACTAGCTAAAATATATTATGTCCCACTATAATTACTGTTACTCAAACATTACGCTACTAAATTATTACTAACAATATTACAGGTACACAATTTACTCGCGTCTTTGGTAAATAAACATCTCTTGTTAACTTTGTATTATCACAAGTTTGCTTTGTCCCATAACAATGTCTAAGCATGTTAAATAAAAACCAAAGCCGTTTCGAACACTTTATTTATGTTTATGTTTATAACGTTTTGAGGGGATAAAAAGTAGCTCATTATACCTTCATGGTTTCGGATAATATCGCTAAGAAAAGCGATGTTTTTATAATTTACGAGTATGTGTTTGATTTTGAAATGTTATTATGTCTTATGTTAATAGATTTGATAAAATGGGTTGTTGTTAAACATAATAGCCAAAGAAATTAAGTTGCTACATAAATTTAAAAAAATTAAAAGTTTTTCGGTCCAATATTGTCGAACGAAACTAACACATGAAAATTTTTATCAACTTCTTATCACTATTTTAGTAATAAGAAGTTGGTTCAAATTTTCACAAAGTAATTGAGTTATTTTGGCAGATATTACAACATTTCTGCTGCGGATACCAAGAACGAATCAAAGACATACCTTTTAAAACCCGTTTAAAAAAATAGGATAGAAAGGACAGACAAACAGATAGCCTAAGTTAAGTGATAAGGTTCCATTGATATTTTTTACATGCGACACGTTTAATAATATCCAATTAGTAAAATCACACAACTAAAGTTGTTAAATTTGATGCGTAGTAAATAACGTGACCGCAACACGTTTTTATTTTTAACTTATATTACTGAAAATTATATTCTTTGAACATGAAATTTAAAAAAACAATTTATGTTTACAACTAATCCTTACACACAACTGACAAATGAAATGAATAAACATTACAGCAAATTCTCAGTCCATAAAAATGGTACCTCAGCCGGTGCAAAGAATGTTTAACCGTCGTCGTGTACCCGTGCGGCAGTATCGCGTGCACTGCACTGTACGGTATCGCGCTTGCAAGCGTCACTGTAGCTTCCTAATTGCATTTCCTTTCTGCACATTGTGAAAGTACTCAGGGCGAGGGCTTAGGGTGAGATTAAAATGAATGGTTTCCGTGTCTAACTTTTAAGGCGTTGAATGTATTTATAGCTGAAAATTAAGTTTTTAAACTTTAAAATTCAAATACCATTTTTAATGTTCTTAATATAGTTTGATTAGCATCGTTTGGGTTTTTTTTGAGTAGTCATACACATTTATTTTGTTTTAGTCGATCGAGTCAAGTACCATTTGTTCAGAGGTTCAAAGGACTAGAACAATAAAATGTATGGCATTTATAATGAATGATTGCATTTCAATTCTAGAAATAAGGCTTGCAATACTTAGTTATTTCATTTTGGACCATAAAAACGTCCACTGCTGGACGAAGGCCTCCCCCTTAGAGGGGTGTTGCCATGATCCCCACGCTTGGCAGGCGGCTTGGGGACATCATTTTGATAAAATTTTGAATAGATAATTTATGTTAAGTTGTAATAATGAGCAATTAAATTAATTCAAGTTCTATTTTCTTAACGGGATATTTACCGTGCTTGTGTTGTGAAATGAGCTCCCGATAAAGTAACTAACAGTGATAGTTTAAAACAGTGTTTTAAATTAATTCTATTTTTGAATTATTTAAAAATGTGTTTAAACCACGTCATCAACTTTATAGATAAATTAGTTTAGTTACATTCTAAGTTAAAATGTTTGTATCGCTATTTTATTATAGTCAAGCGTGCTCCACCGTAGACTGCATCTTCGTTTAACATCAGATGAGATGGCAGTCAAACGCAAACATATAAAGTAATAATTTAAAAACAAAACATTTTCCCATACTATTTTCTATTATATACATAAGCCTACTACTACTACTTACCGAATATCTAATTATTAATTTTATTTGTTATATAGGTTTATGTTTATGTAAATAAATTTATTTTAATATATTTTTTTCATACTTATATTTGTTAAAGTTTAATTTAAAACAACATAGAAGTCAACAGCATATAAAACAAACCCCAAAAGTCTGACACAATTTTTAGGGTTAATAGATGAGATTGATTACCCAGAGTTTGAGACCTTGCTACGCTCCTGGCACAGATTACTCGAGTCGCAATCTACACAAGAGGTGCCATCTTAATCTGACCCCGCCCGCGCTTTCAGCGCTTGCAAATTGAGGATTCGAGACGCAGACTAAATAGTAGTTCCTATAGGTTGAGATTTGACGGGTTTACGTAGCTTGTTGAAATAGACACGCTTGTCGGTAACAAGATACGAAATAGATTCAAACAAATGACAGGTAAACGAACTACGAGCATATCTGGTTGTTTTTTTTTATTTTATGAATGGCTGATGGCCTGATGGACTGATGGCCAACAGGGCCTTTGATCGCCTCTACAGCGTCACCGGACTTTAGGCAAGCGCAAATGGCGCTCGGCCTAGTTTAGGTTAAATGCGACTAGCTCAAGGGCACCTCAGACGTTAATAACCTCGGCTTAGCCGTCGCCGGGAGTGGTATCAGACTTGCCCTGGCACCCCAGAAGGGGTATGCCCTGGGGCCCTAGTAGGTTGATCTGGTTGACTATTTTGAGAGAATCTAACCGATCTTCTGACATATCTGGGGAATCCTCGACCTCGCCGGCGAGGTCGGTGCGTGTTTGTGTGCCTCTGGTAACCGGCGCTTGTACCAAGAACGGAATACTTACTTCCTGTTGCTAGGAGTGTTCGGATCGGGCGAGCCCAGCGCCGACGAGGTGATGACGGCGATGGGGTCGTCCGGCAAGCCCAAGACGTGTCTGGGGCGTATACGGAAGGGGGGTGGGTCTGTCGTGTCTGCCGTATAGTTCGAGGCTTGGACTATGAGTGGATTGGGATGGTGAGGGGCCGCATCGAAATAGCGGCGCAAAGCGTATTTATTGTACTGACGGATAAGTAAGTAAGTAAGTATGGAAATTTGTTTTATGACACTGAAGCCTAATTTATAATATTTAATTTTTACTTAAATTTTATTTTATTATGTTATTAT
This sequence comes from Erannis defoliaria, assembly GCA_905404285.2. Taxonomy (NCBI): domain Eukaryota; kingdom Metazoa; phylum Arthropoda; class Insecta; order Lepidoptera; family Geometridae; genus Erannis; species Erannis defoliaria. The sequence continues at coordinate 17,588,843 of FR990083.1, read as the reverse complement.
TTTTTGTGACATAGACAATGAAATTTGACCTGTAACTTTGGTGTTATAAGAAAACTATTGTTTTGTTTTGTCCTACGTCTACCAGCTCGTTGGATCGAGATACGACACGATTGTGACCTAGTCAGGAACTAGGTCTGGTATTCCATAAAATAAAATAAAACAGTTCAATTATTATAGTTATTTTTATTGTGTTTAATAAAGAGTTGACTAATTCATCCATCTAGGGATAAATTAATTATTAATTTTGCGTAGATACCTCTAACTCTAGATCTTTTAGACTGTTGAGTTAGACTCCAGTCTATTACATGGAATATTATATATATACAATACATACAATATTACGTTGGCTTTCAATTGATCGAGATATTTACGTTTCTTACACGACCGGCTCATCGTCGATAGTTTTTAAGGAAAGCTCTGAAAAATCTAGTCTTTCTCAGAAAATATCATATTACTTTCTTTATATAGTCACTGAGAGGTCTTCAAGGACTATTTTTGTCGAGCAAATTGGCGAAGAACATTTCTTTACGAAAATGAACGAAGGAACTGTTAGTATGAAAACAGTATTAAATTTCGAAGTGAAGACTCAAAGTGGTTTTTATTAAAGTGTTGTTAGGAGTCATATGTATGTAAGGTCAATTTTATTATTAGAAATTAAGATTGCATTCTTAGCCGTAACTTTGATGTAATTAGTTTTGCATGCTTGACATTCCAGGTCTTTGACCACACCTCACACATAATGTTAAGTGACGATAAAGTCGAAAATGGTAAGCCTAGCTTGTAATGGGAACTGGCTCTCAATTAGATGACTACCTATGTGGATCAGTAGTAGCGCATCGGTTGGCCATGGCCACGTGGTTCAATCGCGTGGTTCGATCAATCGGATTATGTGAACTTTATTCCCGATAAATTCGATTACGGAATCGCACCTCCCGGACTAATAAGCCTCAGGACCACATAGTTCGATCTCATAGTTGAAACATTACGACCTCTTAACGATTCGATTCATCGAAACATGCTACTTTCATAAGTTCACTTATTTCGGTTTATAGAACGATGTCCTTGCATAAGGTGGAAATTAATTTAATGAATTGGTTAATTTTTACTCTTGCTTCGCTGTGCTCAGGATTATGATCTCCTGATAGGACCTTTGTTAGGGTGATAAGTTTCAATATCTGGATTTAGGTGTCTGTTTTTTTTTAAATTATGGTATCAAAGTTTGAGACGACAGAGACGCTATCCTGATGGTCTCCGGTAAACTGCCCATGATTATTGCTGTACTATTCAGAGCTGTGAGTGACAAAACTAAGTCCAAGGCGTCATAACTTTGGTGAGTAAGTTCGTATAGGCTGAGTGACTAAGCCCTATTGTCAGAGTTAATGTGCCGCACAACAGCCTGTGACATGGCTTGACGGTTGTTGTTATAGAAATGTAGAACAAACAACCGGAACCAACAATTTATGTGTCATCCGACCCATGGTAGCTATCTATCTATCTTCTATCTATATATATAAAAGGCTCTGTCGACCGACCGACCGACCGACCGACCGACCGACTGAGTCCGAGTCGGTAGAGTCGGTCGAGTCGGTCGTGTCGGTAGAGTCGGTCGTGTTGGTACAGTCGGTCGTGTCAGTAGAGTCGGTCGTGTCGGTAGAGTCGGTCGTGTCGGTAGAATCGGTAGAGTCGGTAGAGTTGGTAGAGTTGGTAGAGTTTGCTAGGAACGATTTAAAGTAAAAATTTTGGGAGCGGTCCGTATTTCTTCCGCACGCGGACGAAATCGCGGGGGACCTCTAGTCTGAAATATATACCACTCAAGGTCACCCATCCGGACTTATAGAACCATCTAGTCATGCTACGCCACGAGCGCTACTATAATGCCACTCAAGATCACCTATCTGAAGACTGACTGGATCGTCCGTTGCAGAACATTGGTTATCTTTTAGATTCACCTAGTCAAGCTACGCCACGAGCGCCACGAGCGCCACGAGCGCCACGAGCGCCACGAGCGCCACGAGCGCCACGAGCGCCACGAGCGCCACGAGCGCTGACATCGGTGCTCAATACTTTAACACATCAAATAGTGTGTCTCAATAGCCCTGTGATTTCACTGGTTACAGTGCCCTTCAAACACGAATACAGTAGTTTTCACACTATATTGCTTGGAGATAGAATATCTAATACTGCGGTGGTACTTACCTAGATGACGTGCAAAAGAGATTTACTACTAAGAGTTGTTTGTGTAATTTTTCATAGCATTTTGGCTGTTCGAGGCAGCATTTCTTTTTTTTTTAAGAATAGTACAAAAATTGGAGAGTAATTTTGCACAGAAAAAGCATACAACGCGCCAGAAAGAGGGTCTTTCTCTGCGCTTCTCCGTGGGGGGTAGCTGTCAATGTCAGACAAGGGAGACGTCGATAGCTGCTCGGTACGCAGTGTATAACTGTACAAGCACGTACCTACTTGACAAGTACGCACTCCGGGACGTCGCTTGCAGGCGTGACACACTCTCGTGTCGACGGCGACGGCTAAGGGCCTTCTCCCACTGAGCTATCCATAAGCTATGTGACTGAGATACAATATAGACGTGGTTTCCGCATAAGACACTGCCTTAATTCGACTATTATTTTGTAACTATATAATTTATGTGAGTTACTTTCATAACGGATGTTTTTTTTAAGTGTGTCGGCGCCGGCCTAGCACCGTGCGCCTCACACCTACATCCTTTGATGGTGTGTATGTTGTCCCTGATTGGGCGATGGTGCTACGATAGTGCCCTCTAGGCTCCACTTAATTTTAATCAGGTGAATAATCAATTTAACAAATAAATTTATAATTTTATATTGCACCAATATTCTTAAAATTGAAGAAGACGACAACATTCTTTCATTTTTTTTTACGTTGGTCCATTCTTTTTAGACCGAAATGCGTACAATACTCGAGTCGCTCGTCGGTAGTCTAATGGGAGAAGGCCCTAATAGATAGGCTGCGTAAGGTGAAACCGCGATAAGATGACTTTTATTATAGGTAAGTAGGTAGATTAAGTTTGTTCATCACAAGGTCTTGTTTACGCCCGGTGTGACTAAAATTACTGCATTATATGCGCTAGTGCACAAATCTGATTTTTAAGCAGTAGTGCAGTAGTTTATAGAAATGATTTTATTTTGCTAAATTGTTCCGAGTTTCAGAATGCAAAATGTTTCATGTAGGAAGTTTCATAGGAGATTATTTCATTGTTCCGGGTAGGAATTGTAGTTTCAAGCAGGCAACCTTCTTACATGACTTAATGATCTAACCGAATTTCTTATTAAGTCTAATTTTGAATTATCTGTTTATAAATTTACGCAAAAGGTAGTAAAAAAAATAAAAGTAGGTAAAAAAAAAGTTTAATAATAAAAGTAGTAAGTAAGTATTAGTAGTTTAAAGTACCTAATTTAATTAGTAAATAAATTTCAATTGCATAGATGTTACTTACGATATCACTTTTTTATTTCCTAGCAATAAAACTGAAATCATAATTATTATAAATAGAAATCATTACGAAAATCATAAAAAGATTACCTACTATAATAATTATTAACAAATCTTCGTTATAGGTAGGTACGTAAGTAGGTACATCATAATTAAATCAATCAATCAATGAAATCAAAACGAAAATCATATAACAAGTAATTTTTTCAAAAAAAAAAACAACCGACTTCAAATTAATGTGAGACCACCTCTGGAGTAAGTACCCTTTAAAATAAAATAAAAAAACAAAATCGGTCCACAATTGACAGAGAACATACATTAAAAAAAAACATAAATAATATCGTCTAACATAGAACCTCCTCCTTTTTGAAGTTGGTTAAAAGAGTAGGTTTACCTGCTATTATTATTAAACAGTCTTCATTATAGTAGGTATGTATGTAGCTTTTCATTGATTCACAAACCACGTGCAGCTGAGAGAAGCTTGCGTAGATTAAGCTGAAGCTATGTTTAACTCATTGTGGTGTTAGTTGCAGCTTGCCGTAATAGCTTTGAAGAGGTGCTACCATCCTACCAGTTAAGTTGAGTGATGCCGCCATTATCGTATTTTTAGTAAAAAACTTTTATCGGTCATTTCCTATAATTCTTTGGCCTTTGACACATCTTAGTCGATCCGTGCTAACTTAATGTATTTTTTTAAATAAAGTCGCTAACAAGCAAGATGGTCGTCTGATGGTAAGTGATTGCCGTGGTTTACAAATAACAATCCTAAGGACAGGACTTAGTTGTAAGGCTCTTTTGGAGAGTCCAACTGGAGAAGTGCCTCATCTTTTCCAGCTGTTCAAACGTCAAGCAGTAGTGTGGTACTGAAATATAGGGTATTTCCTTGTAGAATTTCTTTAAAGAGATTTTACATCTTTATAATGTAGTGTAGCGCACATGCGCAGTGCATTGTCGCGCGTGGGCTAGAACTATCCCTGGAATGGCTTTTGTTGGTCAATCGTGGCGCTAACCATCCCTGATTGTCTTGTTTTAATACTATTTGAAATTGAAAAGAGCATTGAAAAACGTAGCAAATACAAACCAAATAAAAACAAGATTTTTTTTTCTAATGTTAAAATATTATACAAGAGCATCAAGATTGAATTTTACTTGATACACTTACAAATATTTTCATTTATCTCGTACTTGAACACAGCTCGATAGCTTTTTACGAAAATTTTCCTAAAACCTTTCAGCATATTATAGCGAGAAAACTTTAAAGTCTCGTAAATAAATAAAGGCAAACATTGAACCGTCAGGAGTAAAGTTATAAATCCATGATTGATAGTCGGAGCGCGAACACTTTCAACTTTAAACTTGCTTTAAATAGAATCTTCTCGTCATCTATTAAGGCGAGGTCTGCGGGATGTCGAGAATAAATAAAAAATCACTAACCGCCTGAGGCGGAGAGAGAAACTGCCAATTGTGAACGTTATTAAGTTACAGGACGCAAAGTTAGGAGTTTAAGAATTCACGTTATTGGTTGAAATTTAAATATAAATATTTTAATACGAATCTGATTTTGGCTTTGCCTATTTTGAATTCGTGGGTAGGTATTGTAGCTAGCAAACTTAGGGGTAATGAGAGTAGGGCCTTACCAGCCTAGGAAGGCAAAGTGATATTTTCCGCCCGCATTTTGAGTTATTAATGATCCAGGATGAAAAATACCATTTTTTTTTTCTTTTCAACCGACTTCAAAAAAGTAGGATCTCAATTTGACTGTATGTTTTTTTTGTATGTACAGATACAGATCATCATCATCATCAGCCCGGAGACGTCCACTGCTGAACGAAGGCCTCCCCCTTAGACCGCCACACTGTACGGCAACCTGCCATATGCATCCACCGGTTGCCTGCGACTTTTACAATGTCGTCGGTCCACCTAGTGGGAGGCCTTCCTACGCTGCGTCTTCCGGTTCGCGGTCGCCACTCAAGAACCTTTCTTCCCCATCGGTTGTCAGTTTTTCGAGCGATGTGTCCTGCCCTGCGCCACTTCAACTTGCAAACCCTGCGAGCTATGTCGGTAACTTTGGTTCTTTGGCGAATATCCTCGTTCCGGATTATATCGCGCAAAGTAAGCATATTCAAATTATCTATTTAAATATGTTATGGTTATGTAATGAATTGTTTATTTATTCAATTTATTTTGCTTAGGAAAACTTACAATTACGTATGTACATAATTAGTAAAGGATAAACAAGAATAGAAGGCCAATTAAAAAAGTTCACATATAACAGGAAGAATATACAAGTAATACTGTCAAAAGACGGACTCGCGCATAAATAAACAATCTAAACAACAAATATACAATAGACAAAAAATAAACAAAAATAAGAAGTTTTTAAGAAGAAGAGTTTTCTGAATTAAAAGACAAAAGAGAGCTTTGATTATATAGAGAGAGCTAGATTCTCCAAGAAAGGGAATGAATGGGAAGTTTTCTGACAGCTGTCAAAACGTAGTTCTACAGCCAAAGGATAGATGGCGCTGGCGAGATATGGCCCACTTTTTTTCGCATTTTTCTTGTGAAAAAGCAGTTCACTCACCTGCACTACTTCACTTCACAGTTCGCGTTCGTTGGTAAAGTGCTTTTGCAAGTTTTCTTGAATCATTTTGTTGAAATTCTGATAAATTATTATTGTTACGTTACGTTATTGTTATTATTATTTGTTGATAGTAGGTAATTGTTATTTATATTGATAGTAATTAATTAATCAATTGGCAAGGCGCACTTACTAATTTGCGTGAAATAACGAAAACTTAAGGAATACAAAGCAAGTACTTTGTTAAACAAACAATAACCACAAAAAAACGCATGACAGATCTAATATAAATGAAATAAGGAGCTTTTTATTTTTTGCCCTTTTTACTTTGCTACATTCGTTCAAAATCTTCAGAACCACAGACAAGATAGTGAAACTATTCAGGGCCATGTCTCTTCATTGCCATCAAACGGATTTTTATGAACTTTTTTTTAATAGGCTGTCTGATAATCACTCATTGGAACATACATAAGTAAAATAATTTATATACTTTGAAGTTGCTTCAACTTAAATGCAAAAGTATTAAATAATGTTTGAAGAAGATTTGTTTTTATCTACTTACTAGACTTTATAATAATAATAAATAAATACTGGGCGGACATTTATTACACACAGCGCCATCTAGCCCCATACTAAGCAAAGCTTGTATTATGGAAACCAGATAGCTGATAGAATACTTATATAATTTTTTTTTCGTAAATACATACTACACCCAGACACAGAACAAACATCGATGTACTTCACAAACATTTTTTTTAACAGGCATAAGCCTTTATTAACTACAACAAACTACAATGACTACTTAGCCTACTACACAACAAAAAACAAAAGGATTGTATCCAGACCGATGAAAGTCTAGAGACAATCCAAATCCAAACATTTTTGTCCTGGGTGGGGATCGAACCCACGCCCTGCAGCTCTGAAGGCAGACATGCTACCAACTGAGCTATCAGGCTGTCAATGTTGTTAAAACGTTGTTTAAAATGTTGTTGTCAAAGGCTGTTATCCTTTGCATGTATATTGTATATACAAATGGCAAATTGTAATATAGTGTAGTGGCGGTAAGTGAGACCGGTCAAATGAAAGAAAAGAAAGAAAGAAAAATGATTTATTTTGTAACATCATTACTAATATAACTAAGTAAAGTTAATTACAAATAAAATAATAATAATAATAATGCGACCCAGGATTGCTCTAATTCCGAAAGAAAAAAAAAAAGCTTATAAAAAAAGAAGATAAATTAAAAAACAGTTTTGGTAGCACTATGTAATTATAGTAGTACGGAATCCGGAGCGTGAGTCAGACTCACACTTATTTGATTTTACTGAGCAGCTTTTATCTATTAATTCATCCTTATATACTTAAAACGTGATACGAAGACAATAGATCTCTATTAATAGGGGCTGCCTTCATGCAACACCGCACGTCTTCTGGCTGATGATGATGAATTTCGGGATCAACACCTAAAACGAAAAAGAAAATGATTTTCATGCATGACGTTTTTGTATAAAAAAGCTATTTTTTTATTATTATTTTAAAGTAAAAATGATTCGTAATGATGAATACAATACGCTTCTTTTGGCTTATTACAACTTTCCATGTAACCCTGAACAATACTTATAGCTAAAGTCTGAACTATATTAACTTTAGATAGTATATAAAATATTATTCCGCTAAACGTCAAGTGATTTATTATCGTGCAGAAATAATTTACATATAACAGTACTTTTTGGAGAGTTTTCCATTAACGTAGCTACCTACATATTATGAAAGCTTTGCAGGAAAATGAATTAAGGAGCTGTCACACCGGGAGTAGCATTTCAAGATATAATAGCGAACCAGTACCGAGCTACCGAGAAAATAAACCACTCAGAATGTTTGTATAGCTTCCTAGTACATTCAAAATTGCATTAAACAACTAGCAGTGCCCCGCGGTTTCACCTGCGAAATGATTAAAACAGTGATGATGATGATAAAAAAGTAGCTTCTTATTCCGGGAAGTAAGCCTTGTAGAGTTTCATCCAAATCCTTTCAGCCGTTTTGTTGTGAAGATCTAATAAATATACAAACACATCATATCGATAAACTTTCTTATTTCTAATATTAGTGTGATTTACGATACATTGTTGTACAAAATTAATTATGTGGCAAGTTTCAAAGGTGTTGCTAGATAAATAAAAACAGTCAAATAAAGGCAAACTTGCTCAGTAAGGGTTCCTTTCGGCCGCACAAACAAATTAGAAAGGTTTATTCAGATTTGGAAAAAAATATGTTATTTTTTTATAATATCGGCACAAAATCCATACAATAATGTTCACTTCACCGGTTTTTATCACCTCCAAAATGGTTTTATCATACTTTTTGTTGTAAACTCTATAATTTGTTACACAAGCACGTCATTACAGTCAGCATTATCAATTTTACGCATTAATTTACTTACTGTGGAGCAAAAAAATGCTTTACATGCGAGACCTTTATAAAATAAACAGCGCAGCATATTAAGCTCGGTAATACTAGTTCTATAGTAACGGAACCCTATTTTCAACGGACTTAGAAAAGGAGGTTCTCAATTTCTTAATTTATATCGATTATTTTGTTGACCTGTTTTTTGTTTGTTTGCTAAAGAGGTGATTGGTAACTGGAAAAATATATCATGCAAGTAATCTTATTTTTTTTATACTTGTTTGAATGAGTATCGGAAAGACCTATGTTGCCGCCTCGCTATCGCCTAGCTCCCAGTAAAAGTACTACCGCATAAATTTAAGGATAAATTTAATAAAACCAGCTCCAGGATCCGCGATTAGCCTGATTGCCGGAGATTAACTTTATTAATTGAAGATAATTTGTTACAAATATTTTTAGGCTCAAAGGAATTTCTGCGATCTGAGGGTTTTATTTACGTTTGGGACACACCTCGAATTTTAAGGTAAATTTTTCAGGTTTAAGCTTGACGTTTACAGATGTGATTTTGCTCGATTCATTATAATTATGGCACCATAATAGTAAGTAAAACAAGATTTAACACATTTTTAATAGGCTTGGGATTGACCACCATTTCAACTGATGCGATCTGCTTCGATAAGAAACTGATTTACGTTTTGAAAACTACACAAATTTGATGTATCGGGAAAGTGCACTTCACTTACAGCGGTTCGTACAATGAAAATGGTATTCATCGTTTAGTTCTTTCCAGTTAATTTATACACTGGAGCATCAACTCATCTAATGGTAAGCGACTCACGTTGTGGCGGAGGATAAAGCAGATTGAATAGATCTAGAATAAATCTATTTTATTCAGCCCTGTCTATCTAGGAATAAAGAGTTTTTTTTTGTTTTTAGAATTTGCGTAGACTTTTTACTGCAGTTAATTAAAATAAGTTGTGACTAATGAAGCAGCATTAACTTGTTACTGTTTACGAACTATGTAAATGCGTCATCAAGGCAGAAAAATGTATTCAAGCTCTGGAAAAATTATTGCCTTGAAATAAATTGCTCACTCACTGCGACCGATACTTTGTTAAATAAAAACAAAAACCAAGTCTTTTGTATTGCAAAACTAACTAATAAGCTCATCAAGCAGAATCTACTTCCTAACTGTAGGTAGTTCCAGGGACTACCTTCTCACGATTAGATGGAACCAAATATCTTCCACTGAGATCTATGAATTTATGAAATTTCCAACTTGAACGGAACCATAGTTGCGTCCTAAAACTCTTTCATTTTTTTACTGTATTAAAGTCCTCGTAAAGAATGTTTGCACATAGACCAGCCAACAAGTGGGCTATCTGATTGATTCATAGTTGTTACCGCCTATATTAGTAGCATCTGCGATTGAGGCATTGCCCGCATAGCGCCGCGCCGTATTTTGAGAGTGTGGTTCTATTATTGTATACGCAGCGATCCAAATTGTAGCTTTTAGTTTATCGCTAGAGCAACCTAATATGGATCTAGTTCTTTAAACTAGATATCGTCGTAAGTCTGGAATTGTGTGGTCTTTCGCCAGTCGGTCAATATTCTATTTTAATACACAAACCTTACCTAAAATAATCTCGATTCTCCTAGTCACTGCTTAAACTTCTCTGTCTTGTTCTTGCATGTTACACTTCACGTCAGAGAGAAGATGGGAGAGAATCTTAAGCAGTGACTAACGGTTGAAAAGTTTTTTTAAGTAAGACTGTACATGTGTAACTAACACTCTCCGGCCTTAGTGTTCGTTGTATTATTGTTATCAGTGTTTATTTATTCTTTGCCACAAATAAATGATTTTCTATTGTCTATTGTCTATGCGTAAATATTTTAATATCGAGACTTCCAGTTTAAAATATAATTATTAAAGTGATCATATAAGAGCTTTGTTAGAATTATTATGTTCACTGTTGGCGTATGGCGTATAAAAATTAAAATAAATACTTACCCACTGATTACAATTACAACCACCTGATTCCAATCAAATCATAAACCTAAATTATAGGAAACCCATTATATCTATTTAAATAAATCCAAATGGCAGTCTTTAAAACTGGGAAATCTCCAAATTATCACAACAATCTGTTGCAGTGCGTAAACACATTCATCGGTTAAATAATTTCAACTTTAATATCCTGTCCTTTCCAAGACCTTTGATTAAGCACGAGTATTCGCTGACGGAATAATTAATGCTATTGCTAATTACTTAGCGTGGGAACAGACTAAACCTAATTAAATACCTTTCGTAGAGCGTCAGCTTTGCGACAATTACCTACTACGATTTGAGCCTTTTTTTGTTCAGTCTAAAGACTACACTATTTATTTACATAAAACTAAATGAATTTCGCGGTCGCCACTCAAAAACCTTTCTTCCCCATCGGTTGTCAGTTCTTCGAGCGATGTGGCCTGCCCACTGCCACTTCAACTTGCAAACCTTGCGAGCTATGTCGGTAACTTTGGTTCTTTGGCGAATATCCTCCGTACTTTGGTACCGGAAGACGCAGCGTAGGCGCGGCCTTCCACTATATATAGGTGGACCGACGACATTGTAAAACTCGCGGGCAGCCGGTGGATGCAAATGGCAGGTTGTCGTACAGTGTGGCGGTCTAAGGGGAAGGCCTTCGTTCAGCAGTGGACGTCTCCAGGCTGATGATGAAATTAATTTAAAAATCTACTAAAAATTCATGGTTGCTCAGTCAGGGATAATACGCGTTTTATATTTTAAAGACAGTGAGTTTGGTTTTAGGTCTATATCAAAGGATTTAAAAGCTGTTTTTGTAGTGAGCATTTTTTCTAGTAGTGGGACAATACCACAAATAAACATAAATATTCTAGGTGTATTAAAAAGAAAGAAGCAGTTTATTTGTTTGACCAAGTCCCAAATACATGGTGACGTCGTATGATAGCGTTACTATGCAGGGTTACACGTAGCGTTAGGCCTAAGCCGAGAGGAGGTCATCGTACTCATCTTTATGAACAATTTTTATTATACTATATAAATCAGTAATCGCGAAAAACTAATGCAAAATGTCATTGGCAAGTCAAGCTCAGTGGCAATTCTATAGTAAAAGTTGTTCTTAATGATGAGTACGATGACCTTACTTACTGTACTTATAATATTATCCTAGTAAATGTTAGTCGTTCACCGAAATGCCCCGCAAGTAGGCAGTTCTATTGAAAAAGTCATCTGACTTAAACATTTATTTTTATTTTGTATCCAACCTAAGCATTTCGTACACTACACTATTTACTTCACTACTTTCCTTTCCAGTAAAAAAGATTCAGAACAGTGTTTAGATTTACAAAAATTACATAAATTATGCGCAAATGAAGCGACACTTGTCTTGATAATATAGAATACAGGTTCACCGCGCTAAGCGCAAGCGTCAGTACAGCTTCACCGCGCTAAGCACAAGGCTGATTACTCGGCGCTCGTTAACGCACAATCTCGGATCAAAAGCACCTGATTTACCTGTTTAGCACATCAAAAAGCCGTGATGGCGCGGAAGGAGTAAATGAACTTGTTGACGCCACAGAAAATAGGCATACAGTAGTTAATCTGCGTGCTTAGTTTCAAGTTAAAACGCTCATAATATAGGCATGTAATAAAAAATATTCTCTAATAATGTATTCTAAAGAACTGTACAATTTTTTTGTAAAAATATGTAAATAAATAAGTTGAAAATTTTATGTGATAGACATTAAGCATTGGGCGTTTAAACGTTATATTTAATGTTGCAGAGTGCAGATATATATTTTATATTTAATACAGCATATAATATATGCTTGAAGCAGGGAACTTAATTTTCCAGCTTTCTTGTATCAGTTAGTTATTCTGTAATTTTATTCACCATTTCTTAATGCTATTTTCTACTACTTCCATTCGCTTCCTCAAAGTAAAAAAAAAACTGCTTTATTAAGACAGATAATCTCAGTTTGAGTAGATATAAATGGGCTTGTTTGGCGATATAAGAAGTAAAAAAATTAAATTGTAATTTACTTGGACTTTACTTTCTGCTTTAACTCCACTACATCCACTATTGAGCTTGTTTAGAATACCACACCAGTTTACCTTGACCTTCAGGCGTACCTAATAAATCTTCGCTCCGTCCGCTCCACAGCAGGCGGCGGGTAATCTAGGGCTCCAGGTATAATGGTCACGGTAACTTCATTACCTCACTAATCCTACCAGTAACTCGCTGAAAGATGTTCCGAAAGTATCGAGGGGAGTATTAACGTGGATTCTGGAGGAAAGCATTACATTGCTAATCCCCAGTTTTTGGTAAATGTGTCTTGGGCCTAGAAATATATTTATGATAACATAGTACCATTAACTTGTTTATTTCGTAAGGATAGGACAAGTAGGACATTCGGGTTACTTTCCATTGTAAGGGCAGTCGCACGCCATCGTCGTCGCTTAAGTGCTAAATCGCAAGCATTTAAGTGGTTGCCGTACTTATGAACAACTGGGAATATATTGTACTAGAGGTCGCCCGCGACTTCGTCCGCGTACGGAAGAAATTCGGCCCGCTCCCAAAATTCACCACTTTAAATCATCCCGAGCAATTTTTTTTACCCCCCAACCCTCTGACAGTAACCTGTAAACTGTGATTTTATGACATATATTATTTGACATAAAACTCTAATAGTACATTATGATACAAGTGTGCTATGTTGGTACACTAGAGGCGGTATTATGCGCGCAAGCCGCAGGCGAGTGCGATAAGGAAGCCGTTAGTGTATTGAAATATAGCACAAGAGTTTCATACGACTGTTTTCATCACACTTGCGAGGAAAAAACAAACTTTTTTTTTAAATAATCAACCACACAGAGAAAACGTCAACAAACATTTGCGAAAAATGGCGCCCAAACCAGCAATGCGCGCGCAGGTTGACATTTACTTCAGCGGCATAAGAACTCTTTGTTGGTATTACAAAAGAACTGTAAGTATTACCCGGCTATATTAAGAGTGCTTCGTATACATACGTCTAATTGCAGTCACGTACAAACTTGACTTTACCGGGTTATAGCTATTATAGCACAAGTGCCGTAATGTAAAGTAAAAAGCACGCGTGCGTAATAGCTTGGATTATGAGCCTAAAACTGATGCAATAAGATCGATTTACGAGCAAGTGTGATGAAAAAACTTATAAATGCTTAATACTTGACACTAGCTGACTGCACAAAGTACGAAAACATTAACTGAGAAAAATAAACACTACATCCAATAAAAGTTCCATAATCTGTCATTCCTTCCAAATATAGCTCAAAAGAATTCAGTAGGTCGAGCTCTCAGTCCCCAAGTTCCGCTAATTCCGCCCGCTCCTACACTGTTTGCACAGCGAGAGACCCGCCTTTCAAAATTGAATTTCCCGAGCGCGGATTTACATTCTAAATGAAAAGTGTAGTTTGCAATAAAAGTGCGGGACTTACCGCCATTATCCATGGAGATCTATGCGATGAATACCGGTTCCCGAGTTAAATACCGGTTTTAATTAAACTTTTCCCGCTTCTTCGGGGTCGGCCCCGTCACTGACATGCTTTGATCTCGATATGAACTTGTTTTGTGGTTTAATATTCGGAATACGACGCCCTCGGCTTTGGGAAATAATTAGGAAGGTTAGTATTATTACATACCCCTCCTCCCCAACTAATATCATGTACGTATTATCAAATTTTCCTTGGATACGTACCAAACGTTTTGAATCCACGTTTTTAATTCAGAAATATTTTGCCGGATTCCTTGTCCCCTGAGAGATATAATCTAGATCTTTTCAAGGCCAGAGTGAATAAATATCTTCTGAGCTTCTATGCTTCTGAGTCTCCGTGTTTCATCTTCGACCACAACGTCGCTTACCAACAGGCGAGGCGGTAGTCAAGCGAATATTACATACGTGTAAAGGGAAAGCGTGTTAGTAGTTCGTGCATAAGGAAAATCACCCTTTTTAATAGGCAACTGCTGGAATTAGGACAAAAGGCGGCTGGGTCATATCATAATCGTACACGCTGGCCCAGTTACAGGTTGGAGGATTCACATACGTCATTGAGTTTCTTCTTCGGTTGTACGCAGATTTTCTCACGATGTTTTACTTCACCAAAAATCCTGCGGAATGAAAATCCGTACAAAAAAAAAGTACCTGGAATTTGAACCCACAACCTAGGAAAACATCGTTGTTTATTCAAAATCTCACTTTTTGTTTTTTTTTATCCGTAGTGCATTGGTTGCAAATGTCGTATTTCCGCCGTTTCGTAGCATGAAAGGCTGAACCCTTTTGATTACCGTTTTCAAAGTAGTGTGTTGTAAAGAGCTATTTACACTGCAGCCTGAAATATTCCATTACGAAGCGAGTGCAGTACATTATGTTGTCCTTGTAAAGGCTTTCCTCAGTGTAGATTCAATTTTATTTTATAGCGGACGAGATTGCTCGTAGCGGGAGAATATTTTCCGAGGTTTGGAGGGGGTTATGGCGGGCGAGTCTGTTCTAGACTGTCGAAACAGGACATGTAAGCCCTAACCTGTGCTGTTTAGGACATTTTTTGTAGATATAGGTCAGTCCACGAATTGTGTAGGTAATGAAAATTTATTCGTCATTTTACAAACTTTACAGGCGCAGCGACCTCCAGTGGCTCTTGACCTCCGATAATAAAAGGCGCCTTCCTTTTCAACCAACTTCGAAAAAGGAGGTTCTCAATTCGACTGTATGTTTTTTTTGTATGTATGTTACGCGATTACTCCGCCTATTATGAACTGATTTTTGATGATTCTTCTTTTGTTTGGCAGGTAATTCTTCAGAGGTGGTCCCATATAAATTTTATCGAAATCGATTAAGTAGTTTGGTTTTTAAATCAAAATTACTAGAAAATATGAAGATATCATCTAGATATTCGAAGTTGTAGTCGGGTGTTATTTTTTTTTAAGAGTATTTTTTTTAAAGGCGTATTGTCTCGTCTCTTTTCGTCTTCTTCTCTCTCATCTTGCACCAGCTCATGCCAAGAGTCAATTCCAAGTTCCCAGAGATCTTTTGGCGCCTCGCCATCCCCTCTATACTTAGGACGGCAGGTCGGCAGGTATCGGTGGGTCGTTGTATTTCAATGATTTCAAGAAAAATAATACTTGAGAACATTACATATTTTTTGCATGTATCTCTTCTCTTCTCTTGTCCTCTAACATGTTCCCAAAGCAGTAACGGAATAGTGGTCCGCGGCACGTAAGCAACTACCTACCAACTTGCTGGTAGGATAAAGTGGCAAGAAAGCAGAAGACGAGACTGGCACAGATGGCGCGCTAAAGAACAGACATAAACTCAGCAGTGGGTGGAAAAATGCTGTCTTATGGCTATGATGGCAAGGATAGGCTATGCTAAGTTGGTAAGGTTAAGGAAAAAGGTTATCAATTTGACGCTGACTAACATTTGTTGACCGATTAGTTGCTTCTTTAAAAAAAAACTTATAGACAAACCATCAATGTGAATCTTTAAAAAAGCCATTTAAGTTTGTTAAAATGGATTTTAGCCAGTTTTGGTAATTTTACTCAACTTGCTCGGGCGTCCCTTTTTTTTAATTTATTAAAATTATCATACTCGCCTTAACTTACAGAGAAATGTACTATAAGTGATAAGCCAATAAATCTAATGAATTGCGAAATGAAGCTCTTTCATGTGGCTTGTTGTATCTGCATAGCGTTCGACGCCTCAAATTCACTGAATCCATTGAAAGAGGTACTCATCAGGGTAGTGCAATGAGTACTGAGGTCTACCCGTAATGAAGCTCTCAACTGATTGATTGGTTCTCTTTCAGGGGTCTTAGAATGTCTGCGGAACTACTGTGAAGTATGCTTGTTTTCAGCGGTTTTGACCGAAATTTGAGATTTGTGAGAGTTCAAACTATCTACTATTTATAACCTTAGAAAGTACCAACATAACATACACAAAGTATATTTTGAAAGTCGGCCTAGGCTTTTATTTTTATTTTTAATTAAAGAGTCAGAAAAAGAAAACTAAAAGATATGGCTTTTCTCCCTGACTGTACTAATAATAAAATTGGATAGTGGGTCCAGTCGACCTATTCAAAATGTGACTAGGTTGAGTGGACCCGCGGGTCCACTGGCGAGCGGGTCCAAACAGTGCCTACACAGTAGCTGGTGCACCAGAAATGTTGACCACAGATTAAATAAGAAAATAGGTAGCTGGTGGTAGGCTCAGAAATAGGGCTTCTTAAGACTTTTTAAGGGCACGTTATCCTAAAAAGACGGTATTACCAGCGGAGTACTCACTATCAAATCAAAACATCTCTTCGATAAAATTCTGTTCTAATAACTTATTACCGCTAAGATTGTAAAATAAAATCAAAGTTGATTTCACAGCTAACCGAAGAGGAAAGTTACCCCAGCCGTAACCCGATTTCTACGATATTACCCTTTATTTTCATAACCGACATCAGATAACCCACTTTTGCAAAAACTGCGCCAAAAACAACTAACTTCGCGAGAATGGCACACTTCGCCATCAAAACAAGCGATCAGTACCTACATTGAGTCTTCACTCCTAGGGGTGACCAGAAAGATTAATGACTTTTCACCCCCCTGTGCTCCTCTTGCCCCTCTTCCAGACGCCCCCTGCATCAATCACTTAGCCCTTTGATGTATTATTTACTTGGGAAAAGTTATTTTTGTGTATCTTCAGTTTTTGAAGGGAATATTTTGGGCGCCATCTGTCATTAGCTTGCAGGGTGTGACAGCTCCTTGTGAGGATTGCTAGTCAGGTATATTAGCGTGCAAGGTGTGACAGCTTCTTGTGAAGATTGCTAGTCAGGTACATTAGCGTGCAGGGTGTGACAGCTCCTTGTGAAGATTGCTAGTCAGGTACATTAGCATGCAGGGTGTGACAGCTCCTTGTGAAGATTGCTAGTCAGGTACATTAGCATGCAGGGTGTGACAGCTCCTTGTGAAGATTGCTAGTCAGGTACATTAGCATGCAGGGTGTGACAGCTCCTTGTGAAGATTGCTAGTCAGGTACATTAGCATGCAGGGTGTGACAGCTCCTTGTGAAGATTGCTAGTCAGGTACATTAGTGTGCAGGGTGTGACAGCTCCTTGTGAAGATTGCTAGTCAGGTACATTAGCGTGCAGGGTGTGACAGCTCCTTGTGAGGATTGCTAGTCAGGTACATTAGCGTGCAGGGTGTGACAGCTCCTTGTGAGGATTGCTAGTCAGGTACATTCCGTTTCCGGTAAACTCCTACCTTCTAACGAGATTGGTTCAAAACAATAGAAAACCAGCGCTGGTTGTTAGCAACCAGCATTACGCTGAGTTGGGATCGGTTTCGTGACAAAATTATGGGTGCTCACTATTTATTATTTAAATTTCTTTCTTTTGTATTAAAGTTTGTGTCTGTATCTATTTTTTTTGTCTCGAATAAACATTTTTTGTACCGTATTATATTGTAAAATGTTCCGCTGGGTTACGGAAGGTGAGAAAGGTTGAGGGATCACTTTATTCGCTTTTAGAGCACCTATGCATTGTTATATTGTACGGATATCCCGTGTGATTATAATTTAACTTTTATATACTTAATATTATTATAGTAGTGAGTTTTGTTTAATATACGTTAAGGTGTAAAGGGTAAACACTTGTAAAAACTTGTAAGTGAAACCTATTTGTTATTTTAGGGTTCCGTACCTTAAAAGGAATGCCTGCTGCCTGCCTGCCTGCGTGCCTGCCTGCCTGCCTGCCTGCCTGCCTGTCTGTCTGTCTGTCTGTCTGTCTGTCTGTTTGTCTGTCTGTACTAGATGGCGTTCTACACGGTTAAAACGCGCAAACGTTTATCTTGACAGCTTTATTGTAAAGGAGGAGTGCAGTCTTCTGACACGATATGAATTGTGTTTTATATTTATTTACTATATTATTATTTACTAGACGATCCCAATTTTACTCTGATGTTAACAAAGTTGGCTACAGATTTAAAGTAAAAATATAAGATTAGGACAGATTCAATATGAGTGACGTACAAGAATAGTGGCCTATGCCAAGCAGTGGGCGATTACAGACTGAAATGATGACGATTATGGATAACTTCTAGTTCGTTCTTCGTGTGCAAGTATATTAATCTTCAGTCTGAACTCAGTCACCGGTCGACTTCCTTGGTAACCAGTCGACGTAACAAATATATTTAAAAAAACTGCCAGCTGTCTGTCACTAAAGTTCAAAAGATCGAGGACATTAAGTACTAGGTAGAGAAAGATTCGGTGCATTGACGGCAAAGGTGGATTAGAAATAAATAGGGTTCCAATGAACACGCTTATATACGTGACTCATAAAAAAGTAACCCAAAATTTTTTTTACAAGTAAATTGTCCTAAATTATTCACGGAGCCACATCGTCGCTACAAAATGTCGTGTTGCCTTGACAGGGGATGCAGCGAAGACGGACGATTTGTCACGACCTGCGTCCGTTCCACGCGCGCCGTGTGCCCCTGCCGGCCCGACACAGATGGATACTGACGCCTGGTTCTATCTGAAGATAAATCTTTACTCTTTTTATTGACTAATTGAAGCGAAGGTCGATGGTAACTTAAGAAAAATAATAATCATAAAGATCAACAGTAGAAATTTATAAGCAAGTTTGTTTCTGTGTAATTCATGGTGTGAACAATAAAGAGTTAATCTACTGTTGCTCTTTATCATGATAGTCCTATTATTAACTTCACAGAGACACTCCACCGAACACTTAATGCACCAGTGCGATGCAATCAGTTTCATTTCAAGTTTGCTTACGAAGTATTCTTTGATTCTTAAATTTCAAGTAAAGTAATAGGCTGGTACTGGTTGGTTAGTCACCGCATCCTTTGTTTAGTGTTACATCCTCTTTGCCAGTGCTTACTCTATAGCGCTGGAGATTATGTCAGAGTGGATCAAATGTCACTGTCAGACACCTGTTTTCCGTCAGTCTTTTGCCACGATATATAAAATTAAATCGCCGTCGTTTATTTGTTTATATATTATTACCTTGTATCGTTTTTGTTTGTTCGTGGTTATATTTGTTTGTTTAAGCGTACCCTGCCGTGTGGTATGCCTGGGGGACGTCACCAACGGTTCCAACGGAAGACCAGCGCTGGCTGTTCGCAGCCAGCATTATGCTGAGTTGGAACCGGTTTGTGGCGAAAAACTATTTTGTACTGTTTAAATTTGTTATGAGTTTATATTGTCTTGTCTTGTGTACAAATGTGTTTTTTCTACAAATAAAATATTGTCTATTGTCAATCAATCAATCAATGAAGTAGCTTGTGCAAATACAATTATTAAGTGAGAATATTGTCTAAATTGGTCAAGGGAATTGATCCTCAAGGCACTTGACAAGCGTGAGAATTATGGCAACCCTTCCCTATTATGTCCCATGTGATGATACGGAACTCTAGGCGCAGGGTTCTTTGAAAACTTTTTCGAGAAACACAATGAAGTCACTTTCGAATAATAAAGCAAAAAGGTATGCTTTTCAAGCATAATTTATTGTTTCAAACTTCACCATTCTTAAAAGTTTGTTGAATTGCGAATCAACGTTCACGAAGCCAATCAAAATCAACTTACGAAAGCTATAAAAGAAACAAACTTTAACAAAATGAACCCAAGGAATTGTGACAATCAACCGTAGAACTCGCAAAAAGAAGGCGATCACAACATTCTATTCGCTTCTCTTATTACTTTGTTAAAGAAGTATAAAGAAACAATTGGAGCAATGTATTACCATTCGATTGTTTTTGTTTTCTCAGCCAATGTCGAATACCTATATAATCACAACCACAGCTTAGCAAAACTCCTATCGAAAAGCGTTCTGAAACTTTCGAATACAAAATCTAATAAAGATATTTTACCAGTCTGTGTCATTGTCGATTCTATAAGCAAGCGTAGTAAGTCTATAGTCTCGCGCAGACATCAAAGGAAACCATTTATTCTTGTAATGTCTTATTTCTATCGCGAAAACTCTCACTAAAACGGGACGGAGAATGCTTTTTGTAGTGAAATATTGAGTATCATGCTTTGTATTGTGAAAAGAAACGATTAACGTTGGAACGCGAACTTCAGTACGCGATGACAAAGAAGTGACTGCTTCTTGTAAACGTTCGAATGTATTTTGTATTGTAGTGAATGCATGACGTTAATGACGATGGATTTATTGGTATTCGCGTTGGCTTCATTAGGCTTGGAGTGCTTTTGAAGATATTTTAGTAATGTTTGGAAATATGCCGCTTTGTACGTCCAGTCTATTCTGGATTTGATTATTCAGTTGGATATGGACGTGTTTTACGGTTTTTTTTGTGCTGATTTTACAATGGTTTATAATATTAATAACACGCATTATTAGTTCTGGGTTCTTAATCGTTGATACTAAAAATATTGCCGATCAATTTCGAAATAAGTTTAATAGATTGTTTCCACATGTCATTTAATTTCTATAACAAGCAGCCGAGAAGAAAACGCTCACAGATTTGTTCTAAACGATGAACAACCAATTTATTAGACGTAAAAAATCTAACCGAGCAAAACCTACGTTTATTATCGACCTTATTGTCACGGAATAGTGCCGAAGTACCGTAACAGCATTTATTTACTCGTATCTTTGCACAGAACAGTCCCCGAGGAGTCGCAAAATATTTCAAATCGAATCGCACCATAAACATCTTCTACTGAAATCAATAAATAGAACTTAACGAAGTCGACGCGAAATCTTGTCCTCTATCCACTGCAAACTTACTTCAACACTTGTTTAATTCAAAAACAAACAAACGTAGACTTTATATCCTGCATCGTAAGCAATGCGGATGATTTTGTCAAGTGCTATGAAGTGTAAAGTTCGCTTGTGCCCCATGAGGCGAGAATGGGGTTTCTGGGACCTTTGTGCGGCCAAATTTATAAAATAGTAAGCCAATTTGAGCATTATATGGACGTTAGGACGATTGATACTGGAGAGGCTAGCGGTCGAGTTACCCGGACAGGGATAGTACGGATAATATCCTTTGAAACAAATATAGAACTCGTATCATGTCTAATTCAGCCCACTGCCGAGCATAAGCCTACTAATTCGTTGGTCTTCTCTGTTTAGCGCAAATCTTGTCCATTTTGTTCACACAGAACTTGGAAACAATGTTAGTTAATGAGGTTTTTGACTAACTAAAATTGATTCGTCGTCAGCCATAAGTCGTCCACTGCTGGACGAAGGCCTCCCCCTTAATAGAGGGGAAAAAAATGTTTTTGAATTGATTGGGGAAAATTGATTACAAGATAATAATTATGAAATACCTACTACATTCACAACTATAATTTTGTAAACTCTGCGTATCGCATAGACTTTGTCCGTTTGATTTGCGTTCCAGTATAAATATCTACAATGCCATTGGTCAAAATCTCCACTAGGTAGCATTATTTTCTAGTAACTAAGTCTCTCTAATGGCGAAGCCACACATTAAAAAAAAAAAAAATAATAAAAAAAAAAAAAAAAAAAAATAATAAATAAATAAAAAAAAAAAAAAAAAAAAATAAAAAAAAAAAAAATTATAAATAAATGATAATAAATAATAAATAAATAAATAAATGTGTGTAATAAATGTCCCCCAATATTTATTTAACTATTTTTTTTTTATTGGCTATTTGCCGAAAAAAAGGGACGCATCTATGTAGCCTGTATATGTGCATCCCTTTCTATTCGGCAAAATAGCCAATGTGTGGCCTCGGTATAATACGACGACCACGTACTCACCACCGAAGACTGCGTGAATTTACACTCGACAGAAAAATAATATTCTGCTTTACATCACTATTGAGAAAATGGACTATTGTGAATTGATTTTACCATTCTTTAAGTACAACGCGATATGTAAATCAATCTATTTTCTTTTACAGTTTCTAGAGTTCAAGAGCTGCATGTAGAACGACACTATCATACATTAAATAATTTCCTGTGATTGTCATATTATAATGACTTATCCTTTAACGAAACATAATTACCTCTACTGCTAGTCTGTTTTTGCTTTGTTCAGTCCTATAGGTACTCGTACTGTGTGGTTAGCATAAAGCTGTATTTACACGAGCGCAGTCAGCACGTCGGCGTCGATCGGCCGACACGCTTTGCATTTGCATGCGAGCGCCGACGCTGCACTTCCCGCTAATTCCGCGCCGTGTCACCAGCGCGACAAAGTGAAAACGTCCCGACTTTCATATTCGACAAACCGATGCTCGTATTAGAAATTCTCCCAGAATTTCCGTTCAATTTTTCACTCGGTCTCGAGCAATCCTTTGTCAAACAGGCGAGTAGTTCTCGTATTTCACGGGATCCATTGCCGGTCGAGTGCCGCAATACTGAGGATTAGTCCTTTACGTCGAGTTATGGACGAGGAACGATGTAACGTATTGTCTGCGTCGTATATATTGCTGCTGTGGGTGTTTGGAATTGGATTTGGACGTGATCGTTCGTTTTACAGTCTCTATTTTAGTGTCTTTTTGCTGTTTATCAATAGATTTTGACCATAGCGTAAGTATTAATTTATTAACGAAAAAGATAATCAGGTCCTGATAATATTTTAATTTATGCGAATGCTATTTAATTGTCGCTAGTATTTAACTTGTATGCAGCAAAAATAATGGTCAAACTAATATATTTTTAGCATACATTGAAAATGCTTGTTTTAGTTTACAAAACTAGGTAGGTATATCGTCCTTGGTTTAATACTTTTTCGTACGTACTTGGACAATTAGGCAAGCTTTTTTCCACATAAGCATTTTCATGTTCTACTCCGGCGTGTCCCGGCTGCGCTGTTGTCACGTCACATCGTGTTTACACGCGCGACGTGTCTTCGTGTCGCGTCACGTCACGTGTAGCCCTGGCTTTATTTGTAAACAGGGGAATGAGGAGCGGTGCTTTTACGTGGAATTTTGATGTAAAAGGTAATCTAGGGTTTTTAAAGTCGAGCTGTGAATATAAAAAGCCTTTGGGTTTTTGTTAAAAAGCTTTAAAAGTTTGTAATTTTTCTCGTGGTAATAAATTTTAAACAAAAATTTACAATATATGCCGGGTTGAAGTCGTATCCGACTGCTAGGAGATAAAAATAATTCTCAGTACAGAATAAAACAAAATTTTTTACGAAAAATCCGCGCACAAAAAATGCCGTGTAAATACGATTAAATTTGAAAGCATTTTCTTTGAAGTCAGTTACCATAGAGATAAAATAAATAAGTAACTACATACAATATACAATTTATTATTGTGTTTTATAATTAAACGATGCCTTGCCTACTAAATGTTACTTAATCTCTTTGAAAAGTGTTCGTACAAATTCAGAACACGATCGTTTCAAATGTAAGTAAACCGTCTGCTAATATCACCATTTCACATGAATACGATAGCTAATGTTTACGGACCCGTCAGGTCGCGTCGCGGCGGACACCCATTTCCGCGCGTCGCGTCGAGTGATGTTTGCGCGCGTGTTTGGACGGCGCTGACGGCGCTAATGTGTTCTCGGTTTTATCTGACGTCAGATTATAGTGCATCGCTTTATATATATTAAAGATAATGTTGTTATTTGAAAATTGGCTAAATTTCAGAGTAGCGAGAGTTCAGATTCAGATTCAGATATTTATTGCTTCCATAGTGTACTCAGATATTGTCAAAAAGAAGTTTCATATGGACCCTGTCGGGCGCAGCAATAGTAGAAGAGAGGAGGACGACTTCATTTAACAATAAGATGCCTGTTAAGGTAGAAGGCAAATGTGTTAGTTTTTAAGCGTGCCAATAGATGTCGCTACGGTCGACGGCATTATTTCTAGATCGCGGTATCGTTTGGTTTTGTATCGGAGTGTACCTGCCGCGAGTTTAGAACCTTGTCGAATAATAAATCCGGTGGAAGAAATATCCTATTGTTTCATTTACACAAGGAGCTATCGAACTAGTACATTGTTCGAGACGGATTTGAGGTGTCCAGCGGCAGTACACGGTGGTCATTTGGGACCACTGGACCCCGTGCTCGCAGTGGATTGCTGAGTACGTGGAAGGAGGACCGGGACAGGACAACACCACCGGAGAACAGCGCGGCGCAGCAAGGAGCGCGCGCGCAGGCAGCCAGGTCGTGAAGCGGGCCCAAGCTGTGCCAGCTGGTTGGCAAGCTGAGGGAGCGGCGGCAGCCAAGGAAGTAGTGGAGGTGACGTCACATATCAAGAGGTTTTCAGTGCATATGTGTGCGTTAGTGTGAAGTGCAACCGTGAGTACATTTGATATTTATATACTAGAAGAATTTCAACTTTAGGAAGATAGAAAAATTTCAACTTTAAATTGGACTTAGAAAATTTAGTTTGCATGCAAATGTTAGATTTAGGACTTAGAAAAATAAGCGAAAAAACGTAGGTACGGGGAATCCATGCCGGATTTCACTCAGAACCAAAACGTCTTTAAAACACTTGTAAAATTTTCGCAGATTTCTGGGACTTGTAAAATTTTTGTGAATTTTTTGCACTTGTATTTTTTTTCTAAATAATTGTTTGTTATTCAGAGTGTTTAAAGTGGTACTATTGTAACAGTAATTATATGTTTTTGGAATTTAAATTAATCTAGTGGTCAAACAATTTATTGGTAAAAAGATTCATTTGGATTTGGTTTCCTTTTCATTATGGCAACAATGGAATCTTTATTAAACTATCAAGTTGAAACTTCAAAACGTATTTATAAGGCTAAATCGAATTTCAAAAAGTCGCCAAAGGAGCGATTAAACAGCGACTACATTGAAAGTAGATTGGAATCATTGGAACAACAATGGTCTGAATTCAGACTAGGTCATAAGAATTTAGTCCAACAAAGTGACCCTAAATTGTTGAATAGGGAATCATATATAACTGGTGAATTATACGATAAAACTGAAGAAGAGTATATAGATTATAAAGGCGAACTTAAAAATAGTTTGTTAAACTTTAAGGGTTCTAAGTCATTGGGTGGTAGTGATGGAAATTCTAATAAGACAAACCAGGTCAAATTACCAAAGATAAGTATCCCGACGTTTTCAGGCAAATACACGGAGTGGATCACATTCCGGGATTTATATGTTTCAATGATTCACAAGAATAATTCTTTGGATAACGTGCAACGGATGCAATATTTAAAAAGTTATTTGACTGGTGAAGCAGAGCAGCTTATTCGCTATATACCGGTTTCCGATGCTAACTACACCCAATGCTGGAAGGTTTTAGAAGAACGTTATAGCAATAAGAAGTATTTGTCACATTGTATTTTGAAACGCTTGCTAAGCCAAAAGAATGCAACTGCTGAGTCGGCAGGGTTTCTGAAGGAACTAATAGATACTTCATCGGATTGTCTTCATGCGTTAGGCAATCTTGGAATTGATGTTTCTACGTGGGATATAATTTTAATACATCTGCTTTCGCTTAAATTAGATCCCGAATCTCGAAAGCAGTGGGAACTCAATGTAACGATGAACTTGACTTCAGATGCCTTACCCACTTTTAGTCAGTTTAAGGAATTTCTTACAAGTAGGTATCGTGCCTTGGAATTTATTGCACCTAACCAAGTTAACAAGCCAAGCACATCATACGCTAGGCCGTCTGTGGGTCAAAAGGTTAGCCAAACTAAGGTTTTGCATACGACAAATGTTGCTAAAATACAATGCGAGTTTTGCAGTGAGGAACATAAGTTATGTTTCTGTAAGAAGTTTGCTAATCAAGATTTTGATAAAAGACGTGAATTTGTTACAAATAAAAGAATCTGTTTTAACTGCTTAGGCAGCAACCACGGTGTGAGGTTTTGCCAAACGCCTATTAATTGTAAAATTTGTCATAAAAGGCATCATTCTTTACTGCACCCGAATGGTGTCCCCAATGTTGCAAGGGTTTCTGGGGAAGGTAGCGGGGCTAAACATGCACCAACTATTCAGGACAATGAGAACACGCCAGTAACACAGGCAAATGAGATGGTAGCATGTTGTGCCAAGAGCCAAGTTAGTAACCAGGTACTATTGGCTACAGCTTTAATACAAGCTGAGGATAAAACTGGTCAATATTCAGTTATTAGAGCTTTACTCGACCAGGGATCACAAGCTTCGGTAGTAAACGAAGCTATCGTTCAGCGATTAGGATTAAAGAAGTTCCCTGTCGAGAACACTATATCAGGATTGGGCGGCGACAAGTCGTCCGTCATTTCAAAACACATGGTGGTACTAAAAATCAAATCCAGAATTGATTCGACATTTAAAATGGAGTTGAATGCGTATGTATTGAGTAACATCACCACATACCTACCAGGAAAACGAGTAGCACTTGAAAATTGGGCAGAGTTACAACAATTGTGTTTAGCTGATCCTGCATTCGACGTACCAAATCAAATTGATGTGCTGCTAGGAGCGGAAGTTTACTGCCAGATACTAAGGGAAGGCTTGCTGCGAGGCCCGACAGGATCTCCAGTAGCTCAATGCACCACTTTAGGGTGGTTATTATCTGGGCCAGTAAGTTCAGCTACAGGAAACAAAAACATTGCAGTTTTACATAGTTATCTTGAGGATAATGAATTAAAACGATTTTGGGAATTGGAATCAGAACCTTTATTAAAATCAAAAATGTTAACAAAGGACGAACAAAGGTGTGAAGATTTCTTCGCAGCCACGACATCTCGTACCGAAGATGGCAGATATGTCGTGAAGTTGCCTTTTTGCGATGATGATGATCCAGACTGCACAAATGGAGATTCACGTGAGATTGCTATTAAAAGATTGAAGAACCTAGAAAGAAAATTTGTTAATAACGTGAAGTTTGCTGAAAAATATAAAGATGTAATAAATGAATACTTACAGTTAGACCACATGACGTTGGTGCAGGTACCCGATGCGAAAAGGGACCAGGCTGTATACTTACCGCACCACGCCGTTGTTAGGGAGGATAAGACCACGTCTAAAGTAAGGGTAGTTTTCGACGCATCCTGTAAAAATACTAAAAACGTGTCTCTAAACGACACTTTAATGATTGGGCCAACACTGCAGCCAGAATTACGTCATTTAATTATGAATTGGAGAAAACATCCTGTATGCATAATAGCCGACATTGTGAAGATGTACCGCATGGTGAGGGTAGCAGATGAAGATTGTGACTACCAACGCATCGTATGGAGAAATCAACCAGAAGATGAAATACGTGACTACAAACTACTCACCGTCACATTCGGTACAGCTTCAGCGCCGTATCTAGCTGTAAAGGCGTTAAATCAAGTTGCTATAGATCACAAAGAACAATACCCGATTGCAGCAGAGAAGGTAGCAAAGGAATTCTACATGGACGATTTAATGACTGGTTGCCAAACAATAGAGGAAGGAAGAGAATTGATAAAGGATATGGATGCACTACTAAAGAAAGGGGGATTTATACTACAAAAATGGTCAAGTAATAAGGATGAACTACTAGAGGTTTTTGAACAAATGATAAAAGGAGAAACAGAAAATTATACAGAGAAACAAGAAAAGAATTTGGAATTTAACAGGGATAATAATATAATAAAAATTTTGGGACTTACCTGGAACCGAAGCCGCGATGAATTCCAGTACTCGGTGAATCTGCCGCCGCCTTCTGCACCTGTAACAAAAAGAAAAATTATATCGGATGTGGCACGACTGTTTAACCCTTTAGGATGGATAGCACCATGCGTGATAAAGGCAAAGGTTTTCATTCAGCGATTGTGGATAGCAGGCACTGGTTGGGATGAGGAACCACCAAATGAAATATTACAAGATTGGTATACTTACCGTGAAGAACTGTCTCAACTGTGTGAATTTCGTATTCCCAGATGGCTGCACACGAATATGGATGATGCTGACGTGGAATTACATGGTTTTTCAGACGCCTCAACTGTGGCGTTTTCATCTGTAGTATATCTACGTGTAACAGATTCGACGGGAAACGTCCATGTCAGCCTGATTGGAGCAAAGACAAGAGTAGCTCCTGTCAAACAGGTCAGCATACCGCGGCTAGAACTTTGTGGTGCGGTATTGCTAGCTAAATTGTTGGTGGAAATTGCTGAGGTGCTAAATATTCCAAGAAGCCAAATTAGGGCTTGGTCAGATTCAACCGTCGTATTATCTTGGCTTAATAAACATGCTAGCAACTGGAAAACCTTTGTAGCCAACAGGGTTTCGGAGATCCATACAACTCTCGAATCATCGCAGTGGTCGCATGTTGGTACAAAGGACAATCCAGCAGATTGTGCATCTCGGGGCGTTCGGCCGATTGAACTAGTTCAACATGAGTTGTGGAAGTTTGGTCCAAGGTATTTATGGGATAAAGAGATCACGTACACCAAACTTAAGGATAACGACACACACGAAGAAGAACACATCAAGGTTCATATAGGCACTGTAGATGATTCTATTTTGGAAAAATACTCGTCGCTCACGAAATTAGTTCGTGTAGTGGCATACTGTAGAAGATTCATTACCAAGCGGGATGTTTCGTCAGCAAATCACGAAACATCACTAGGAAGACATTTAAGTTCTCGGGAGTTAGATGAGGCTTTAAAGACTTGTATCAAGCTATCTCAGGCTTCTACATTTATGCAAGAGATTAAAGAAATTCAAACTGATGGACAAGTTAGGTCAAAAAGTTCAAGGCTTTTATCTCTCACCCCATTTCTTGATGAGACAGGATTGCTGAGGTCTAGGGGCAGAATATCTAAGTCTCAAGAAACGGAGAACACAAAACATCCTATTATATTGCCATCCCAGTCACCTTTGTCAAGACTGATAGTTGACGAAGCTCACCGAAAGACGTTACACGGGGATGTGCAACTGATGTTAAATTATTTACGGTCAGGTTATTGGATAATTGGCGTAAAAAACCTGATAAAACTTCACGTCCGCAAATGCGTAACTTGCGTACGTCACAAGGCTAAAATACAAACTCAGATGATGGGATCTCTGCCTTCTGTAAGAGTAACGCCTGCTCGAGCGTTTCTGAATTCAGGAGTAGACTACGCGGGTCCAATCATGCTTAGAACGGCAAAGGGTAGAGGACACAAGGCTTATAAGGGCTATATATCGTTATTTGTGTGCATGGTCACAAAGGCTGTCCACATTGAACTAGTAAGCGACTTGACTTCGAGGGGATTTTTGGAGGCGTTCAAACGTTTTGTGGCAAGGCGAGGACACTGTGCTAATTTGTACAGTGACAACGGTACAAATTTCGTAGCCGCGTCAAAGGAGCTCAAGGAGATGCTTAATTGTGAAACATCTTCCATGGTTCAAGAGGTAACTGATAGTTTGGCACTACAGGGTACCACATGGCATTTTATACCTGCACGGGCTCCAAATTTCGGTGGTTTATGGGAGGCTGGTATTAAATCCACCAAGTACCATATCAAACGCGTTATTGGAGAATCCACGTTGACTTTTGAGGAGCTGACTACACTCCTAAATCAAATTGAAGCGTGCTTAAACTCGCGCCCGTTATCAATTGTTCAAAATGAACCAGGTGAATCCAGCCCGCTAACGCCGGGACATTTCATTATTGGAGAGCCTATTGTAACTGTTCCCGAGGTCAACTACGAACACTCTAATGTAAGCTCATTAAAGAGATGGCAACTGACGCAATCTATGCTTCAGAATTTTTGGCGAAGGTGGTCCAGTGAATATTTGGTGCATTTGATGCATCGTTACAAATGGGCGTACAAGGTTCCTGAACCTCAGGTAGGGGACATAGTATTGGTTAAGGAGGATGATTTACCTCCATGTAGATGGGTTTTTGGCAAAATCCTCGAAAAACATCCTGGAACAGACGGACTTACAAGAGTTGTATCTTTAAAATGTAAAAACTCAGTTGTTAAACGTCCTACTTCAAAGCTCTGCATTTTGCCAATTACAGACTAGTAAATATTTGAGATTTGTGAGTAAACATATCGAGAGAACTGTTATGTTAGTTTTTTTAAATAAGAGTTAGTTAAGCGCACGAATGTAAAATAGTAGATTTAGCACCAAAATTGTATACGGACGAAGGAATAACCTTTGTCATGGTTGGCGGTTGGAAAGGACATTCTGTCCTTTGGTTGGCGGAATGTTAAGGTAGAAGGCAAATGTGTTAGTTTTTAAGCGTGCCAATAGATGTCGCTACGGTCGACGGCATTATTTCTAGATCGCGGTATCGTTTGGTTTTGTATCGGAGTGTACCTGCCGCGAGTTTAGAACCTTGTCGAATAATAAATCCGGTGGAAGAAATATCCTATTGTTTCATTTACACAAGGAGCTATCGAACTAGTACAATGCCTATTAAATAGAGATATTTTAGGAGGTTCGTCATAAATTAATAATAATACATTGTGTCAATAATACTAGTAATAATAAATTAATAACGTTTCGTAAATAATAAAAATAAATTGAAATTGTAAAAAAAAAACAAAAAATGAAATACTTAATCATTAGTTCGTATTATAATCTTTGAAATATTCGTCAATTGAATAATAAGCCCTACTAGTGAGAAGTCGTTTTAAACCATTTACAAATTTTGTGTCATTTATTTCATTTGGTAGCTTATTAGTTTCATTAAGAGTTCAGTTTAGCTTGCAGTTTTAGTTTGTGTGTATTGTGTATTTTACAAATATGGAAAAATATTGTGTAGTAATTAAAAGATCCAATATATATATTAACAGGGAATAATTTTATTGTGTATTATTTATTTTCAGCTCTAAATAAAATTATCAAGAAAACTTAATCCGTGTCAATAAATTTTCCCATTAGGAATCGTGTGCCCAGTCACGTACACACAGTTACAGACACACCGCCATAAAAGTAGCGAGTTAAGTAATATAGTGGGACCTGCTCAATGAATAGTTTATCTCAGGGCAGGCTGTAAGTCATCTTAATGGCCAATATAGGTACGTGCTAAGGTAAGGCTCCACTACGATGCAATGAGCGGTATTTTTTTAAATGTTTTTTAGGCTTTCGTTTAACTTTCATCCCGCCTAATGTTAAGCGAAGTTGCAGTCTACGATGGAGCACGCTTGCCTAAAAGAAACCGATTCACTCGCAACTTGAAGACACCCAGATTATAACTACCGGAAACACCCACTCGGGCAAAGGATTCCACTGTTTAGCGGTTCGAACAAAGAAAGCGGAATCAAATTCAAACCGTTTTGTACGAGTTTTTGGTATATCAAACATGGAACGGTGTAGCTTTTTCGAGGTCCTGGGGCCTTATTTTTAAATCGTTCGCTTGGGTTGCTTATGCGAGCGGAGCCGACTTTCCAACGATATTGAACCTTATTTCAAACAATATCGTTCGAAGGTCGGCTACGCTCGCATGCGCAATTCTTACGTACGATTCAAAAATAAGGCCCCTAACTTTCCGATAGAAGAATGGGCAGGGGAAGATCATGCAAATCCGAAGCGCACTCTCCGAAATGTGTCCGGTAAATACCGATAAGCTAGCTACTTTTCGTCAAAGATCAAGACTTACAGATTATTGTATAGTTAGTTATTAAAGTGGGGACGTTACAAATACAAATACAAATAATTTATTGATAACACCAAAGTTACACGTCAAATTTCATTAAGTAAGTCAAAAATAATAATTACTTAGGTAATAAAATGAAATAATAATTATAAAAATACGTCAATAATCTCTTATTTTAAAATAAGCTTCAATGTCATAAAACAAATTCTCTTGTAACCACGCTCTGAGCTTAGATTTGAAGCACCCGGTGGAAGGAGCATCCCGAATGGAAGCTGGTATACGGTTGTAGATCGCGGGCCCCAGAATATACACTGACCTCTCCGACTTGACGAGACGGTGCGTCGGGGTGATCAGTTGGTCTTTCTTTTTATTGCTTCGTAAATCTAAAGTGCTGTGAACGCCCCTACGTTGGAACGTTTCTAGGTTCACATGGGTGAATAGGGCTATCTGGTAAATACACTCACACGGCAAGGGCAGTATCTGAAGTTCCCTAAATAGCTCTACGCATGAGACGTCGTTCTGAACCCCGCATATAGCACGTATGGCTCGTTTCTGCATGACAAAGACTCTGTTCCGATCGGCAGCGCGGCCCCACAGCTCCAACCCGTACGTGATGTTACTGTGGACGGTCGCGAAGTAGCAGGAGCGCACCACGCTGCGGGTGGCGGTGCTCGCAAGCCGCCGGAGCGCGAAGCACGAGCGGCTCAGCTTCCCGCAAAGCTCGTCTATGTGCGTCTCCCACGTCAACGCACCGTCGATGTGGAAACCCAGAAGTTTCGTACTATGTACCTGTTGGAGCGCGGTATTGCCGACTGCTACCGAATAAGTCTGAATATATAGTTAGAAATATACCCTCTAACTCGCAAACTCCCAGGCCATGCCAAACCTTATTATAATTCCATACAGAATACGATTATTTCCCCGTGTCGTGCGGTCGTACCCTTAATGTCCAATATAGGCACGTGTTATAAAATACCCGCATTAAGATGCTTGTCACGGCGGCGCGAGCTAATCTGAAGAAAACTCACCCGCGCGCGCGCCGCGCCCGCCCGGCCCCGCCCGGCCCTAATGAACTAGAACATTTATGACCTTTTGAATAACTGCGGATTGAGCTTTGAATTTAAAAGGCTAGGTCTTAGAATAAGTAATAGTGGGTGAGCAGATTTTGTTATCGCTTTTTGGTCATTTGAGAAGGCCACCATTGACCGCAACCTCGCTGTACATGATGGAGCATATACCCTTTGCCAATTATTTGATTAATTTTTTGGAAGGTAATACATATTTTTTACGGAACAGAAAATTGTTTTTCTATTGGAATTTTAAAGTTTAGGAAAGTTTATTTGTGATATTTTTTTTTTTTTTTTTTTTAACTTTTAATTTATTATAAGCATATACAATGTAGATTTTACTAATAATATTCCAACAATAAAATTAAGAACTATATACAAAACAAAATAATAAAATTAAATACCTATCCTGAACTAACCAAAACTATAAATTATAGGTAAAAAACTACATTAAAGTCACTGTCTATATTGTCAACCTTGAGAGATTGTCAGCTGGTTGCTACTACTTACCCGTATTAAGAGGGAATCTGGTGAGCGATTCTCCATATAAACGTATTCCCATATTTTCTTTCTGGATAATGCCTCTAGAGCATTTTTTTTAAATTCTAAGTCTACTGTAGACATGTCTCTGTCATTTACTTTTTTTCAGTAACTAATTCCTAAATAAAATAAATAACCCTCCAAAGATTACTATGAAAATATTTAAAGGGTTATATTTCTTTTAGCAATAGGCTAGAGATGACTGGTTTTTTTTATTGTCCTATTAAAATGTATGCCCATAAATATTGTTGATTAATGAAAAAAAAAATTATATCTGATCAAAAATAAGCAACTAATAAGCATTTTAATATCATGCTAGACAGAGAGGCGAAACAGCAAATCGTGCCGTCACTTCTCTGTACGCCATATAAATTATATTCTGACAAGTAAGGCGTGACGTCATTTTTTGTTTTGTGGGAAAGGGACAGTTGGCTCTACCAAAAACTTTAAACGCTCATATATCAGAACATTAATACCCGATTAAAATATTTTTTCAATAAACATACTATATTTACTTAAATTCTTCATCAAAGCTATTGGTTTCAACGATTTAAACATCAGTCATCTACCCTATTAGTTGCTGAAATAAAGAAAATGACATTACTCTAGATACATTATCCAGGGAGAAATTAAATAAATACGTTAGTATGCAAAATCGCTCACCGGATTTCCCCTTAATGTGTTTGCTAAGCACTATACATTGATTAAAATTAAAATTTTCTGTTATTTAGACACAACATAATTCAGGGACAGAAATGTGCATCCTTCATCCTGCAATATGGCGACCATTGCTCCCGAACTGCATCATCACGCTGCATCAAACGAGCTCCGAAAACGCAACTCACCATCTAACGTATATTTATTTTAGTTTGTTGAAAAATGGCCGAGTTAGTTCACCGAAAAATGTTATCCGCTCGGCCGGTATTAACGAAGGCTAGCGACAGAACACGTAAAAATACGCAACATAAAAGGATCTTATTTAAACGCTTGTCAAAAAACCCACTTTTCATTCTTAAATGTTTTGATCACAATTATAGTAAAAACAACATGTTCCTTCCTTGAAACGCATTATAACATTCTTAAAGATCAGCAAAGTATTTGTAGTGTTGTGTTAGAGACATTTAGTCGTATAATAATGTCCTATTCACAGAGACGCCAAACAAACTCAAAATGCACACTTAATTTTGTATTAGGGTAACGCATTTAAGCTAGGTCAAGCGACCCTTCAGCGACGGCGACATAGCTAATATTAGCAATATATCCTGAAGCTAAATCAATTCTGTACAATATTGTGACTTCGCTAAGCAAGTTCCGAGTGATGTTTTTTAAGTCAGTATAAAAAAAACTGAAATACGACACATAGCGTTCACTCACAGTCACTTATCCGAGAATTGATCGATTTTTGTTACTTAGCTTGATGTTGACAGGATATTTAGGACCGAAAAGAAATCAATAAAATGGAATTAAAGAACATAAACTTTGATGAGCATTAATAAATTCTGATGTACCATTTCAATACCCTTGCAAAAATCTCCCCGCGCCCACTTGTTAGCTCAAATAATTCGCCAAAAAATCGACGAAATAGACTGAACTCGACGAAAAAGTGTCGTTTGATACCTCGTACAGACAGTTGGGAGTGCGGTCGCCGTGGATGGCAGCAATTTGTGGCAACACTCGATTGACTCGGAGAGTATCTATAGCCGTAGACTATTTATAAGAGTACCTAACTTT
The DNA here is from genome assembly GCA_905404285.2 of Erannis defoliaria. Taxonomy (NCBI): domain Eukaryota; kingdom Metazoa; phylum Arthropoda; class Insecta; order Lepidoptera; family Geometridae; genus Erannis; species Erannis defoliaria. The sequence continues at coordinate 17,553,524 of FR990083.1, read as the reverse complement.
AGCTTTGAGAAACTAGCATACTCTAGGCAACATTTTCACTCAATGCTTAAAATTAGTCCAATGATATAATAATAATAATACATGCCATTTGGGGAAATAAGTTCAGATGTTTTGGCGTGACAAACATACCGACAAAATTCTACATTGATAATGCCGAATCTACTCGACGTTTATTAATAAGATACTATATCGTCAATTTCTGGCTAATATAGCCTGCAAAAATCTATAGTACTGCACTGGTTCACTCACTCATCAGCTCGAAGACGTCCACTGCTGGACGACAGCCTCCCCCTTAATAGGGAGGGGTTGCCATAATCCCCACGCTTGGCAGGCGCTTAGGAATCGCAGAATGCTCTACCGTTAACCAAGAGAACGCTGCTGCCCGTTCTCCGGTGTGTCTGGTTGCAGTTTTAGGACATACCCAGGTCCACTGCACTTGTTACTAAAATAAAATAATTATCATGGCTGTAATACACTTCTGGTTTGGACCTTAGTTCACAGCGCTAACCTGAATAGATAATATACTTTCACACATCAGCCAGAAGACATCCACTGCCGGACGAAAGCCACCCCCTTAATATGGGTTGTCATAATCCCCACGCTTGGCAGGCGGCTTGAGGATCGCAGAATGCCCACCACCGTTAACCGATAGAACGCAACTGCACCCGTCCTCCGGTGGTTCTGGATGCAGTTTCAGGATATACCTAGGTCCAATAAAGATATCCATACTTTACTTTAAATATATTTAAGCACATTGCCTTTTTAAACTACTAACTAATGAAGACATTCCACAAAGCCAGAGAGCTCCTACAGCTCGCCGCACAAAAGAAGTCGTTTCGTCTGATACAGATGTCCTATGCACTGGACTATCTTATGGTCACTGCTCACTACACTAACTCGTTACCAGGCTGACTAACAAACAATTTAGCACAATTCACCCGACCACGTCCAATCTAAAATTCCGCCAGACGCGCCAGTGGTGTACCAATTTGCATTCAGTTTGTCGATCACATTCGGCTATCGTTGGAGTGATGACGAAACAACTATTTGTACAATGCCAGTGAACTAAACTTTTTTTTTTGCGTAAATATTTCACTTGATAACATTCATCATCATCTTCCTGCCCTTATCCCAGTAGGTGGGGTCGGCACAGCATGTTTCCTTTCTCCACTTCACTCTATCATTTGTCATCTCTGCATTAACTCCCTTTACACGCATATCATCTTTCACTTGATAACATTACCGCTGTAATATAATATCATGCTTTGGTTTTAATAGGTTTCTGCTCTTTGGTCTAGTGTCGAATCAATGCAGTGAGCAACAACCTTAGTTGGTCCAAACTTAAAATTCCGGATCGCTGCCGACAATTCCTTGTAGGAATTCCAAATGTTACAGAAATAGAAATATTCTACCAAACGGGTTGTTAGAGAGCTGGCTTTAAATACATTTCCTGGATAGTGGACGCTGACGGAACACAGCGTTAGCTGCTTGGTGGCTGACTTCCAGCACCTGCACTTGTCAACTTTTTTAAGCTTCATAATTTTACTAGAAATATCGCTTCTTGAATCTTTAGCAGACCCGGTACATTGTGAAGTTTAAGAATGAAAACCTAGGACTTTGTGCGTGGCCGGCTATTCACGAGCCAAGCGGTACAGTGTAATATAGAAGCACTGTTATACGAAATTCGACCCCAAAGGGGGGAAAGCGGGGGAAACGTTTGTATAAAAGTCTTTTGTTTTTGTAATTTTAGTCACGAAAATTTGGATTAGAATAGATCATTTAAAATAAAAAATGCTGTTTTCATTTTTTTTTTGACAAAGATGATTTAAGGAGGGGGGGGGGGGGGGTGGATGGGTGGTATTGTATGGAAAGTTCTTTGTTTTTGAAGTTATAGTGATGAAAATTGATATTTGTCCACTACCAAGTAATGCAAGGCAAGCCTAGGTAAAGCGGAATCAAGCAAGGGTCAAGTTTTAGTAATCCAAGCTCACCAGAAGCAAACACGCGGCTGCATCGGACAATATTAGCTGACCATGGTTAGCATTTCTGAGTAATTCTGCTAACGCGTACAGCTGCAAGGCAAACGGATGGCTAAGTACCTACTCAGCTAGTTAGAAGATGTGATTTACTAGAGCAAGCGGTTTTTATATACTTATATAAAAACCGTGTGTGAATTTTCACGAATTAACACAGTCGTAGTAAAGAAAATATAATTTTTTATTGTTACAATGTGTAACAAAAAGGTTCAATAATACTGAAGGGTATGTTTTTTTTTTTTTTGTTTTTACTCATCATTATACTACTACAACTACTTTTACTATGAGCCAACTTCAAAATCGCGAAAAAAACAGCTATTGCATACAAAAAGTTCATTGACCTTTGACAAAATGTGTGGAACATCTGATTCATCTGTAGACCCTACGGTATTGTTTAACCTTTTTTTTACACATTGTATAATTATGTAAACTATTAAATTTGAACTCAGTTTTATTGGTATGACGAGACAGACGAGACCCGTAAAATAATCTTCCTAAGAAAAGTTTTTGATGCTAACATTTTTAGTACCAAAAATATTTTTTGGTGGTACGGTACCTTCACTACGTAACTCGACTCGAACCTAGCCAGTTTTTTATGTGTACCATGAAAACAATGCTAATTTCAACAATGGTAGTGTTGAAAAGCATCACAAAAAAAAAAGTTAAGAGCACAGAAAGACAATTCATAATAATGTATACAAACCTACATAACTAAACACAAGAAAGGTCTACCCTCGTGAATTACAACTCGTTCTCGTATGTGTATACCTAACTATACATGTGTTTATGTACACTCGTAGTTATTAACCAGCTGGCCGAGAGAAACAAAGAAAAGAGGAACTGGAATAAACGAGGCTGCGGTATGCGCGCTCTCAAAATTTGAATATGAGAAGAAAATAAAAGACGCTCCTTTGAATACATTCATAGTTCAAATGCGCAATTTGCAATTTCTACAGAAATATTTTCGAATGATTATTCAGATAATTTTTCAAGAATAATAATTTATATTCCTAAGATAAAAAGTAGTCTTTATTTTGGTTGATTAAAGACTATAAAGTTATTTACATAAAATATCACACCCAAATCTTTCAGGGGTTGGCAAAAGTTAGCAGCAACAAACATGTTAAAGCTTTTTGTTTTATTTATACTGGTTAAAAAGTGTGTGTGTGTTTAAATGTGTAAAAACCACGTTAGTTTTCATGTTAAAGCTTTTGTTTACAAAATTTTGCTTTTATGCAACTTTACGACGCATAGGATTTCAAAATTGTTATAGTGCTAGAAGAATTACTGATCATCACATCACATCAACAGCCGGAAGACGTCCACTGCTGGACGAAGGCCTCTCCCTCAAAGAGAGGTGTTGCCATAATCCCCACGCTTGGCAGGTGGCTTGAGGATCGCAGAATGGTTACCACCGTTAACTGAGAGGACGCTGCTGCCCGTCCTCCGGTGGGACTGGGAATTATTGATTGCATAGATAATAATGTTTCATATTTAATAAAATTTCATTTTTCGCGACGAATGAAAATATTTGCAAGGCATATTATGTTCTATTTGCAATTATCTTGGAAACGGCAACAGTTGTCAAGCTAGTGCTTGAAATGTTTAAAAATTAAGTCACGATCTGCATAGCCAGGATTAATTGATTTACAAATTCTCTTTTCCGCCATGACTCACGCCTAAAATAGTAATCCATAGCTTCCGGCTGCCGTTCACACTATCACATCACACTAATAATTATAAATGGACAGCCTGATAGCTCAGTTGGTAGCACGTCTGCCTTCAGAGCTGTAGAGCGTGGGTTCGATCCCCACCCAGGACAAAAATGTTTGTGACGTACATCGATGTTTGTTCTGTGTCTGGGTGTAGTATGTATTTACGAAAAAAAAATGTATATAAGTATTCTATCAGCTATTTGGTTTCCATAATACAAGTTTTGCTTAGTATGGGGCTAGACGGCGCTGTGTGTAATAAATGTCCCCCTAATATTTATTTATTTTATTATTTTAAATTGCGAATGTTTCGCGGCATGTGTGTGTGTGTGTAGAGTATATGTTTGTTACCTATTCACGCCAAAACAGCTTAACGGATTTGGATGAAACTCAGAATGGAGATAGATTATTTCCAGAATAACATATAGGCTACTTTATATTAACATCATCATGCGTGTGAAGCCGCGGGGCGCAGTTAGTATGAAAACATATTTTAATTCTCGAATATCTCGGAAATAGTAGCGGTATGCTCTATTCATTTCGGTGTTATTATTAGATAACATGCGTAAGGTAAATCATCCTCAACCTTTATTGTGTACCTTTAACTTGCCATAATAGTTGTATACTGCGCCCCCACCAACGACAGCCGCCCAGCTAGCCAGCTCTGCTTCCCTACGTGGCTCAAACAATAGCCCTCCTCGCTCCGCTGGCTCTAAGCCATCGATTTTTACCACTTTTGAATACAAATGTTATTTCCTATTCATTTTCCGGACTTTGCTTGTTCAAGTCTCTACATCGTTTTTCAATTTTGCACTTGATTGTACTTTTATGGAGACAGATTTGTTTGTCAGTTTTGCGTTTGATTTGATTGTAAATTCATAGATTTTGATTTTGGTCGCGGGCTTTTTTTTACGCCATAAAGTTTTTACAAACCAGTCTGACTGATTAAATTACGTGACTATTAAGGGACAAATAATGAGCCATATTTTTTGTGAAAAATTATAAAAATTCTAATGATTGAGTAACACCAAGTTTTTTTTATATTTTTTGGTCTACTCGTAGCTCATGTTTTGTCTTTTGAAATCTGGTTACGGTAATAATCAAATTTTTCAACCATCAAATAGTAGAGTGTAAACATCACTGTGTTGTGGAATAAATGTAAATATGTTTTTAAAGCTTAAACAGGAAGAAAAAATTATGACCTCCGGCAGGACTCGAACCTGCATACGAACAGTCGCTATGGGTTTCCGTCCCAACTGCTTTGCCAATTAAGCTACAGAAGTCTCTGCCTGAGATGCCAAATTTCCGAACCTGTTATAAGCTACCAACTAAAGCGTTGGTGGCGCCATCTGTAAAAGTAAGTGTGTGTGTCCACCATAAGTGTGGAATCACTTCATACAAAAATATTCAAAATGTAAATATTTCTATTGAAATTACTTTATGCCCAAAAATTAGAAGGCGAGAGCTTCCAAGGCCAAAAGCGACCTAACACAACATATCTCAGAGTAGACAGCGCATAATTCACAGTGCATTGCCGAGATAGGTTAACTTTCCTATTGAATTTTAAGTCGAACACTTACACCCAGACAAGCAACCTACTTAAAGTTTTACTAAATTGTATGAGATCATTCATCTTCTTTTTTCAATTTTTTTAATTCATCGTTTGTAAGTTTTGTATGATTGTTGTTTGACATGTGTCAAAACCAAGTCAGTTTTCATAACTAAATTGTATGAGAAAAATCATTTTGTTCATCGTTATCACCAACCATAAGCTTTCTTATCCCACTGCAGGGTATATGCCTCTCTTTATTGGCTACGCCACCTGCTTCGGTCCTGTGTTTACCTCTTATAGCGGGACTTAATACGCTCAGCTGCCGACGCTGCGCGACTGTGAATTTTGTCGCCTCGCAATAAGGTTCGCGGTCGCGCAGTGTCGGCAGCTGAACCTATTCGGTCCCGCAATAAGCAGTTCACGGCACGGCCCCTGGTCCAGGTTCTACCCGGGACGGTGAAGGTATCGTCGGCCCATTTTGCACCTGGGAAACCCTTCGCTTACTTTGCCTGGGCCACCACTCTGTCACAGCCTTACTCCATCTGTCATCACTACGCCTAGCTAGTAACTTCATAACCAAGATGTAATCTATTGATACTCATTAATAAAGACACTGAATTAAAAACCCAGCCTATTGATTAATGAAGCTCTTAACCAAACAGCCAGTTCGTGACCAATGCCCTTAAAGCTCGCGCAGTTGAAACGAGTTTTGTCACGAGACGGCATACATTACCGAGTTAGAAGGATACGTGACCTAGCTCGTTAACGACTACCTGTAGCCAAGACGGCTTGTATACTGAAATTGGATAAGTTATCTTGGTTATAACAATAATAAAAAACTTGTTAAGTAAGTCTTAAACTCGCGGGCCAAGGGTTCCGTTAAGTTTTGTACCTCAGCATGCAAAGATCATTTTATGGTTTCAAACACTCGATCAAGAACTGGAAAGATTTGAGTATCAAAGGGTTTATTATAAAAATATAATAGGTATGTAGTTGCTCCTAAAAATCTTCGCACGCAGCTTTCGTAAAATCTCTTTTTCCGAAGCAGTAGAAAAATTCTTAATTTTTTTTTGGTTCAATACTGAATCTTTAGTGTGAGCCTCACTTGAACTTGGCCGGGTTTTGTCGATTGTATTTGTTATTAGTTTAACCAAATTAACATTAAAAAAATGTTACTTTTTTGATTACTACGAATAAACAAAAAAACATACTGAAATTCTGTTAAATAAATCAATGTCTTCTGTCTTATATTTGAATCGTATCTTATATCTTTTTTACAATAATAAATACAAAGTATTTCACTAAAACTAGTGACTCTAACAACAATCAGACAACATAATAAAAAGCTACCGAGTCGTTCCGACTACCGAGGAACGTAGCTTTAGTAAAATAACAGAAAAACTGCTCTCAACAATGGTTTGAGAACTTTTGAACAAACAAAAATATAAAATTTCAAAACTTCTTCAAACCAGTTTCTGAGTAAAATAAGCTTGGACGAGCTGTGGTTACTTGGAAAAAGTTAAAATCATAACAAAAACACACTAATGTATTTTACTTGTTTTTTTTGTCATCACTTAACTTAGTAGTAGAAAACTACATTAGGACAAGATTTAACGTGAATACCTAAAGCAGATAAACCCGCGAAAACGGTGCATGTAACTGCACCGGAATATCGGAAGCTCGTTTCACAACGTAATTACGGTAAACACCCCGTAAATCATCATAAAACTAGAATGAATAACCGAGAGAACTCCAAAAACGGCGGTGTTATATTGTAGCAAAAAATAGCTTTTTATAGAGTTCCGTACCTAAAGGGTGTCTAACGTCCCTCTGTTTTTGCCGGACAGTCTGTCTGTACCTATGTGCTGGAAACATTGAGCTAATATCTAAAGAGTCACGATCTCTAAGTGAAAAAGGCCAAAAAATTACCGAGTGCCGTTGTACATACCTATACGTGCATTATATACTTCACAATTGTTCGAATTTAGACGTAATGTCGCTTGTATAGTGGTTTTCTTTTATTTTTTTATCAAATCTGAAAAATCTATTAAACAATATTTTTTCTATTGTCTAAAAACCTACTTCAGGTTTGTCTAGACAATAAGTTCTCGACGATCGTATGGAAGGTATTTAAACATGTAAACAAATTACGAAATAATAAAATCATGATACCTTCCTACGAATGCAACCTATACCTACAATGTTCAATGTATGCTTGAGCAATGATGTCTTATCGTAGACCAAGTCGTTCAAATCAGCGCACTGCATAGCGTGCGCCGAGTTTTTGCTTGTTTGTGACTCTGCTCAATGGCTGGAAAGTAATAAATAGCTGGTTAATCTTTTACAGCATAAGCAATATAATAATAAAATTTACCAGATTTCCTTGTAGAAACTGAAAACCATGTTTTTAAATGTTTTATTTGTTTTTGCTCTATCGTACTATAATAAATAGAAGTGTCTAACTCAGATTGATATTAAAGCACAGTGTGAGGTATAACAATAAAAATAATAACATTTGGCCAAGTGCGAGTCGGACTCGCGACAAGATGACAACGCGATATTACATTTTTGTGTGGTAGTACGGAACACTTAGTGCACAAGTTTGACCCGCACTTGGCTGATATTATTAATATTGTAGATACTTGTACTAAATTAAGTAACTTTTATTTAAGTTCCTACATTTATAAATAATATGAAACAAGATATCAAGATTCACTAAAATATGGTATTTTATCGCGACTTTCATAAAATGTGAAATAAATCAGTTTTTGAAAAAGTAAACCGACCGCTATTAGAACTTCGCAGACAATTTATAAGGCAAACATTTTGCGCAATTTCACCTGCACACACATCGTTGAACAGTTTTATTTATCGCCAGCCCGTTTATAAAGGTACGTGTTGAAATTAAATAAAAAAATAATGCACACAGGCTTTATCGCGACACGGTAATCCATGGTGACAGATTGCAGTGTCACTCGGTGGAGGGGGCGTCCTAGAGGGGCGCGAATAAGCGATGAATTTATAGCATTGATATAAATTTAGTGAATGGAAATTTAAAAAAAACTATATTTTTTGCATGAATTTTGTATGAATTGTAAATTTTATAAACTGATTTTTGGATGTTTAATTTTATAATGTTGTATAATAATGTTTTTTTTAACCAAACCCTCTCGAGTTGAAGCTTTAAAACACTATCGATCAAGTCACCCATCAAACAAAGAAAAAAAGAGTAAATCGAAGCGTCATTATTTTTGGATCTACGGCTTTGATTATATACCCAGCCAGAGAGCTAGATCCTCCAAGATCTACGGTGTCACAGACAGAAACACAAATACACAAGAAATTAGAGACCGTTTAAACTATCTATAGGTCTACCTATAGATACTTTAAACGGTCTATTATATCGATTTTTTTATTTTAGTTTAGTTTTAATTAGGTAGTTTAACTGTTTTTATTTTATATTTCGTTGTTAATTCAATAAATACCTACAATTCACTAATTAGAGTAACAAAAAATCTTTTTGTTGCTGGCAATTCCGTTGCCATCTGGAAAAAATACACAAGTGGGTGGGTGGGGTATAACAGAGGGGCTGTTTGCGTTAGCGGCTAAAAATCAAATACATACTTAGAATTAAAGACTATTTTTTTTTTAATAATTAAATTGTAACTATATCCTCATACGAATACAATGAACCACTGTTTTTGAACTATCACCGTCATTTACAGTTCTTTTATACGGTAAATATCCCGTAAATGATAATAGAACTTTAAATAAATAACTGTTATTTCACTTTTAACCATTACTCATAGCAGGTCCTTAAGCCATGTCGCAATGGCTGTTTTTATTTTTCTTTAAAACGATATTAAAAATGATAGATTTCAAAATGAATATTTATTAATTGGTGACTTTATGTTTACCACAATTAATGTGAAGTATTATTGTATTATTGATTTACCAGATTTGTCTGTAATCGAGGCTGATATTTGTTACAGTTTGTCGCTAGTGTACAGAGTAGATGTAGTATAATTTTGCAGTAAATATAACACGTATAAACTAATAACTAGGTATATACTTTACAACTACTTCAAAAAACGCTAAATTGCATCATGATAGCATAGCTTTGCTACGGCTTCGGTATCCACGTAGAGCACGGTACAGTCGTAAAGAAACAGCTCTCTGCGTCAAGAAAATGGGATCTTATTTTAAAAATGGCGGCGCCGGAGACGGAAGTAATTCACAGGATGGTACTTTATGGGGTCATTACATTTCGTTCTTATTGCGGGGGTCGGAAATGTCAAGGTCACGGCTTGTTTTCGACTCGGACGTTTTAATCGTCGCCATGATTTTGATGACTCTCATAAGTCACGGAACAATGTTCGGGTTCCGTACAGTTCCAGTTTTAACTGCGTTAAACTAGTTTAGGTCGGTTGTTTTGTTATTAAACTGGTTATGGCTACCGCAAGCATTTAGTGATGTTATGTAAAGTTATAGTTAAGTAATGTTTGTTAAAACTGATCCAGATTTACTTGTAATGGGCGATTTAATGACAGCCAATTAAAAAAAATATAGTTCATAAAAATCCGTTCGATGATTGGCAATGAAGAGACATGGCCCTGAACAGTTTCATTACCTTGTCTGTGGTTCTGAAGATTTTGAACGAAGAAAGCAAAGTAAAAAGGTCAAAAAATTAAAAGTAACCTTATTTCATTTATATCAGATCTGTCATGCGTATTTTATGGTTATTGTTTGTATAGTACAAAGTACTTGCCCCTTGCCCATAATATTTCTTAAGCTTTCGTTATTAGTATTATTTGTTATTGTTATTAGTAGTACAAATTAGTAAGTGCGCCTTGCCAATTGGTTAATTAATTACCATCAATAAAAATTACAATTACTATCAACAAAAAATAATAACAATAACGTAACAATGATACTTTATCAGAATTTCAACATAATGATACAAGAAAACATGCAAAAGCACATCACCAACGACCGCGAACTGTGAAGTGAAGCAGTGAAGGTGAGTGAACTGCTTTTTCACAAGAAAAAATGCGAAATAATTGGGCCATATCTCGCCAGCGCCATCTATCCTTTGGCTGTAGAACTAAGTTTTGACAGCTGTCAGAAAACTTCCCATTAAAGTAAAATTAAATGCTATTTATAAAAACTTAATTTAGACTGTATTTGCAAACAAATTAATGGTTGACGCTTATTTAGATTTAATATATTGGCTAATTGATAAAGTGAATAAACGTAATACGTTACTTACTTAGGTCGCTAAATTGGTCCCCTGTCTCACAGAGTTTAGATTGATAAATTATTTCATCAGACTATTTGTTTTAAATCAACAGACTGTAGCAAACTAGGCATCATTCACAGCTGCCCGGAGCCTGGTGCCATATTATTAATATCGTTTACGTTCAATCTATAACCTTATCATCAGCCAGAAAACGTCCACTAGTAGACGAAGGCCTCCCCCGTAATAGGGAGGGGTTGCCATAATCCCCACGCTTGGCAGGCTTGGGGATAGCATAAGGTGAGCATTGACTGGTGATTTGCAAAGCCCATTTATTAGTTATCTACGGAATAACACTTTTATTGTTACGAATACGGACCTCTTCCCTCTCTCTCTTAATTATGAACATTTTGGAAAATCGTAAAACTCGTATTTTTTTATTTCCTTGAATCTACATTAAAAACTATAGCCTAACGTAAACAGTGTTAGAAAATTCACCACTTTATTTTAAACTTTGATCACCTTTTTGAACGTCTTAGAGATAAAAACTAAAATCCTTTCTTATTGTGCGTTTACAGCTCTTCATAAACATTTTCTTCAAATTTCAATTCGCTACTACCAGCGGTTTGGCCTCTGTGTTGCCAGTCAGTCAGTCACTCAAGACAAATCCTTTTATAGATATAGACGATGTACATACTCTCTGTGAAATAGCAATTCACACCGCGAAGAGCCGCGTATGTTTTATACCTACTTACCTCTTTTATGTAAGTACTCATGTAGGATATCTGTAAATATGCTTATCTGCCTATATTCAAACTCACAGCACAATGTTTGCACAATCGACCGCAGCTCAGTTTAATCTGTCCGCCTGCGGCGTCTGACAAAACATCCCGCTGATTCGGACAAAATAAATAAACTTATGCCTCTGTTTCAAATATCGGAACTTGATTCATGCCCCTCGTATGTGGGACTCATTTGAATTTAGGTATTAACTCATACGGTCCATATGATACAATATAATTACAGTGGTACGCTTGCTTGGGAAAAAAAATGTGACCAGCTGCTTTCCGTGGCTGTAGCCATGTTTTTCTAAAAGCTTACTCGCTTTTTCACGGGGAAAATAATTTGGTTTTGAACGATCATGGTTGTTCATTACAATTTAACGATTAATTACCGTGCTAAATTGTCTCCCGTGAATATTGTATATGAAACTACGCCAAAATATCGGGAGTTCAATTCTTTCTCCAAGGACGACGCTGTGGACCTTTGCGCGGGTGAAAATTACAAAAAAAAAACCTTTTTGTGAATATTTTAACTGCTTCATTCACATTATTGTACATGTTATATCATAACTTAAATCACTAGCACTTCATTTTACTATGACTATTTTAAACTCATGTACTCTACACCAATTTTGGTGAAGTTTAGCTAGTAACTACGCCTGTCTCCATTAGTGTGCGACGTACATCATGTTGATGTTCTAAAAATGAACAATCATGGAACTGTCAAAAGTATTCTATAACTGATCTCGTATTATTATTACTTAGCAGAATTTAATTAAGATTGGCAGGTGTAAGAAGTGTAAATTAAAAATTAATTAAACACTCAACTCTTCTTGAATTGTTGCTAACTTAAAAAAAAAACTGTTCATACGTTTGGGAGCTACGATACCTCAGACGGATTCCCAGACACACACTTATAGCACCACTCTGTTGGTGTCGGGGCTTAACAAGGTAACACACAGATAATATTACTGTGATATTGTTTTTACCCACATCATACATCACACCATCAGCCAGAGGACGTCCACTGCTGGACGAAGGCCTCCCCTTAATATTATTTTTACCCGTTTGACCAAAACTTAGGGTAAAGTAAGTCCGGTTCAGCTCATGCGGGCCTGGGATTTAAACCCGCAATCTCATGATTTCAAATCGAGCGGTCTCGGGGCTACCACGAACTCTCATGAACTCGTGAAGGACATGAGCTCTTTGGAGTTTATGTACGGATTGTCATATCACTGGCTTTTCGGTAAAGGAAAACTTCGTGAGGAAACCTGCGCACGTCCGGAGAAGAAAGTCGGCAGTGTACGTGAACCCACCGACCCGCAACTGTGCCAGCGCCGTGGATATGGCCCACTCGCTTTTCGAGGGTAGCCCTAAGTCCAGCAGTGGACTATTAAAAAGGTATTTATTTATTTATCAGGCACTTACAACAGATCATAGAAATTGCAGTAACATGTTGAAAATACAGTAACATGTTGAAAAATACAGAACGATCCCATGATCCAAAATAGCAAGCACTCGACATGGCTAAAGCAGTGGATTCGGATTGCAACTATAACACAATTTGAACACAATAATAACAAACGTTGTGAGCTAGACCAGTGAGGTCATGTTATAAATATCGTTGGCACCCACCTAAACTAATAGAACTGTTTAAGTCAAGTTTAATTATTTAATACTATTATTTAAACTAAAAATAGACTAGACTATGCACTAGGTGCGCAGGCAGAAGACCGCGGCACCACGCCATCAATGACATCCTTAAGCGTGCCTTTGTGTCGGCCGAGGTTTCTTGTGTCTTAGAGCCCCCGGGTCTATCGCGTTCCGACGGCAAGCGGCCGGATGGTCTAACACTGGTTCCGTGGCAGAAGGGGCGCTGTCTTGTGTGGGACGCAACATGCGTCAGTACGTTTGCGTCCTGCCACCTCCCCGCTACTCAACAGTCCGCTGGTGCGGGAGCAGAGGCAGCCGCCCGAGGCAAACGCTACAAATATGCCAGTTTGGAACCAGTGTACGACTTAGTCCCGTTTGCCGTGGAGACGTCGGGCCCGTGGAGCTCTGACGCCAAGCAACTAGTTCGCGACCTTGGCCGCCGTTTAAGGGAGAGAGGGCAGGACCCCCGTTCTGGCTGGTTCTTGGCTCAGCGGGTCTCCATCGCTATACAGCGCGGTAACGCGGCTAGTGTGTTGGGTACGTTTGGGCCGGGTGCTACGCGCGGGAGTTAATATTACGACATTGATTTAAGGATCTGTTTAAGTTTAATTTTATAAAATTTTATTGCAGTAATCTGTAATTAGCAAAAATAGATAAATGATTCTTTATATATATATATGAAAGAAGTGAAAGGCCGAGTCGTAGCTTTTCAATTGACTTTATTATCTTTCTCTTTTACACCTATTTACAATTCTTATAAACTATCTCACTCATACCTTTCCTTTTGTGCTGTCTCTTTCATACCTATATTATTCCACATATATCCATCTCTTTCACACATCTGATGCAATCGATATAGGTAGTTACCTAAACCGCTCATAGATGTCGCTTACATGCCCTTGAAATTTACAAATTGAAATCTAAAGATTTCGATTTTAAATTTTACTTACTTACATGTTCTTATTTACGTTAACTTTTCTAATTTCTACTTTCATACTTTAAATTATACAATACATTTACTAACTTTTATACTTTACTTTATACAATTCATTTTTCAAAACATTCATACTTTGCCTATCATACACTTTTCTTAATTATTTTATTTACTTTTACACTGTTGAAATGAACTTACATATCTACTTATTTGCTTTTATATAAAAAAACTTATTTTTTGTACTTAATGTGCCAACATTTTCTCAAAAATATCAAGAAATAATCTTTTAACAATGAGCATAAACTGAAATTTTTACATATTTTAGGAAATCTTAATTTATTGTTTGTAGGTTACCTAGGTTTATTGATGCATATTTACTATGTTAACATTACAAACTTTGCTTTAATAAATGATTTTTACTTTTTACATTTGTTTTATTTTACTGTAAGTGATAAGTATTACATGTACTTAGGTATTTAGAACTTGGATATCTTATAAGAAAAAAAATTGTTAAGTAGGTACTGAAAATAATCTATCTTTAGCATACTTAGAATAATATGAATCTATAGGTCTTGTTTATAAAAGTATTTTAACTACATTTTACTTACTTGGCAACAACATAATATCTTAGGTTGTTAGATTTGCTATGAAACTAAGATTGGTTTGGTAATAATTAACAAAACTTATCTCTGCATATTACTTATGGTGTTAATAAAAGCACACTATTTATATTTTAATGTCTAGTCAGGTTATTGAACTTAAATTATATTTGAATTATCACTAATTTCACTGTTAATTGTCTAGTCCGAGTATTGAAAACACAAACACTGATTAGTTTGTCCATTTTCACACATTGTACATCCTTGGTATTCTTGTATTGCGTCCGCTCTTGGTCACATAGGGGACTTTACCATCATCATCATCTTTAGCAGTGTTTACATCATGCATGGGTACTGATGTACTATCGATTTGGTTGTCATCGGTGTCCTCATGGTTATAGAGAGATGTACTCTCAATCTCATCATTGTTTTCTGCACCTAACATATCTGAAACATAGTCTAGGACGGGGGGAGGGACTAAAGGTTTTAGAAATTGAACATGAACAATTTTCTTCTGCGTAGGCTGTTGGACATTTTTGATTTCATAACATACTGATCCAACTTTCTTGATTATCTGGTAAGGTCCTTTGTACTTAGGTGTCAATTTGTTATCAGTTGCTTGAGGCCATTCATACATGACATAATCCTTTTCTTGAAAATTATGTTCAATTCTTCTGAGGTCAAATCTAGCTTTGTTTTTCATGTTAGATGTTTCTATGTTTTGTAATGCTGTTTTTCTTGCTTCTGAAAGGTAATCTAACTGATGCTTTCGTTCTATGTCTGAAATAACTGTGCCGATCATGATTTCTTTTGGTGAAATTCTTGGCTCATATCCATGTAATAGATAGAACGGTGAATATCCTGTAGTTTTTTGTTGTGCAGTGTTGATACATAATACTGCCATGGGTAGTAATTTATCCCATTCATTTTTGTGTTCGAGGGCCATTTTAGTTAGAACTGTCACTAAAGTTGCGTTTGCCCTTTCTACTAATCCATTGCTCATTGGTGTGTATGGTGTCGTGGGTAAGTGTTCTATGCCATATTTATTGAAGAAATTTTGTGTATATTGACTCATAAAACATGGTGCTTTGTCTGAAATATATGTCAATGGTGGTCCATATCGAAATATGATATCATTTTCGATAGTTTCCATGACATCCTTTGCTGATAGTGAGCATGTGGGCTTGGCCATCACATATCTGGTAGCGTGATCAATGTGTACAATAATATAAGTGTTACCTGCGTCTGTCTGAGGTAAAGCAACAATGTGGTCGACCGATATTATCTCCATAGGATTTTCTGGAATGCTTCGTTTACCCATCAATCCATAGGCCAGTTTGGTACGTCTGTTGGTGGCAGCACAGGTGATGCATGCTTTTGTGTATGCCTTTATGTCTTGCCTGAGTGTCTTCCACCAATATTTTTGCTTAATCCTCTCCATGGTTGTTCTGTAATCTAAATGACCACTATCATCATGTGCTATTTTAATTATTGTTGATCGGAGACTCTGTGGAATAACTATTTTCTCTTTGTGAAAAAGTTCATTTTCGTTTATGTGCAGTAATATTCCATTTTCTATTTTGAATGACTGTCTTATTTGTTGTAAATGATGAGAATCTTCATTTGAAATTAATTTTGAGCATATTGATTTGATGAAATTGTCAGAACTCTGTGCTAATTTCAATTTCTCTTCGTTACTTGTGGCGATTACCATCATGCACATATCTTGTAATGGGTATCGAGACAAATGATCTGCTATGACATTCTGTTTGCCAGGTCTGTGTACAGGAGTGAAGTCAAATGGTGCTAGATCAATTACATATCGAGCAAATTTCTTGTTTAATTTCGACTTGTTGATTACATATGCTGTCGAGTAGCTGTCTGTGATTAGTGTGAATTTCTTTCCTAGTAAATATATTCTGAATCTACTTACGATTGCCCAGTGTACTGCTGTTACCTCTAGTTCATTGATGTGGTATCGCGTTTCAGCATCTTTCAGGCATCGGCTAGCATATTCTATGACCTTTTTCTCACCATTTTGGATTTGTAGAAGACAAGCGGCCATTCCAACGTAACTGCTGTCTGTCTCTACAATGGTTTCTGCGTCTTGCTGAAAATAAGCTAAAATTGGTGTATTAGTTACACATGTCTTTAATTTGTCAAAACCTTGTTGTTGTTCTTCTGTAAGCTGTATTTTCTTATTTTTAGTTTGTTTTTTCTTCTCAATAGTGTCATTTTCCATGTAATTTTTCTTCAAAATGTCATTTAATGGTTTTGCCATAATTGCATAATTTTCTATGTATTTCCTGAACACATTTGTGAATCCTAAAAATGATCTGACTTCTGTGACACTTGTTAGTGTGGTGTATCTCTCAACTGCCATAGTACTTTTTGGATCAGGTCGTTCTTCCTTGTATCCGACTAACCTTCCAAATAATGGTAGTTCTGTGGTGATAAAGATACATTTTTCTTTGTTTAATTTTAAATTTTTCTCTCTGGTTGCTGTTAGTACTTGATGCAAAATATTCTTCAAATCTTCAAATGAGTTAGCTCCTCCGGTTATATCATCATAGTACAGTCTGATTCCTTTATCATAAAATTTTCCATACGTGGCGTTTATAACTTTTGACATAATTGCTGGTCCTCCGACTAAACCAAACATTACTCTCATGAATTCGACATGGTGGTCTTGTGTGATTACTGCAGTTTTGTAGATGTCTTCTTCTCTGATTTTAATATTATGATATGCATGATAAATGTCAAGCTTGAATTTGAAAATAAATTCTGATATTTTACTCACAATGTCTTCCATTCTTTCTATGGGTTGGACATCAACTTTGGTGATTGGGTTTATGGTTTTCGAGTAGTCCACCACTGGTCTGTATGGCGTTGTAGAATGTTGAGTCTGTTCTACTACAAACATTGGCGCAGCATATGGTGATTCTGATGGTCTACATACTTTTTGTTGTATCCATTTTTCAACATTTTCTTTCAAAAATTTTCTTTCCGGCTCTGGTAATCTGTAAGGCTTGCATTTTATTGGGTTATCGTGTGTTAAGTTTATCTTTAGCTCAATATCTGTGAATTCTCCAACATCATTTTCATCTTTTTTGAATACATCTGGATATTGATCAACTATTTTCATTATTTCGCTTCTATCTGCATCTGTTATCATTACTGTATTTTGTTTTTGGTTTTCCATACAACATGCGATAGTGTCTTGGTCTGACAATAATTTCGGGAAACTTTCTGTGTGTGTCGGTGTGATGATACATACTTTACCATCAGGCTCGTGTATAATTCTGGCATAGACAGCGTATTGCCAGTCTTTTCCTAATATCATATCTACGGGTAACTCTGTACAAATACCAATCTGCGGCATAATATAATCAATTTTTCCCACCTGTACTCTTCCTGTGATCCATCCTACAGGAGTCATCATGTTGCCAGCTATCTTGAATGTACCTTTTTGCCATGGGTAAACTTCTGTCTCTGGTGGTAGTAGCTTCTTATCTATTAGTGTGATGACCGATCCGGAGTCTGGCAAAGCTTTAGTCTCGATCTTGCCATTTAGGATAACTGGAATGAGTGTTACAGAGGGTATGTCGAATTTATCTGGTATATCGTTTTGTACACAATTTATTTGTTTTTGAAATATTTGTGAGGTTTTGTCTTTTGGTGTTTTTGTCTCTGTTTTGTAGTTCAGTGTAGGCTTATTTACTGACTCATTGCCCTTTGAGGGTTGTTGTGTTTTTACATCACAGTTATAAGAAATATGTCCTTTCTGTTTGCATCGATAACATGTTTGATCTTCTGTTTTGTCTGTCACTGGGTTAAATCTTTTGATGAAATTATTTCTAGTGTGTTGTTTATCAAAGTTACTTACATTTTGTTGGGTATGATTGCTCACCGTCTGCTTGTTTTCGTAATTTCCAGGTTGGTACACTTTTCTTACCACGTCCAATGCTACAGCATGCGTTATCAGCTCTGTTACTTCTTTGCAGCATTGCACAGCGAGCGGAGTTGACCATCTTGCATCCGTGATACCTTCCAGGATGAGTGATACTCGATCTGCATCTGGAATCCTCATTGGAGATTTCTCCAACATAGCGTTTTTTGAATAAATATAATCACTTATGGTTTCATTCGATCTTAAAGTTCGTTGAGATTGATACATTATAAATTCAGCAAAACTGATTCTTATTTTAAAGTGTTCCGCAATTTTTTCTTTCCATTCAAGCCAGGAATTTATGTTTTTACCAATAACTTTTTGCCAATTTTGCGCAGGACCTCGAAGTCTCATTGATGCATTTACTAACGTTAAATTCTGTGACCAATTTGCCAAACTTGCTACCCTTTCTACTTGCCTTAGCCATTCTACCGCATTATCTGTTTTGTTTCCGGCAAATAACGGTATCGCATTGCTAGTATCGCTTGTCGAAAAAATTTGAAATGTGGGCGATATGTTTTGCGCAATTTGGTTTTGCGTTTGCGCAATTTGCAGCAATATATTTGTTAAATCATGTTCTTGTAGATTGTGAGAAGTGGTAGGAGATAAATTCACTGACTGACCTGCATTTTGCTGGTGATTTTCCTGCAACTTAGTTATTTTTTCTTGTAACTCCTTAATTTCTATTGTTTGAGACAACCTTCGGTCTCGTTCCTCCTTCAAGACTTCGATTGTTCCAGAGTGAATTTTATCCTTGTTATCTTTGATAATCCTATTTATCAAATCGATCTTGATACCCGTATACGGAAGGATTCGTAATTTCAATTCATCTCGCAATTGCTGGACAGTATATTGTTCCAGTTCCTTTTCGTGAATAGATTCCATTGTTCCTAAACCTGAAATAAAGAATATATTTTTCGCCACGAACGTGGTACGTACGCTCAATCGTATGGCGTCGAAAACTTATCTTCTTTTTTCTTCGTGATCTTGTTCACTTTGTTTTGTTTTTTATGTTTTATTATCGTAGTTTCTTGTAATGCACTTCGTGACGTAAAAATTTTAGAGTATTTCGTACTCTTTCTAATTATTTTCGTTTTATTTTTTGGCACAGCGCCATGAAAGAAGTGAAAGGCCGAGTCGTAGCTTTTCAATTGACTTTATTATCTTTCTCTTTTACACCTATTTACAATTCTTATAAACTATCTCACTCATACCTTTCCTTTTGTGCTGTCTCTTTCATACCTATATTATTCCACATATATCCATCTCTTTCACACATCTGATGCAATCGATATAGGTAGTTACCTAAACCGCTCATAGATGTCGCTTACATATATATAAAGACTCATAAGTCTTATAAGTCTTATAAGTCTTTAAGTCTTCTAAGACTTCTAAGACTTCTTCTAAGACTTATAAGTCTTTATATATAAGGACTCATTTATCTATTTATATATATATACTTATTCTAAGCATGGTTAGTTGGTTGAGCAGGGGCAAATTAGAGGGTTTAAGCAATTAATTATACTATATTTTAATGACGTTTTTGCCATCTTTGTACGAGTAATCCAAAGAATCCTTTTTCTTAATTATAAAATCGGAAGTAGATTATGCACATTGAGCAATTAATCAATAACTTAATATCAATCTAACTAACCACGCCATAGAGTTGCTAATTCTATAATAAATGCTGTATCCACCGCAGACATAACAACTGATTGCCACTTGAAGGAGGCAGCCATGATTGCCTCTATTCAGCCAATGTGCACCAATTGACATTATATACTAGATGTATACCTCAGTTATTCAACCTAATTTTACTTGATGCCGACTAATAAGTTTACGCATGACACTAATCACATTAGTAAAATAATTGTTATGTCTTACAGTTTCAAAACTTTTAATTTATTTACAAACCAATAGTCTAAAAGTCACGTAGTTGCACGAAATTTGAATTGTAATACAAGTAAACTGGGTCACCAAGATAATAATGATAATTATACAAGCATGCCCTAGTTTGGAATTGGAAATACTCTACAGCTGTGCTATTCTAATAACTTTGTTAATGATTCACGCTAACAACATTTTCAATTTCCTCGTAGAAGATCGACTCTCTCGGCTTTGACGACTAGACTTTTACTTGACTCTTTTACAAAAATGTTATTTAGCAAAAATATGCACACACATACAAATATTAGTACGGCTCGGTCTTGCTAACACATTTCAATAAATCAAAACAAAAATCGAGAAAAGTTTTTCTAAATGTTACTCGTAAACAAACAACTTACTTTTGTTCACATTTGAAAAAGATAAATTCAGTATATTTTCATTTCAATTCACAAACAAAAAACAGAACATTTCCATACGTTTTGTATTGTGAAAATAAATCGTAGTCAAACAGAAAAGCTATTTCATAAAAAGAATAGACAGGAGGTCGGTGTATAAAATTCAAATGATAAGGACCCACATCGAACCGATGACAACGGTTGTCCTCTGGGAGGCTAGCGGCCGGTATCCATTAAAACTTGAATTAATGCGCCGGTGACTTCTGCGCTATCTACTCTCTGGGGCGCCGATTTGACGAAGGTACAGTTTTTATTTTCGAGCTTTTAGAGCAATATTTAGTTATTTTTAGTTAGGGCAAATAGCCTCTTGAATCGATTATCCAGTTCGTTACACATTTTACTCGTAGTTATTATTTAAATGTCTCATTACCCATGAGACTGGAAAGTAACGAGACTGGAAACTAACAAGGCTGGAAAGTTTAATGGGCAATGTTGGTTGAATAGATCTGTAATTTTTCTTTGATTTGTTAAGGAAATTCGATATAGGTAGGTATAACCATTTTTTCCGTTTTGTTTTTTTACTTTTAATTTAAAATATAAGGTGTTGTTTTGTCCTTTAAAATAGAATTCTAACTTTATGTAGCAACATTTTTTTTTATCTGGAAATGTGCTCTATAAACTAGATTTCCCCGTTTGTCACAATAAATATTGTAAAAAGATTGCAATTTTTCGGTTCGTAATCTCGGTTGAAACAAGGTGTTTAATTCAGTAAAACTTTGGTTAACATAATATATGTTTTCTTTGGTGACACAAAACTCTCGGTGCTTCGAACTAGCACTTGGCTGGTTTCAAATGACTCCCTTGCTCAGTATGACTATGGCTATGACTAGAGTATAGCTCAATTTAATTTCCGAACAGCGATACAAAGCCATCTAACTCGCAGCGAGTAAGACGCGCGAGTAAATAACCTCCAAAGATGGCGCCGATAAAGAATCCATTTACACTTTTCCATTTAACGCAAAATAATCGCGATGCTTATTTTCACTTATCGAATGGCGTCAAAGGCACGTTTTGTCTCCTCTCTCTTCGTCTCACACGTTGTTGTGTCACTCCGTCTTTGTCATGCAAAATACCTTTGTCTACAAGCTATTAACCGACAAGTGTGTCTGTAAAAGGGTTCCGATTTTTTCGCCTTTGTAATGGAAATACGCTTTTAAAAGGCGACAGAAACGTGTCATGCACGACTTTTTTGCTTTCTATTTTTGCGAATCTTTTTAAGGTTGTAGTAAACTAGGGTATCCTTATAGTTGTTTTTAATGCCATTTGAGTTTGCTTTTGATTGGTGTCTCGCCTGTTATTAAGCAAAGGTGCTTTAGTTTAGTCGTGCTTGTATATAATTTGTGTGGACATTGTATAATCGATTTTTTCATCGCGAAGAGGTCTCATCAGACCACTAACTCACATATGCTCGTAGGTAAGCGACGATGCAATCGGAGATGAACTATGTATGGTATAATAAATGTAGCTAGATCAATTGCATTACAAATGAATCATTCAATCCCCCAAGGCAGTGTCGTTGGATGTATCTTATTTCTATTTTATATAAATGACCTTCCAAAAATAATTGACGAATCTTGTGTACTATTCGCGGATGATATCTCTATTTTGACATCTTGCAAAAATAATATAAATCTAAATCAAAAATTGACTAATATTTTTAATAATATATTTAATTGGATGTCTGACCATAATCTAGAAATAAATTTATCTAAAACTGCAATAATTCAATTTAGACCCCATCAAAAAGCCCCCCTTGACATTAATTTCTCTTATAATAATCATAAAGTAGACTGTTTTGATGTAGCAACATTGTTAGGTATAGATATAGATACGCATGTAAACTGGAAAAGCCACATACAAAAAATTAAGGCGAAGCTTGCCAGTTTCACATATGCCCTCAGAGAACTGCGTCGAGCAACTGACTTGGACACAGCACTAACAGCCTACTACTCATACGCCTTCTCATGGCTCAACTACGGTGTCATTCTCTGGGGAAATAGCACAGATGCGCCTGACATTTTCGTTGCTCAAAAAAAGTGCGTACGCATCCTCGCAAACATTAACCTACCTGACATTACTATACTAAATTTTCACAGACCATTTTTCATTAAATATAAAATATTAACATTGACATGCATATATATATTGGAAATGTGTAAATTTGTTCGGAAAAATCCTCGATTATTTAATAAATTATCAGATAATCGTAAGTATAAAATTAGAAAGAAATACAAACATAACTTAATCTTGCCATCTTCCAACTTAGCGATGCATAGCTCCGGTCCATTCTCAATGGCCATAAAAATATACAACTTAATACCAATAGAGATTCGAGAAATGGAAAATGATTTTGAATTTGCCAAAACACTAAAAAACTTATTAATTAAAAAGTGCTATTATACCCTTGATCAATTTTTGAAAGATAAAAACATTTTAATATAATAAACCGGCCCGCTCCGCATGACGTTGCCATACCCTTACAGGGTAGTTATAAAGTATCTACTTAAAATAATATGTGTTATTTAAGACCTACATGTAATCTTCTTAACTTTATAACTGCAATAAACAAATTGAGTATTGAGTATTGAGTATGTAGACTTAGAAGATGCATATTCACTCTAACCTTGAAATGTCTGAAATTATTAAAAGACCATAAGTATGAATTATTGCACTTGAATGTATATTATATATATGTATATATATATAATGTATGTATAGTATATTATTGTAAGAAATATGAAGTAAATACAGTGCATCAGAAATGGTAATTATATTATTAGCTTAGTTCCGTCTTGACATTTCACCTACTTTTTCGTTTCTCCCTCACCGCTTGCATATTCATTTCAGAAATGATGCCACATTATGCCTTATATTATATCTTAGTAATCAGAGAGCGTATTTTTACCTCCCTAGGGAGAAGAGCGTAGGCAGTAGCTAATGAAAACGTTATTTTCATTACCAGCACGAAATATAATAAGGAATGATGGCACTCTAGAGATGTACATAGACAAAGAATACTTTTGGCTCTGAATAAATTGGCGGGAAATATACCGTGCACTTACTTCGTGACACATTTTGGGATACAGCTGTGATTGCTTTGCTTGATATAAAGTTGAAGTAGATTTCTGGACTTGAATGGTACAACCAAAATAGTCTACGCTGACTGTCTGTCATGTATCTCTTGCAATATACTTTTATAGTAGTTGGTGGCTACGGGTATGCTATGATGCTACGAGTGTGCTACGATATGTTACGAGTGTGCTACGCTGCCCTTCCGGTGCTCGCTGGCCTTCGTTCAGCAGTGGACGTCTCCGGGCTGATGATGACGATGATGCTACGCTGCTACGAAGCCACGAATGGAAATATATTCCACAAAAATATCCTTAGTCTTATGCAGGGATTAATGGAAAAAGCTCACTTTGCCAATGGAGAAAAATTGACAGTTTGTTTAATAAAACGCTTTTAAAAAAAATACAACCGACTTCAACTTTAAATACCTGTATGACATCGTCAAATTTTATAGTAATTTTGATATAAAAACCAAACTACTGAACCGATTATGATAAATTTATTTGGGACTACATCTAAAGTATTACCTACCAAACCAAAAAAAATATCATCAAAATCAGTTCATAATTGGTGGAGCAATCGCGTAACATACATAAAAAAAAACAGTCGAATTGAGAACCTCCTTTTTTGAAGTCGGTTGAAAATAACTTGTTATTTCGTAAACATTCGTACAAGAAAGAAATATAATAAGTACATTCGCGTAACTGTTTGTATCTAGGTAGGTACGCCGAGCACAAGGAAAACATAATCAAAATTTATATTCAAAGAGCAGCGTCTCATCATTCAGGCTTCGCGTTACTAATTGGGTAGTGGCGTGTTATTTATGTCGCCAGTTTTTACAAGACAAGGGAATTTGTCGCTTGTGTAAACTCTAGCTCCGGTCACACCAACACAAGAGGAACGGAAGGAAAGGCTGACGCTCCGGGCGTTAGTAGAGCTTGAGTTTCAGGAAAATGGCAGCGCCAACCAATAGAACGCGTCAACACATCAAAATCTGTTACTATTCAATGATGAATTTCGGTACATCTAAAATTGAATGCTTTTTTGTCCTATTAATTTAAAAATAATAGTACCGTAATAGAATAATATCATTTCACACTTTAATAACACAAAATTTACGTAACACCGGATCATTGTTGGAGTGGAGATATCACCGTAACAAATAATTCATAACCAAAACCTAGTATGCTATAAACTGTAATACACATAAGATTTGATCAGATTGTCACAGATAATGTTTTTTTTTTTTATAAATTAATATTTAATTGATTCTGATAATAAGGATCCAGGCTAACTGACTAACCCAGTCATAATGCAAATGACTTACAAAATATTGTTATAATTATAACACGTAGAAGTAAACATTTTAGAACAAAATGCCCCTGAGCAGAGGAACTCCGCCCGGGCTAAGCCAAAAATAAGTTACAGATGGTATTCAACCATCACCCTGACAAAATGTTGCAGCACAGGCGCACACAGATCTTCAGCAACAAGTTCGGTGTTTAGTTTTTCATCAGCTAGCTATAATTATTTTTTTAATAAAAAAATTATTTGAAGTATGCTTGCGTTTGACTGCCATCTCGTCTGATGATAAACAAAGGTGCAGTCTATGATGGAGCACGCTTGCCTAGAAGAAACCGATTCACTCGCGACGTGAAGACACCCAGATTATAATTATCGGGAAACACCCACTCGAGCAGCGCTACCCACTGTTTAGCAGTTCGAATAAAGAAAGTGGAATCAAACCGTTTCGTACGAGTTTTTGGTATAACAACCATAAAACGGTGTCGCTTTATTTTTCTCTCTTAGTTAGCCTCAAAATAATATTGGTGTTTCTGATTTCAGTTCGGTAAGGACGATAAACGGTGAAGAAAAGCAAACACTACGCTTACAGTATATCCACCGGTTCAATGATACCACAGTCGTTCACGTTTGGCCGAAGTAAAATCGTCACGAGTCTTGTACGAATCTTTCCGAGTCTTTCCGAAGCTTACCGAGACTGTGAAATGCTTATTTAGTGGAAAATTGGATAACGAACATTTGAAATCAGGAACTGGGTCACTTGTCGCTGTTGTCTCCAACGATTTGGATGGCGCGATGAAGTATTGAGTGTTCACTCGGGTGGGTGGAATTAAATTTGGACGAAAGCGTGGTGATTGAATGTGACGCAATAACGTAGAGTTAATGCGATCATTGAGATGAATTGCCATTGGAAGGATAACGAAGAATGGAAGCAATTGTTTTGTGATGCAGAAAAAAGAAAGAGAGAAAAATCATTTTATTCGAAACTGATACACAGACAGTTAAAGAAATAAAGATACAAAAACACAAAAAAGTATTTCGAATAAAGTTATCTCACCTTTAATGCCGAAAAACTCTAGAATAAGACGTCAAGTGTGAAAGAAAATAAGGGATATTTTATATTTTTGTGTGAGATAAGGCGACTATCTAATCATAACGAACTAGTGATGTTTGTTCCCAGCGACGCGTCGCTGGGACTTCTAGTATAATATTATATCCACTATCTTTGCTGTGACTAAAGCTAAAAGGAATCCTAACCAAATAACTAGTAACATGTATATTGAATAATCTCGGGTTATAAGTACAGTTAGGAAAAACAGACGCACGTGAGAAATTCTTATTTGAACTAGTTCAAATAAGCAGTGATTAAAAGAACTAGTTCTTTCAATATTTGAAAATAAATACAATATGACGAAATTATTTTTGACATAATCACCAAACATACAAAAAAAATATTTAAACACGATAACATCTCGGGCGGGCCTAGTCCAGAGCGGCCATTACCGTGCTTAAAACTAATTTATAACAAACTTTTACGTTGCCAGTAGAACTTGCCCCTATCTCCTCTCCCACGTAGTACAATTACGTGTCTGTGCCGAGGAAGTAGAGTGGGGGAGAAAGGTTTTGTGCGGCATCTTTGATCACAGCGGGAAGCTGAGTGACTATTAGTGTTGGTAGCTTTATTACGTAATGACAGGAATGAGAAAAAAGTAGAATATTTATAAGCTTAAATAGTATTTAGATAGTAGTGGGTAAAATCCAGCCAAACTGGATAAAAGCGTTGAAGGTACGTAGTCAATTTTAAAAGTAGAAAGAATGGTTACAAAATTAATCGAGAATATAATTTTTTCTTTAAGCCGGTAGAAAATGTACAAGAAGGTGCGAAAACACTAAAATATAGCGAGTCGAACTCTACAAAAGCTTAAGTATCTTCCAACGGTGTGATCTAGAGCCAGTTTCCAAGCAAGGTATACGTTTAGCAAATACAACCAACCTTCATTTAAAATCAGATGAACAGCAATCAAATGACCTCTCCAGTCACCTTTAAAAAACTCCTTTGAATAACTACGGACCAATCTTTGAATTTAAAGCTAGATCAAAGGCTAGAACATTTTTTTTTATTTAGGTGGATTCGTTGTTTTTTTTCTGTACGTGTGTTTTTTTCACGGGCCCCGATTTTCACCACCTTGACTATCAACAGTAAAAATGGTAAAGCCACCGAGCGCTGCCAATCTTTCCCATAACTTCCTTACAACAGTTCTCCGTTGGTTTCAGAACTAAAGTGTCGTATCCCGGTATAACTGCGAAAGTTGAGTTTCGTTCATTAGACGTAAGTCCTCATTCGGCGCTGGCCGAGCGCCAAATGTGCTGCGATGAAACTTGTGCACTTATTACTGCGCTCGGTGACCTCGAACGTGGCCGCCGATGACCTCAGTAGTGGCCATGGCAATGGATGACTCCGGTGATGACCATGAATGACCACAGTCACGGTCAAAGATGCAATCCAGCGGTTAAGATGCTGCCGTGCGTTTGTCTAAGTATTCATTATTAGATTCAGAGTTTTATTTCTTCCATGTAATCCTTACATTGTGTGTTTTTACCAAAAAAAAATGTTTCATATGAACCCCATCAGGCGCAAAAATTTGAAAATATAAACTTTACTTTGTATCTAAGGTTTAAGTATCAAATGCCACTCTGAAACTAGGCCAGTTAAATAACAGCAATAGTTAAAAAAACAACTGTTGTTAACTTTACAGTGTTCCGTATAACACGTGCGGTTCGAACGCTACTAGACGTGTGTTCAAATCCTAACCATGAGATTTAGCTACCGGCAGACGAAAATATTGCGAGGAAGTCACGGGATACTAAGTCACTACTTTTAAGTACTTAACTCAGATGATTAGCTATTACATGAGGTAAAAATATATCGCTGAACAGGTAACAGCCACAAGCAAGTTTCTATTTCAGGCTACGCTTACCGTCATCAACCGGACTTTCACTAATCTATGGTCAAACAACTAACACGTCAATCATAAAACGGGTCCCGAAGGAAATATCTAAGAGAAAACAAGTCAAACTACTTAAAATAAATAAGGGATAGTTGGGGTATATTAAATAACAATGTCAGTTTAATCCACTAACTAAGCCTTAAATCATCAGCTGACATAAGGAATTAATTATTCGTAGCCGCGGGTAGCCGCGGCACAGCGGGATAGGGGGTCGTGTGGCGGAGCAGGAAATCAAACAGAGAAACAGTGATCACTTAAAATAGTCATATATTTTTTTAGTTTTTTTTTTCTCTTCTTTTTTTAGCATCGTCTTTTATACCAATAACACCGCAACCATCTGTCTCATATTTTTATGTAGTTTATAATGTGACATCTCGTTACAACTGTTACATTCAAGCGAGGGTTAAAAGCATTAGACGAGGCTGACATTTGCCGTAACACGGATCTTGAATACTGATAAAATATGTATCAAAGTCATCCGAGTCAGTGTGGTACTCAACAATTTGTCGTATCGTTGCATCGTGGAGATTGTCAGCAATAAAAAGCTGATAAAGTAAAAATAATTATTTTTAACTAACATTTGAATACCTAAATTCAGCTTAGAAATTAAATATAAAAAGTAGAGGTTTGTCCCTTACGACATTCGAAATTTCCACAGTCCAAACAATATCGTTGTTAATAGCTTTTGTAGTAAGTACAGATACTGTGAGTCTAATAAGGTTAATTTTTGTTGCCTTTATTCCTTTTCAATTAACAATAACTGCTACTCGGTAGCGGTCAAATATCAGTAAATCGATTCTGATATATGTATCGGTAGCTCCCGCTCACTTCGACGGTAACAGCTCGCTGCACGAGTCATCACTTGCCACTATTAATTTACTAATAAAAGTGGTTACTGTTATATTAGCGATACCACGTCGCTTTAAAACAGTAAGTAGTTTAGTAGGTTATCTTTAGTATTTTCTATTCGGTTAGAGTAGTTGTAAGGTTGCAGGTCCACTGCGGTGTACCCGGTACGACTGCTAAATGTGCCTCTGAAAAGGTCAGGGCCAAACTGCGGTTGCGAAGAAACAATTAGGCGAATAGAAACATTTGGTTTTACCACTTAGTTTGTTTATTAAATAAGTCATTTTTAACTCTATTTAGTTTTTTATGATGCCTAGTTAGCGACACGAAATTTTACCCGGTATTCTATCCGGGCTTAAACTTATGTATTATTTCAGGATAAAGGCTCTTTTTGTTTTTTTTTATACAGTCGAGTGACGAGACGAGCAAGTCTTTCACCTGATGGTAAGCGTCATGCCTGCCACTAATAGTAGCAGTGCTAGAATTGTGAACTTGCGAACCCTGTAGATACCCTGAGATATTAGATGTTAAATCTCTTCATACCCAGTAATTTCACAGTACAGTAATGCTTGCACACTACTGCTTTGCGATTGAATAACTGGCAAAGGTGTGGTACTTCCCCAGGCGGACTCTGCAGTAGAGTCCTACCACTACAACATCTCTAAATCAATAGCCATCTCTGTTACTCAAGTCTGTTGAACTACAATGTGAAGAAGTAACAAACACAACACACACAGACGCGCACACAGTCAAAAACTTTCGCATTAATAACAATTATATGTTACGTGATTAATTTTTAATGCTATATTACCAGCATAATTATAGCAATATCTGGTTAATTTTACCAATTTACGAGTATATACGGGTATTGTACAATTTTGTTAATTATCTCTCGTTTCGCGGAAAACCAGATCATCCAATTAAAATTCCCCAAGGAGACGAGTTCAGCGAGTCGAAATTTCAATGTATCATACACTAGGCTTCAAACTTATCTACGGTTGTATTTATACTTATATATATTATTATTATACTTATATTATTATATATATATACGTCCCGCTATTTACGCAAGTTTGTCATTATGTAAACAATTTTTTTTTGTTTTATTTTATACGGGAATACTCACGTTTAATAAAACAAAAATGTGTCAAAACCACGTCAGTTTTCACTAATAATAATAAAATGGTAATATTTTTTTTACAGGTGGTGCTTATGAAACTTAAACAATAAATAAATAATAAATAAATAAATATCGGTGGACATTTTTCACACAGCGCCATCTAGCCCCAAACTAAGCAAAGCTTGTAATATGGAAACTAGATAGCTGATAGAATACTTATATACTTTTTTTTTGTAAATACATACTTATAATACATACTACACCCAGACACAGAACAAACATCTATGTTCGTCACATAAATGTTTGCCCTCGGTGGGGATCGAACCCACGCCCTACAGCTCTGAAGGCAGACACGCTACCAACTGAGCTATAAGGCAGTCAATACATTTACAATCTACTTATGTAATGTTTAGTAGTGGGCTTGATTCCGGAGCCGTATAAATTAGTTTTTTTAGAATTTACGTTTAGATTTAAAAGAGACATAGGACTGGATTTTCGGTAAAAGAAGATACTGTGAGAAAACCTGCGTATAGGTAATAAATATGTTTGGCAAAAATCAATGGCGTATGTGAATACGCCAACCTGCACCGGGCCTGTGCTGCGTGGTGGAGTATAGCTTTGTTGCTAGCCTATGAAAGTCTATCCCAATCCATTAACTAAGTCTAGGTAGGCACCATTTGTTTCTAATTACTTTAATAAGTTAACCAGAGGAATTTATATACTCGCAGTCTGGAAATCGTAGATACAGGCATAGCCTAGTGCGGGAATTGCCATTATGTCGCATAGTTTTCCCTCTCGTAAACGTAACTTTAATTTTAAGTATTAATTATAAATCAGATGTAAGCTTTCTTATTTTTCATTTCATTCATAATACGAGTAAGGATGATTTAGATTTAAAACAGGTTCGGAAATTTGGCGTCTAAGGCAGAGACTTCTGTAGCTTAATTGGCAAAGCAGTTGGGACGGAAACCCATAGCGACTGCTCGTATGCAGGTTCGAGTCCTGCCGGAGGTCATAATTTTTCTTCCTGTTTAAGCTTTAAAAACACAATAAGGATGATTTTAGCGAGCTCGTGTTTTGAAATTATACTGTCTGCTGGAATAATGGATCGCCGAACTTGAAATCCTCGGGTTGTGTAATATCACTCAAACTAATCAGATAACATTAAGAGAACTAGTCGGTCCAACATTTGGACTTCACCCCTATTCATAGCCAACTTGAAGTCGAAACCACAGCCTGACGTAACTTTAATTCCAATTTCATAACCAGAATAACTTAACCAACTTGTTTTAATTTGAAATCAAAACTTTGGCTGAACTATGTAGCTTGGAGTCTGCGATTTGAAGACCCTTTGGCCTTCAAGTCTTACAGGAGTCTCACGTAAAGGTCACCTTTGTCATTGAGACTAGATTGACGTAAAACGGGATGGATCTGTCTTAGGTTTTCATTTTGCGTTCGCTGGGAAAATAATTCTTAAGTGCTATCTTATTTCGGAGATCACAATATAATTTGACATTTCCTTAGAGTCACGCAACTGGCAATGGAGAGAGCTATGCTCGGAGTTACTTTGCGCGATAGGATCCGGAACGAGGATATTCGCCAAAGAACAAAAGTTACCGTCATAGCTCGCAAGGTTTGCAAGTTGAAGTGGCGCAGGGCAGGACACATCGCTCGAAGAACTGACAACCGATGGGGAAGAAAGGTTCCTGAGTGGCGACCGCGAACCGGAAGACGCAGCGTAGGAAGGCCTCCCACTAGGTGGACCGACGACATTGTAAAAGTCGCGGGCAACCGGTGGATGCAAATGGCAGGTTGTCGTACAGTGTGGCGGTCTGAGGGGGAGGCCTTCGTTCAGCAGTGGACGTCTCCGGGCTGATGATGATAGGATCTAAATAATGATGGAGTCACGAAATAAGAAAAAAAACCTTATTAAGGTTTGGTCATATTGACAGGTTTTTAAAATTGATATTTTTCTATTAAATAGTCATCCTGATGATGACATGAGAAACAGAATTTTGGCCATATTCGGTTAGCTGACTAAATAATGTGTTATTATTAAGTTCGATAACACCATCAGTAAACTTTAGGTGGCACACCAGGTATTGTGGTGACCATAACACCTGGTAAAATAGGGGTGGAACAAATATGTCAGCGACCCAAGACCATGAGTGTTATTTCGGGATAAGCTTCGTTATTTCAAAGAGCTTGGTTGGTTTGGGTGGGCTAGTAGGAGGGAATGCGCAGACGGGACGTCAGTGTAGGACTTATTGCCCCCACATAATAAAAATTGGTGGAACACCTGCAAGCAAAGAGTAGAAAATTGAGATTGAACAAAAATATTTATATACTTAATTTTATGATAATAATGCTCGTTGTTCTTTTGAGGTAAATGTAACGTTCCTCTAGTGTAGGTCCTGTTTCTCCAGTTATAGCGTGGCACGTCCTCGCTGTAGTATTTTAATTCATTTAACGTCGCCGCGCCGGCACCGGCGGCGCCATCTGATTACGACGTGGTCGCAAAGCATTTCCGGTGCACGGATTCTCTCTACTTTTAATGTGACCACACTCGAGACTATTATGGATATTTTAAATTGTGGCTATTTTGCTACAATTACATACACATTCACTTTTGCTAGAGTAAAAAAAAACGACAGCCTGCTCTACTATCGCCTACCCTGGATTGGATCATGGCATGATTAATGGTATATATAGCACTCTATTGCAGAGCCCGCCTGAGGAAGTACCACACCTTTGCCAGTTATTCAACTGCTAAGAAGTAGTGTGCAGCCATTTCTGTGTTTTGGTTTGAAGGGCAATGTTACCAGAGATCTTACTCAAGGTGCCACAAACCGAAAGACGTAGCGTACATTAAATAGGTAGGCCTACCGCTAGGAGGCTAGGCTTAGGTGGACCGATGACATTGTTAAAGTCGTGGGCAACCATTGGATGCAAATGGCAGGTTGTCGTGCAGTATGGCGGTCTAAGGGGGAGGCCTTTGTTTAGCAGTGGACGTCTCCGGGCTAATGACGATCTAAAGGTGACATTGCGGTGACAGTGTGGCGCAGGATTTTGATGGCAAGTACACAATTCTGTCATTGCTATTGTTATGGGCAAGCGTGATGCTTACTACCAGGAGAACGTCTCGCTTGTCACCTAACTCGATTGCATAAAAAAAAAGATATCAATACAACACAATAGTTTATTGATAACACCAAAGTTACACGTCAAATAATAATTATTCTACGACGCTGGTCTGGTGCAAGTTTGCGGATTCTTTATAAAAATCCGTTATCAATAATATAATCTATTGTATTGTATTGATATTTTTTTGCCAATCAATTTCGGGTGTAATGTTCTTCACAGGACAGCAGTGGTATATTTTTTTATCCACAAACCCGTAACTGTGCTAGTGTGAGAGTGTTATGAGTCATGGTCATGATCGGCTCTTCGAGGATAGTCGACTGATGGACATAGGAGGGCTCCTGTGTCCATCAGTCGACTATTATAAATACTTATCATAATGATCATGTAGCTATATTTTTTAAATATTATTAACGAGCATCTATACTCGCTACGTCAAGCAGAAGGTTAATTTTATATTAAGCTTCTTAACCAAAACCTGACACAGACTACAACTAATGTCTATGACAAGCTAACAATACCCTTATCTCTTATCATAACCTACAGTATAGTCACCGCACTTCCTACGGATTAGTTAACAGTTTCCTCTTTGTAGCGAGGACGGTAGCATTTCGCGGAGGATTTACTTAACAACTGTGTACGTATGTGGTCACGTGTAGAAGCTGAAGTAGATCACCACGCGGGAATTGAATTATACGGGTTATAGAACAAACGCTTTGAACGAACAGTAAATGTACTATTGGGGAACAGATTTTGAGGAAATTCGGTATAAAGGTAGCTATACCTTAGAATAAAACATAAGCTAAGCTTACTTTTATTCCAGAAATAGTTAGTTAACCCGCCGGGCGCAGCTTTGTAAGTTCCATAAGTTTCCTTTTGTATATTTCTTTTTGCAAAGTTTTTTTTTATATTAAGTACTATTACAGCCACACAGCCGCTGCTAAGGCTGACAGCCTTATAGGTCAGTTGGTAGCATGTCTGCCTTCAGAGCTGTAGGGCGTGGGTTCGATCCCCACCCAGGACAAACATTAATGTGACGAACATAAATGTTTATTCTGTGTTTGGGTGTAGTTTGTATTATAAGTATGTATTTACGAACAAATATATGTATATAAGTATTCTATCAGCTATCTGGTTTCCATATTACAAGCTTTGCTTAGTATGGGGCTAGATGGCGCTGTGTGTAAAATTTCCCCAATATTTATTACATAATTTTATTTTATTTACTATTAGTTGGCAAAAAATATTGTTTTGATAAAAACACAGACCCCAGAATCCATGGTGCTCAGCAACAAATTTAAATAAAACTAACGCTATCCTCATTTCAAGTATGACCCTAATATTACCATTGAACTTTGTACTGACGATATCGATGACGATGATGATAATAAAAAATTGCATATAATATAATGATTCCGTGAAATAATCTATCTCCATTCCGAGTATCATCCAAATTCGTTCAGCTGTTTTGGCGTGAAGAGGAAACAAACATACAGACACAGAAAGACACCGACAAACTTTCACATTTTTATGATATTAGAGATATTAGTGTAATGAATTTTGTTATAAATAAAATTCCCTGGCTTTTACAAAAACTCTTCTGATTTCGTCCAGCAACGAAATAAAGTAAATTGTGACTTCAGCGAGTGCGGAATATGAAAATTACCGCATCCTGAATAGAAAGTTGCACAACAATGTCGCTCAGTTCGTGCGAACCGGGCGAAATGTTGCAACGCACAAGATTTAAACTGCGAACTTACTTGGAGAGGAAACGTGAAAAAAGTCTTCCTGTGCTTCACATTCCTGCGTTGCGGCATGCGGCCAGTACGTAAGCTTTGTACAATCTGAGAGAGCTAGATCCTCCAAGTACAATCTAACTAAAGAATCTGATTCAACGTAGCGCTCGTAGCGTCTAGTCTATACATAAAACACTAAAACCTATTTTACTTAAAAAATGTTTTGTCAATTTCGTTCGAATTACGAATTGAGTTTGAAAAAAGAAGACTCATTAACTAAAATAGATTTCAAATACCAAAGTTAAGCAACGAACGAGCCGGTCAATCTTGGGATGAGTAAAAGCTCTTATAACGAAGCGCTACCGTGAGTGACACGTTAAACTGTCGGTCCCAGTTGTATGTTCTATACTAGCTGCGCCCCGCGCAGCTCATATTATGTCTTTCCGGAAAATAAACTATTTCCATTCCGAGTTTCATCCAAATCTATTCAGTCGTTTTAGCGTGAAATGGTAGCACACTTACACATACATACAAACCGAGCAACTTTCGTATTTATAATATTAGTGTGACTGATGATGATGATGATGCTGTTCATGCCGATTTCGGCTACGGCAACCAATATATTGTTTCGAGCTACTCATCCGTCCTCACATGACTAATTTTACCTGTAAATGTCCTAGAACTGTTGCTATATGTAAGGACACCATTGACATAATTGTAGGTTATATATTATTGGAAGGCGGTTTGTTCTTAAGCGGTCTCTTTTTATATCAAGATCGCGCCTTCTCTGGTTTTTCAAAGTATACACTTTTGTATGCACTTTCTATCTCCATTCTAAGTGGCATTCTCATTTCTAGTGTGATTAGTGTGATAATTGCCTGAAACCTCTCGCCGTTCAACT
The DNA here is from genome assembly GCA_905404285.2 of Erannis defoliaria. Classification (NCBI taxonomy): domain Eukaryota; kingdom Metazoa; phylum Arthropoda; class Insecta; order Lepidoptera; family Geometridae; genus Erannis; species Erannis defoliaria. Next base: position 17,517,606 of record FR990083.1, on the reverse strand, counting down.
TAGTACAGATTTGACGTGGTCTTAATCTATAGCTGTATTTGTCGACCTTTACTTTGCACAGCTGAAAATGGTGAATCTAATATTTAAATAAAGTAGAGATTGCTTTTCAATGTCGAGACAAACACTATCTGATTAACTTAAACCTTAATGCACAAAGCAATGACAAATTATAAGCTTTAAAAAATCTACTATCTATACTATTTTATCAACTCAGCATTTATCATTCTAATGGTCTATTAGTCAAAGGATATCTTAAAAAGCGGCTAAAGATAAGCTTCTGCCGCTTTATATATTGCGTTGGAATAAATTGCAGTCTCCCAACGTATTAATCAAAAGAGACGTTGTTTAAAAAGATGGTTTAATTTTAAATTCTCAGCGTTTTCGCATCAGGCCTCGTAAACGGAGCTTGTTTTGATTTAGGCGATTTGCTGCTCTTTACGCAAGGAAGAGGATTAGATGCTTTTACAAGATTACTTTACGGAAAATGAGGTGTTTTTGGGTTAATAAGAGTGTTTTGTTTCATTTTTAGGGTTCCTTATCAGAATAGTGTCCAATGGGTCCTTATTACCAACTCTATTTTGTGCCTTGTCTGCTTTCCGAAGCGTAATCAGTTAGTAGCCGTTTGAAATGTTCGCTGAATACGAGTAAACTCCCTATGAAACAAATGGATGACAAGAAACATGGTTTTTTGATGTTTTTATTTTCTAACAATTTTTTTACGAATTATATCGAATTACACATACAAGCCTGACCTGGACATGGGTATGTCCTAAAATTGCATGCAGAATCACTGGAGCACGGGCAGCAGCGTCCTCTCAGTTAACGGTGGTGAGCATTCTGCGATCCCCGAGCCGCCTGCCAAGCGTGGAGATTACGCCCTATTAAGGCGGGAGACCTTCGTCCAGCAGTGGGCGTGGCTGATGATGTGAGACATACAAGCTTACGTTTTAAACTTACGTTTAAAGTAAGTACACTGAGGTATAACAATAAATAATAAAAACTGACCAAGTGCGAGTCGGAATGCTAAGAGTCTAAGAGTTTCAAATGCATTTCAAAATTACCTGGGATGTAAACTAGTATCAATTTTAACGTGGTACTGAACCATTGGCGTTCAAGTGGCACTCGCACTTGACCAACTTTATTTGAAGTCACGGTAGTTTAGTTGCGTAAAATAAATCAAAGCTACGTGTCTAGCTTTGATTTGGTTATCAAGCACACCCGTTACCACTCCTTGAAAAAGGTAACCAGGTGTGATCGAAATTTCATAAAATCCAAGCGTCTAAATTAATTAAACGTGAATATTATCCCTTATAAATAAAACAAAGAGTAAAATTTAGTCGCAAAACCGAAACAAACTGAGAAGCTCTACCCAAAAATTATCTCTTCATCTTTTATCTGTTACCTACCCGCATTTATATTAAAGGTGTTGTTTAATTTCCGGGTCAGTCCATTCAGTAAATAAAGCTGTACGGCCTCATCACTCACGACCTCTCGGAGTGCCTCACAGCTTCATGTTATTACCTGAGCTCTGTGGGAGGGAATGAACCTCTAATCTTGCGAGATTAGTGCGTCGTTAAGTAAATAAAGATTCACATCACTAGGGGTAGTGATGGGCGGTGTCGATAAGAATGGATAGGTAAGTAAACAACAATTAACTAAAACAAGCAATAAGAAGTAAATAGACCAGTTTTTCCTTTTTGTAAATTGTGTTTTTTCTAGTTTTTTATGCAACAGAGTGACGAGACGCCTGCCGATGATAGTAGCATTGCCAGAATTGTGAATTTGCGACCAAAATATCTTATATATGGTATATCTTAGGGTGGCCCTCGCCACCCTAAGATATACCTAAGATTTATGAATATTCGCCGTTTCATATTTTGTTGTTCCAAATAACATTTGTTTGATATAACAACAGTTGCGCTAATGTTCAAATGGTATAACGTTCATTTGATATAATATTCGTTTGGTGTGATTTTAGCTCTATCTAATCCTATTTCATATACCTGATTTGAGTTGGTTAGGTTCGAAATGTGATAGATCCGAATCAGAGCACCCCGACTCCACCTAGACTTGTGGTCCCTACCCTTAGAGTGTATATAAAAAGCGCGGGACCCAGAAGCTCAAGGGAGGTCCTGAGACTGAGCCGGTGACCTTGGTAGCGTAACGAAGGCCAAAGGGGTTCGCTCCCCTCAGGGGCGACCGCTAGAGGTTCTGGCGGGACCCACCTGGAGTTTCTTCCAGTTACAGAACCGAGTCAGGCGACAAGCATAATTTTTTGAAATGAATATTTGGATAAACAATATTATTAAAAGTGAACAATTATTAGAAATGAATTTATATAAAATGAATGTTTATTCCAAATAATATTAGTTTATGCGAACTCATTTTATATGAACTGAAATATGAACTTTAAACGGTCTCTTATATATATATTTTTAAATTTAATTTTAGTTTAAATTAGGTAATTTAACTGTTTATTCGTTGTAAGTTGAACTGAAATTATATAAAGTGATATTATAAGAAAAGTTGTTCTAAGAAACAAAGGAGAACCAAGATGTATACTTTAGAAGAGGTTAAGATACAATTTGTTTCGTACAGTAAGACAGACAGATCTAAATATTTCAGTAAAGTAAAAAAAGTCGGTTTACAATTATTTAGCGCTACTAGAAGCATATTATGGAATTTTCACGATCTACAAAATATCGCGTGTAGTAGTATTATTTTCTTTTGATCTATTTAATTTCACCATCTCTTTCATCTATTGACTTTCATCGTAAAATTCACGTAGATAAACGTTCACAAAATCACCATAATTATGACTGTACTCAGATAGATGGTGAGAGATTTATCTCGTTCAATTAAAATCAATTTCAATTTCACATCATTTATTTTTAAATCCAAAAACATGCTCTGTATAATCAAATAAAAGAAACCACAGCCAGAACCAATCAGCTCAAATTCAATTGCTCATAAAATCATTCAAATCTGCCCGACCCATCGATAATAAATATCGACAGGTCCCATCACTAGTCTCTAGAGTATCATCGTCGACTCGATTACCGTAACGATCCATCAACTGATGGCAGGTATCTCACTCTGCTTTAATTTGGTTCTTATAATCAGTAGCATAAGGTAATTGTGGTGTCGAAAAATTGTTACCTAAAAATGCTGAGGCTATAGACAGTCGCATGTAGAGTATCGATATAATTATATAGAATCTATAATCTTAATAATACTGTTATGATGATTAAATAAACAGAGTAATATTGAATTGAACAACATATAAGACTTTCTAGAATGGCTTTTTCTTATAAAATATTACAAACTAGATAACAAAGCAGCTGAATTTCTTCAAATAAAGTATATCCATTATTAATACCGAAAAGCTGTCATACTTCAAAATATTGGGTCATCTATAATATAACCTTATTATCTACGGGAAGGCACAAAATAAAAATACAATTTTCTAGCAAGTGTAGGGAAGTCATTTACACAAAGAAACTTGTTAAAGCGTGCTTCAGATCATTAATCTCAGTCCGACGCAGAAAATATTTGGAACAAGAAAGCACGTGTTTAAAGAATTACCTTACGGGCTCTCTTTTCTCAGAGTTCTTAATTTTAGAAACAGTTTAGGGGTTCTACCCATTATTAGACTTTTAGCTGATTACATTTAAATAAGTGAGTCTCCACTAGGAAATTTCGTATGGGACAGAATGGACACTAGTTTCACGATAATTTTATATGCCATCAGCTAAAAGTTCTTTTTAAATCCTCTTGCTCAAAAAGTCCGTCATTATAATGACGGACATTCATGCTCTAGAGGCTAAAGTAAAATTTTGCTCTAGAAGTAATTTTTTTGACTGTTGCACCAACGAGCCTACAAAAACGAAAAAGTTTTTATCCATAAGTAGAATAATAATAAATAAAGACTCGACTTCATTCTGAACATTCAATTTTTGAAAATGGAACTTAAAGCGGCGATTTGGTAGAATGCGTGCATTGCGTTGCGGTGACAGAAGAAATTATAGAAGAAGGCATTGGCGCGAAGTCTTTAGAATTGTTTTCTTGTTAAAAAATGTAATTGAGTGACCTTAATTTATTTTACAATAGTAAAAATGTAATTATCTAGTGATAATGGAGACCCTAATTTGCAGATGGAAGAGAAAGGAAAATAAATTTTCAATCTGTTGCCGTCAAAGGCACAAAGCATTTATTTTGGTATTTTGATTGTTTTATTTTCTCGCAATCGTAGTGAAAAGTATAGTGTAATACACGTTGCTAAAAACCCATTATAACTCGGTTTCTTTTACTTAAAACGTAAAACGACCTCGTATGTAATCGGTTATTTTAGCCCCTTGTATAACAAATCTACTATTATTGGGAGGCAACCCCAGTCCTACAGCGTGGAAGTCAAAAGCGTTAACCACATAACTGTCATCAGTACTTTGCGGTTGACGTTCAAAGTTTAGAAAGAGAATTATGGGAATATGTTCAATCACATAACTAACCCTACAATTTTCAAATAAGTACCTTTAAAAAAATTACAAAAATCTATGAGAATACTGAACAGACCGGACAGACGCCTGGAATTAAACTTCAGCTGTGTTTCCATTTCGGTAGAGAGTAGATTTAATCTTCAGAGTGGCTTCCTATGTTGCAGGCTCGATGTAATCAGTCTTCCAAACCTTTAGTCATCATTAAAGCTTGTGACAAATGAGGTTATTTTACTCGCATATAATTTAAAATAATTAGCGACGGTTTTTGGAGTTTCGTATCCGAATGGAACCCTACCAGCACTGTCTGTCTGTCGCAATTAATGAATATCCTGTATTTTTGTAACTCAGTCAGTAAGTATACAATAAAAATAATGAATAGATGAAAAGATGACAATAATTAAGTAAATTTGCCATAATATTTTAATACTTAGTACCTACATTATTACTGTTATGGCGAGTCTATGAAACCAACCAGCTACACACAGATAGACACAAACTATGGTCCTGTTGATAATATGTTGTTAATGTTGTTAGTCCTTATAAGATCCGAACGTAATTTTGAACAGATAAAAAAAGGAATTTTGTGCACACTTTGGGGTAAACAAGTCAGTAATAATTTTGACAGAATTACAAAATAAGTTCGCTCTCTTTTGCAACCGATGTTACATAGCTAATCACAATTATAGTGACGTAAAAGAAAATGATATATAAAAGTAAGCCATTTTAAAAATAGCTGTTTAATTGTATATTCTACCTACGCCCACGGTTCCACTCGCGATTTTTGTGATAAAAAGTAACCTAAATAGATATAAGCTACATCTATACCAAATTTCGTCCAAATCCGTTCAGCCGTTTCAGCGTGAAGGAGTAAGAAACATAAACACGCACACACCCCTACACACACATAGACATATTTTCGAATTTATAATATCAGTAGGATTATTTGGTAGTACCTAGTCAGATGAACAGTTTTGAAGAGTTTTCATAAGAAAACGAAATTGGAACCGACTTTATATTGAAACCTTTATTCTGTAAGTGACAAGGTTTACAATTTAAATATTTCAAGATACTCACAGTGGAAAAGAGAAAAGCTCTAGTTTTGTGAAAGAGATTTTATTCTAAACAGTCTGTAGTGTGTGAAAATTGCAACTGGGAGACCTCGGGTTTTTCTAATAAGCTAGTTAGATGCAGATGGAGCATTTATCTTGTTCTATAAAAAAAGATAAATGCTCCATCCTTACTGGTTGTAATAAGAAAATGTAGTTTATATTATTTGTGTTGAGAGAAGCACGCAGCAAACAAAAAAAAACTTGATTTCGGACAAATTATCCATAAGTACAGTGTTAGTAGTAGTGTTAAACCTGTGATATTATTTTAGTAGTGGTTGTAGTAGTAAGTAAAATTATAGAAATGTTTTTTTTGTCTTTGACTGTTTTTCTCCTTAAAGAAGCATTGAACACAGCCCAGTGAAATAATGATAAAACTCTTGGAAAAAAGCTGCGAACTTGTTGTTATTTTATCCTTCATTGTAATAAAATGTGTATAAATAATTATTATCAATCAAATTTGATTTTCAATTAGAGATTAGTATTACTAATTCATAACAGACAATATTATTGGCTTGAGGTTTTTTTTAAACAATAGATTGGCGAGTCGAGTGAAACGTTCGCCTGACACTTGTCCATAATAGTAGCAGTGCCAGAAATGTGAAATAGGCTAGATGACTGATGTTTATATCGTTGAACCAACCTTTGATGAAGAATTTAAGTAAATATAGTATGTTTATTGAAAAAATAATTTTAATCGGTTACTTATGTTCTGATATATAAGCGTTTAAAGTTTTTGGTAGATACAACTCTGTCCCTTTCCCACAAATCAAAAAATGACGTCACGCCTTACTTGTCAGAATAGAGTTTATATGGCGTACAGAGAAGTGACGTCACGATATGCTGTTTCTTCTGTCTGTCTAGCATGATATTAAAATATAATATATAAGTTGCTTATTTTTGATCATATTTTAATTTTCTTTTCATTAGTCAGCTATATTTATGGGCCACCTTTTAATAGAATAATAATAAAAAAAACTAGTCATCTAGCCTATTGCGAGCAAAATCCTGCGCCACACTGCACTGCGTTTGTCACCCTTTAGAAATTAGATGTCAAATCTCTTCGTGTCCAGTAATTTATCTGGTAACATTTATCTTCAAACCGAAACACCGTAATGATTGCACTCGCTTGTAAGTTAATGTAACTAACTCGATAAATTCTCTTTCATCCCTTCACGCTTCTTAAACTAATCCCTTTATGTCTCTAAAACAGTTCCAGTAAACAAATACCCCATGGTGCACCAAAAAGCCATTTCCCAAACGATGTTTATCAACCAAATACTGAAACCAATTTACAGTTGCAAATAAATAGTACAACACTCCAGATCGCATTAGAGTCGGCAAATATAAACCACATTTACGCTTAGGAAATAACGTTTTCAAATATTGCGATTTAAAGACTGAGAAATAAGGTTTAGTTTGGAAAAGATGTTAGATTTCAACGGTATAAAAACTTAAGTCGAGTACAGTGGAAGTAAAAAGTGAACATTTACACGTACGACCCTCACTAGTGAGGTAAAGCCGTAAGGGTGGGGTTACATTGATGCGAATAAGATTACTTTTATTTTTCTAAAATCTTATCACAAATTACATAAATGCTTTTATTTGTATCAGCTTGTAGTGTCAAAAATATCAAAGTCAGTAGTGATAGGACCGTATTGCAGCGTCGACATGGGGAAGTACCACACCTGCCAATAATCAACCGCCAAGCAGTAGTGTTCAAGCGTTGCTGTGTTTCAGTTTGAAGGGCAATGTTACCAGAGAAATTACTGGGTATGAAGAGATGACATCTAATATCTCAGGGTGACGAGCGCAGTGCAGTGCGGCGCAGGATTTTGTTCGTAAGTTCACAATTCTGGCACTGTTACTGCTATGGAAAAGCGTGACGCTTACTACGAGGCAAACAACTCGCTCTCAATCAACTCGCCACTCCATTGCATAAAAAACCGACTAGTTTAGATCCAGCTTGTGTTGCACAGCTCCTTACATTGTAGATAATAGGCAGTCTACCCACAGCATTACACGAAATAGCAATGATTGTAAACTCGTCAGTTCATTTCATAAAAAAATACTGCCGTTCCGTTCCACGTAAACATGTACTACCGGCGGACAGACAGTCTCCTAGCAGTGCAATAGCCGCTCCCGCTGTCGCCTGTCGTTGCTGGCACGTAGAACCAGCCGCTCCGGGAGCCGCGTGCGGAGGCGCTCACACGAAACAAGTGCGGCATCGTTCGAGTTAATGGTTGCATTCCGCCGCCTCGTTACTGGGTACACTCGTCAACAGAACCTGTAACCATATGCTTTGCAAAAATTACGTAGTACGTAAAAATTAAAAAAATATTTTTATAACTATTAACATCATTTTGTTTTTCATCATCAACATCTTTCGCAGCAGATTTTGCATGATGTTTTCGCATTAGGATTTAATTTTGACATGTATTATTACTTAATTATTAAAAAGTTACTTATTATTTAATACAGTGAAACAATTTTGTTTTTCAACACAGTTAGGTCTGCGTTTGACCACCACACTCGCCTATTGGTAAGCGACGACGCGGTGTAAGAGGTTACGTAATAGTTAGTTTATTAATATAACTATAACCACAGATATACTAGCTATAACTAAGCAGGAGTGACGTCACAAAGTCTCAACTAAACATAATGCTGTTTATCAGCGCTGAAATTCCGATAAGGTCAAAATCCATTTAAAAAAAAACGTGGTACATAAACACTAGAAAAGTGGTTTTCGTTTACGCCCCATGGTTCCCACTTTTATTACATTATGCTGTTGTTTACGTACAACGTAATATATATATATATATTTTAAATACAGAAGCACGGCTGCTAACGTGACCAATAGATGAGTAGTACAATGTTAATAAAAGTTAATTTCTATACTCCGCAGAGTTCATTGTCAATAATTATAAATTAGAATGTCCAAGATCGTGCCTGGCCCCCCGACCAAACGTGCCCATCAAGCCATCAAGCGGCATTGCCACGCTGAATCGCGAAGGAAATGCGCTGGGCGAGAAAATGACCAGAACGTGGGTCCCGCCCTTTCTCCCTCAAACGACGACCTATTTCGGCTACCAATTTCTTGGCGTCGGAACCCCACGATCCCGCGGTCTCCACGGCGAACGGAACGAACTCGTACTGCGTCTCCAGGCTGGCATACTTGTGCCGCTTAGCTCTGGCCGCCGCCTCGGCCCCGGCGCCAGCCATCTGCTGGGTAGCGGCAACATGGCACGCAGCAAAGGTGCTAACAAAGGTGGCGTCCCAAATCAGGCAGCGGCCCCTACGCCACGGAATCAATGTAAGTCCGTCCGGTCGCTTACTATCGGAACGCGACAGACCAGGAGGCATATATATAGGCATATATATTTTATATATAGGCTTGCGCTTTAGTTACTGCTATCATGTATCAAGTCAAGTCCTGCTAGAGGTTATAATTTTTGACACTGTTTATGCATTAATAATAGAAATACCCAAGTGTGAAAACATTTCATATAAATATTCTCTAATCCTCTGTATTATCTTGACACTCCTGCAATTCACACAATATTTTTAAGAATATCGCAAATTCACAAAACGTCACAACTAAGCTTCAACAGAAAATAAAACAAGTCAGAATCCATTTGGTAGGATAAAGTGAAGTCAGCAGCTGAAGGCAGAGATCTGCATCACTCACTCCGCTGAGATATCGCTCCTGAGTCAGCGCTGTGCGATACAGATCGATGCTCGAGACGGTTTGATTTGTTGGCTTGTCATGCCGTTGACAAAAGACCTTGTTCAGTGTTACTGATATAATATTATGGTAATGGAACATCACAACAAGGAAAATCAAGGAATCAAGGAATCGCAACAACATAGATGTTTATTGTACTATTTACACGGGCTTAAGTCGGATACACGACTATAGTTTTAATCACATCCTGTGACCTTTTTCAAGGAAGAAAACATGTGACAAAACCACGCCAGTTTTCATAGTAAAATGGCAACAACAATCTCTCGTTGGTCGATTTTTCAAAACACGTTTGTTCCTATAATTGTCAGAAATACATTATTATTATCTTAAAATATGCTTTAAAAAAAAACAACCGACTTCAACTTCGAATACCTGGATGACATCTTCATAATTTCTAGTAATTTTAATTTAAAAACCAAACTACTAAATCGATTTCGATAAAATGTATATGGGAACCACCTCTGAAGTATTACCTACCAAACAAACAAAAAACATCACAATCAGTTCATAATTGGCGGAGTAATTATACATTTTAAAAAACATTTAGTCGAATTGAGAACCTCCTTTTTTAAAGTCGGTTGAAAAAAACGTTTCATCATAGAGCGCATCTAACATCAGGTGAGTTAGCGATAAAAATAGCCTGCTAAAAACTTTGTATTGTGTCAGTTTCGTATTTTGTAGAGGAAATATCAGTTCATAAACACCCGTTACTCTTCAAACAGTTCACTATTTGAAATCTTTAGAGCCTGAAATCAATTAAGCTTTTTAATTTATTTTAATGGAAAAATAACAAAGACGAGTTCAGTCATAGAACTAACGTTGATTGGTATGATGTAGTTATAGAAGCTGCGTTCAAGAAGTCGTTTGCTGATTAATAATAACTCTGTGTTTAAATGGCGTGCTTGATTTAAGAGATAAACAATTATAGTGTTATGACTGATTACATTACCCTATAATAACAATGTACTTTTCTAGGTAGCTAGTTTTAAAAGTTGTCAGCAACAACTTCAAGAACTGACTCCTCCAACACTTCACGTGACTTGATAAAACTCAGCAAATGATCTTAAAGTCTTCGGTCAGTTCGCTGTTGAAACTTTGAAAAACTATCAAGAAAATAGGAATACATTTTAGAGTAACAGGAAAAGTGATTTTCTTAAGTGTAGACTGTAGAATGACAAACTAGTTTCATTTTATGCAATAGAGTGACGAGACGAGCACGATGTTTGCCTAGTAGTAAGCATCACGGCTGTTCAAAACAGTAGCAGTGCCATAATTGTGAACTTGCAATCAAAATCCTGTACCGCACTGCACTGCGCTCGTGACCCTAAGATATTAGATGTCAGATCTCTTCATGCCCAGTCAATTCTCTGGTAGCACTTCAAACTGAAACACAGTAACACTTGCACTCTATTTCTTGGCGGTTGAATAACTGGCAAAGGTGTGGTGGTACTTCCCCAGGCGGACTCTGCAATAGAGTCTTACCATTACAAATTATTATCATAATAAAAATAATAGTATACAATATCATGTTCAAATCACAGAATAAATAATAGTGCTCTCAGGTAGGATGAAACAGAAAGGACTTTATATAAAACAAAACAAACGAAAACATTACAAACTAAACTATACCACAGAATAAATAATAGTGCTCTCAGGTAGGATGAAACAGAAAGGACTTTATTTAAAACAAAACAAACGAAAACATTACAAACTAAACTATACCACAGAATAAATAATAGTGCTCTCAGGTAGGATGAAACAGAAAGGACTTTATATAAAACAAAACAAACGAAAACATTACAAACTAAACTATACCACAGAATAAATAATAGTGCTCTCAGGTAGGATGAAACAGAAAGGACTTTATATAAAACAAAACAAACGAAAACATTACAAACTAAACTATACCACAGAATAAATAATAGTGCTCTCAGGTAGGATGAAACAGAAAGGACTTTATATAAAACAAAACAAACGAAAACATTACAAACTAAACTATACCACAGAATAAATAATAGTGCTCTCAGGTAGGATGAAACAGAAAGGACTTTATATAAAACAAAACAAACGAAAACATTACAAACTAAACTATACCACAGAATAAATAATAGTACTACCAGAAAGTTCACTCCGCAAAGGAATTGAAATAAATAAGAACTCTATCTACTAGGCAATAAAGTAGCAATTCAATTCTCACAGCGCTGGATACCGCTCGCTATATTCACCTAGATATACCGCTCTCTTTCTATCACGCATGCTTAGTTACGTGCGACGAGGCTAGCTTGCGGGCGGCACTGACTTCAGCCTTGCATTGTCCTCCCGGACGGAGCGCCCGCCGGCCGAACATACCTAAACTGCGGAGTTACACCCCCTGCCTATACTATATTAGTTGATTTGAGAGCACTAGAACACAGTGTGTGGCCGAGAATTCGAAGCCTGGAATCGGTCAGCAGGCTAGCTGTGCATCATTCACTGAGACAGCTCCTCGGTCGGCGCTACGTGAGACATGACCTATGTGATATTTTGACATCTTGAATCTGACTGGATGAGAAATTCAATATATGTCAAATACTTGCATGGAAACTGCTGGCAAAATAGTAAAATTTTGAAGCATTTTACCGTTATATACGTTTTGTTGTTCACCTACCATTGTTCTTGTCTTATAGCCGCAACTTTGGCAACGTTGATAATTAATATATTTAACCAACAAATGAAGAGACTATAGAACCAAATTGGCGTTTATAAAAATATGGAACAACTGTTTTTATTTTCGTGATTTTAAGGTTGGCCACACAGTAAAAGTTGTTCATAATGATGAGTACTACGTGCATACCATTCAGTGTTACTACACCTTTTTGTAACACATTGTATATCAGTAGTGTAAAAGTAAGTAGTAGTAGTGAAGTAGATTTTAAGACAATAGATAAAATATTGTTATAGATTTTAAGGATTTGATAAGTTATGTAAAAAAAAACAATTCAGATGATTCAATTTTCTAACTTAAATTAGAGAATCAATCAAACCCTTTTGAAAATACTAGGGTCTTATTATAATGGTCGTAAGACCATCGTTAACTAGCTAGCAACTAGCTCGCTAGATGATAGCTTATCATAATCATATCTGTAGCTGTTGCAGTAAAACAAATTTTCTTGCATACAACGTAATGTGCTGGCCATGTCAATGTCTCATCTATTGTTTAACTGACGCCGTCATTCCAACTGTAAAGACGCCGAGCTAGTAAAACGGTTGTAAAGCACAATCTTCCCCCCCCCCTGCTCCTCGTCAGCAATCCATCCTGAGATGGATCCGCGACGTTTTGATTTGTTGGCTCGTCCTCCGATTTATGATGTAGCCCCGTTATGCGGTCGTGCTTGAATAACAATTCGTAGTAAAATGGATGGCAGACTCGGTAGTCGGTACAGCGGTTTATATTCGTGTATTAGGAATATATGAGACAGTTTGGTTGTACGTAGAATAATAGTCATAAACAACATAAATTATTTCATTTGAGTATTTACGCGATTGAGTTCCGTCTCACCTGTTGTGGAGCTAAGTTGTGGTTTTAGTAAAGTATGCAGACATAAACGACACCTATTCACTCAGACGTTGAAAAGCTCCAGAGTAAATCTCAAGTTAAACGGCAGTTGGACCTGGGTTAGCACAAGCTAAAACTGCATCATCATCAGTCTTGATCTTGTGTGTTCGTGAGTGTGTACGTGTGTATGGGGGTATAAGTATAAGTGTAACGCTAGTAATTATCAACTACCCCTTTAAAAACTGAAGTATAATGTAAGAAAGCTGAGGAAAGCAAGAGAAGTAATAGGACGTAGCTAGTTATGCAGTTCAACGTTTTTACTATTCTATTAGAGTTCTCGCTGTTTTATTTAGTGCTTCGGGCAAGACCTTGAGAGAGAATATCTTGACGCGAAGTTGTGAATTCTTGTTTTGATATCATTTGTATGAAATGCGAAAATTTCGAGCAGTTTATAACGTAGCTCAACTAGACAAGACAGACATGCGGAGTTAAATATTGTGAGATGGTCATTCTTCAGATGCGCAAATGCATTAATAATTTAGGATGACAAGTTAGAAATGTAGGTAAATATTTTAGACTACTTTGTAAAATATATTAGACATCTCGAGTTGCTTAGCTGCCTTTCAGATTTTAAGATCTATGAGTAATAAATACACACTTTTTGCATTGTTTTGTTTTGTTAAAAACTGTTTATCTTTTTGACATCATTTTTATTGCAATCACCTTAGACTTTATAGAATGGTAAATTTTACTATGTACCCAAACAATATTATAAACCAAGTCTCTCAAGTTAGATTTTTTAGAATTCACAAAACTACTTTAGACTGTTCTTAGCAATTGTACTGGATAAAGCTATATTTTTTCCGGTAAAACTTCAGGACAGCAAAACTGCATAAATGAAGAAACAGTTGAGTACCCCTACAAAGTAAATATTGTTAGTATTTCTTCAAATCCTCGAGTTACTTTTACATTTTCTTCTAATGACAAGGGTCTTTAACTTTTTTTTAACAATGAGTATAGATCTGTCAGGATAATTAATTACTCGCATAGAAGTTTCGCATTTGAAACTGGAGTCTCGCTATTGGAAGACTTGTGGCTTAAGACATTAGGAACTTTGTCAAGTAAAGCATTTCTGTTTTTTAACAAAGTTGATGGAAAGTTATTATGTGTACGTCATTCACTCATGCTGACTTAGTTTGTCGATTTTAACTTATTTTAGTACTGAGTTGAAACTATTAAATTTAAATTCTACGTAGTTGGATATTGTTAGAATTTAACACGTGCTTAGTCCAGTCATTTAAGCTTAAATTTGGTAAGAATCTCGGAATTCAAGATACCCAGCTGTAAGTCTGTAAATACTTGTATATTGACACCCTAAAAGTTGTCTCAAAACCTACATATGGTAGGGTGTACGCAACTATTAAATTTCAAGGTCGAAGGTCACAAAAATCGGTTTTTTGCGCTTTTTTTGTAAATATCTCATTTCCTATGGGTTTTTTGCCATTTGTATTTATTATCAATATTGTAGAATACAAAATTCTCTACAAATTTTGTTCAAAAAAATTTTACATACGGTGAACCGTTTTCGAGATAGAGGGCGGAGAGCGCGCGGTCACAGCATCACTTCAGATCAACCGGTGCCTCCGGTCGAAAACGCGCCATATATAGTTGAAGAACTATCGATAAATCAATCGATTATAAATATTTGTCAATTTTTATTTACTATTATATTATATTTAATCATTTTTTTCCTAACCTATCCACTTTTTATTCAGTATTAATTTATTTAACAACACTTACCTGCCCATGTAATTGCAGAATTGTTAAAGAAAATATAGGAATTATATTTGAATTTTAACCTATTAATATTAATAACGACTATAGAAAAAAAATGTATGAATTAATCTTTTTATTAAAAAATATCATTCAAACCATTTATTTTTATTAAAAGTAAATAAATGTAATAACGGGTACAAAAACTACAATTTACAATTTTAATCATCTTCTTCCTCTTCATCGTCATCTTCCGGCTGCTGGTAAATTTCAAACTGGTCTTCATTATGCAGTTGAACTGCAAACTGCAGTTATAATAGGACAAGATATTGATTTACTTGTCATTTTAATTGGGCGTACACTGTCTTACAAACAAGAAATTTTCTTTAAAAACTTTGGGAAAGGAAATGTAAAAACGGAGATATACTCGACTAAAAGTTTTGGTAATTATCCTCATTCCAAAACACATATTTTATTTCTGCACGCATTAAGTAGCTGTGACACAACTTCTGCGCTTTTATAAAAGGGATAAAAAAACATTTTTAAAAGCTTTTGAGAAACTGACAAATTTGGATGAACTAGCTGCAGCATTTGAGGAAGAAAATTGTTCGGTCCAGAGATTATTAGAGAGTGGAACTCAAACCTTATTGGCAATCTATAATGCTCCGAAATCTGTGAAAAGTCTCGATCATCTTCGTTATATACATTACGTTAAGTCTACAAAACTTAATAACCCTGTGCAGCTTTCAAATATTCCACCAACAAGTGCAGCTGCTCATCAACATTTCAAACGTGTATATTATCAAGTTCAAACTTGGTTAGGCTATGATTTGGAACCCCAGGTATGGGGTTAGGCAATGCGAAACGATTTTCTGGAGCCTATCATGACAATTTTACCACCTGCTCCAGAAGATTTGCTAAATACAATTTTCTGTAACTGCAAGAGTGGTTGTGGTTCGCGATGCGGATGCAGGAAAGCGGGCTTGCAATGCTCTTTAGCTTGTGGCCAATGTAATGGGTAAGCTTGTCTCAATGCTCTACCATATCAGAGCGACATTAACGAAGATGGAACCTTTGACCCCGAAATCATGGAAGAACTTGAGACAAATGTCGTTGAAGACGATAATGAAGACCAGTTTGAAATTTACGAGCAGCAAATTGACGATGAAGAGGAAGAAGATGATTAAAATTATAAATTGTAGTTTTTGTACCCTTTATTATTATTTTTTACTTTTAGTAAAAATAAATGGTTTGAATGATATTTTTTTATAAAAAGATTGATTCATACATTTTTTTTCTATAGTCGTTATTAATATTAATAGGTTAAAATTCAAATATAATTCCTATATTTTCTTTAACAATTCTGCAATTACATGGGCAGGTAAGTGTTGTTAAATAAATTAATACTGAATAAAAAGTGGATAGGTTAGGAAAAAAAAAGATTTAATATAATATAATAGTAAATAAAAATTGACAAATATTTATAATCGATTGATTTATCGATAGTTCATCAACTATATATGGCGCGTTTTCGACCGGAGGCACCGGTTGATCTGAAGTGATGCTGTGACCGCGCGCTCTCCGCCCTCTATCTCGAAAACGGTTCACCGTATGTAAAAAATTTTTGAACAAAATTTGTAGAGAATTTTGTATTCTACAATATTGATAATAAATACAAATGGCAAAAAACCCATAGGAAATGAGATATTTACAAAAAAGCGCAAAAAACCGATTTTTGTGACCTTTGACCTTGAAATTTAATAGTTGCGTACACCCTACCATATGTAGGTTTTGAGACAACTTTTAGGGTGTTAATATACAAGTATTTACAGACTTACAGCTGGGTATCTCGAATTCCGAGGTGAACTTACTATAATGACTGGACTAGCTGTGCAATATTTTTTATAAAAATTGGCGCTATTGGTTTTGTGACATTTAGCTTTGGTTTTATCCATTGGATATGGATAAAGTTGAGTTGTATTGTATTTATTGCATTGATTAAAATGTGATCAACCTGCTCTAAAATATACAACGTTTAACAAATAGGCGTGTTAATACGGAAGGGTATAAAAAAGCTGTTCCATAGAAAAAGTACTTTGTATAAAATGTATGTAACAACAAACTTTTTTCGATTTCGTGTTTGTCTCCATAGTAAAATTTATTCTTATCGGTGAATATATAATATATATTAGTAGTATTATTTAGTATTATCACACCTTTTTTGTTACACGTTGTATACTAATTTAACTTGATGTAAAATCCACCGAACTTTCTCTCAAACTCCTCTGTCTTTGCAAGTAAAGTAATAAATACTAAGTTCTTTTCTTGTAAGATTCTGTCTGCAAAAGAAGCCTCAAAAACTCATTAATTAAATAATATTTGAAGTAGGTAGGTAATGCTTTTAACCTTTTATTCAAATTTACATAATTGTATCATTTTTCTGTGTGCACATTATTTGTGAAATAAAAATGAGTTGGGTTCGATCGGTATTAAAATATATAAAAAAATGTTTTGTTCGTTTTTGGTAATAAATGCATGTGACGGTTTGACAATAGACAATATACAAGATTTTATTAATGGAAAAAACACAAGCCAAGCAATTGCAAAGCATTGCAAAAACAAAAAAAAACAAGCCAAGCATTGCCAAGCATTTTGGCCAAGGATGTATATGAAATTTGTATCATCAGAGCCCTGTTATATCAAGGTACAAGTATTGTACTTGTATTGAAAAACTGGAAACACTGCAAAATAATATTGAGAACGGTACGGCGTTTCCTAAAGATACAAGACAACCAGTGTACAAAGTGCAAGCACTTATATATAACTTAAAGACAAACCGTCTAACTGTAACTGGTAACTTGTAGTTACTGGTACAAGAAGCTTATATAACTTAAAGAAAAACCGTCTAACTGTAACTGGTAACTTGTAGTTACTGGTACAAGAAGCTAGTACAATTGCAAACTTGTACTTGTAGCTATATAAAACAGGGCCCAGGCTTCCTGCCTATGGGAAATCTACAAAGCTTTTATTCAAATTCCACTTCCAAGAAACTACAGAAAGTTCTCACAACTAGTAATTCAAACTAAAGACAATAACTTATTGTCAACAAAATACAACAAAGTTTTCAATTACAAAATTTGATTCATGTCATACAAACCTCGAAATCAAAAGCCGTAGAGTTTAACCCCAAACAGAACGGGGCCAAAAACAAGGCAGACATCGACATTTGTCCAAAACAATATCGACGTCGGCTCCGTGACGAGGGTACAATGTCTCCCATTAAAAGTTAGATTACTGACAAATTTCGAATGGATTTTGAATAATATCGGAGTTCAGTGGCAGGCGGAGTCTCTTCCTTGGTTTGAGTTGGGAGTTTGTTTTATTTCCCAAGACGCTGAAGATGGATGCTGCGGTCTCCACTCGCTTTGTATTGGTGTTGCATGATACTGACTTCAGAACTTTGATTTGTTTTTGAAGAGTTCAGTATTTAACAGTTGGACTTGAAAACTCTGTAACTGTAGAGTCGCGGCATTGTATATTATACTAAGTTGAAAGGTCATTGTTCTCATCATAATGAAAAACTTTTGTAAGGAGCCCAATTCCAAAATTACGATAAAAATCTCCTATCTCATCCACTTTGTCTAGACTCATTTTTCTTATCGACGATTAAGATGAGCTCCTTCCAGCTGCTGCCTGGTAATTACACTACGTAATTCTGTATGCAATGCTTTACTTGGCACCTTTATCACTACTCGGTTGTACTAAACTGAAAAGAGACCATTGTACTTATTAATGTGAAAAAAATAACTATTGGGCTAACCCTAAAATTACGACAGATAAGTTATTCCATTATATAAATTAATGTGTCATTTACCGTGCTGTACGCAGCATAAGATAGAGCAAGATTTTAACGAACGCGAAGAATTAAAGCGAAGACACTTCGTTTCAAGATATTGTAAAAGTCTAAATAATGCTGCTGGTAAAATGTTCTACATCCAGAGTTCATGAACTGATCCCTATTGGATCCGCTTCTATATGACGCATTACTCGTACATAAGCCGCGATATTGCGCAGTTGCCGAGGAACGAGTGATTTACAGAGCATCACGCGAGATACTTGTGTTCAGCCGCGCGACTGTGATGAGATGACAGTTCTACAGGTGAGGAAATGTGTTATACTTACGTACTATAATAGGCTCGTATTTTTAGATTGTATTTTTTTCTGTGTAGGTTATAGCGTCAAACCATATTTACCAATACCTAGTCAAAGGGACATTAAGCTGATTGTTGCAAAGCAAGTTTGCCGGTGCCAAGGGCCTATTTTTCGTTATAATTGACAGGCTCTGTTTTGTGGCGGTGCGTGATTTGGTTTTTAAGTTAGACAGCTAGAATACGCTGGCAAGTTCTTGGTGACAGATTTTCCGACTTCAAAGTGATAGCTATACTTAGACAATATATTCAGCCGAGTACTAGAGAGTACCCTAGTCCATGGGATTTTCTTACAATGTTCTTTTTCATCGGCACTCAAGCTCGTTGTTGGAATTTCAACCCAACATTATTACAAAATATGTTTAAATTATTTTAGTATAAAATCAACGAGTAAATAACAAGAATAAGATAAGTAAATAAATCTTAAACCATAAACCATAAATAACAAGTCATAGTCAAATCAAGCCAAGCACGTTAAGATTAATTCCAAGCCTTTCCTCAATAAGTAGGAGAGACTACATAAATCCTCGTTTATGGAAACACAGACGTTGTAATCAACGTGAGGTGACAGAACGCCCAATAGGCCCAATGGGGCGTTCTGTCACCCCATGCGAAATAATGTTTGAGAGAGTTCACACTGAGGTTAAGTCTGCGCATCGTTTGTCGCCACGCTTTACGCGCCGCTCTACGTCCCTCTTCTTAGTAACCACCATGAGGCAACGCTTACAAAATAAAGAAGCAGATTACAAGGTCAGTAAGTCAAGGCACCGCAATATCGCAATGGGGGCGTACAAGCGACGCAGAAGAATTAGCTTTATCTAGTGAACCTTAGATTTAAATTTGTAACTCATTGACATCGTCCAAATTCGGTACCAAGCAAACAATTGTGAACCTCCAGCAAACCGGAGAAAGCTGATTATTCCCCGCTTATTTTAAGCTCACCTCGAATCACAGCTCAGAGAGCGTAGTTCTTTAGATTGTAGTATTCTTTTCTTTTCATCATCATTATCATTCATATCCATGTTTTGTAAAAAAAAATATGTAAAATTTTATATCTTTATCAAAACTTTTTGGACTTTCGTTCGCGTTCGGCAGCCTCCAAGTCAAGGATTCAAATTTTAAAACGAAAGAGTAAAACTGTCAGAAAAAGGAGATATGACATAGGTCTGGAGCAAATCTTCAGGGTAAAAGTGTTTTGAAGAGGAAACTTTGATTAGAAAATTCAAAACACCAATGCAAATGGATAGAAGCTCTGACTAATGCTTTGTGGAAAATAGCGCTAAGGATCCGGATTAAATTTAAAAAACCGTCAGTTTTCCTGATTATTTATTTCCTACTTTTCCCACTATTATTATTACTGGTGGTCTTATTATTCCTGACCTTACGAAAAAGAATGTTCGCGAAACTTTCATCAGGCTGAGCATCGCCAGATTCTGCCGAACATAATCAAAATTTTATTTACATCATACATTAAAAGTGTAACTAACAAGCTGTTTTTTTTCATTTCCTCTCTCACTATTAGGGTCTTTCTGCCTAGGATAGGTAGACCTTAACTTCCCAAACCACTTAATAATTGTGACGGAATGTTTATTTTAATTAATTAGAATAATAGTTTCGTTACAAAGTTTGTATGAAGTTGATTCACTGCATCCAGCGCGTAGTGTTGCAAGCAATGTGTCCGGCTGGCGCTGCAGCGCTTTAAAGCAACATTACCCCGAGATTGCGACCGCTCGATACAGCGCCGTATTAAAATGATATTGGACTATATCGCATGATACTTTCCAGTTTTCCATGTTTTTATTAGATGCAGCTACTATGCGGGGCTGTGACTTTGTTACAAGCGAGGAGACGTCTATAAGGGCAATTCAGCTGGCGTAGATTTGGTTTTACTTCTTTCTTGGTTGTCTAAAGATATTTTATCGAATTTTGTAGAAGAATTAATCTATATCTTTTCAAGGTCAGATTCAAGAGATATATTCTATTTTATTTTTTGCATGCTTCATCTTATGGCTTAATCGAAAGATTTTATTGTCTCCAATAATATTACGTTCACACAGGATATTCTTAGGTCAAGATTCTTCAAAGTAACATATATTATAAAATATAGTTGAAAGTAAGTGGTTTTATGTAAGTATTATATTTTTAAGGTTTGTAAAAAGTTATCGTGTATATCTTTGACCAAACAACATATTACCAACAAGCAATTAGCTAATACTCTATTTATTTTTGAAGGTTTTACCACTAGACACGTGCAATAGTATTTTTTTCATTTTCTGCCCATAATCACCTACTGCTGAGCAGGCATCTCTTCTTATATGCAACTCGTTCCTGTCCTGATCCAATCTTACCCAGGTTCGACCCGCTATCTGAACAATATCGTCGACTCAACGAGCTCGTGGACGTCCAACGCTTCATTTACCTGTTCGCGGCTGTTCTGTCTATCAACGTTTTAGTCATCCTGCCATCACTCTGCCTGGCAACATTCGCAACCTGGTGAAATGATAGAGCTAAAACCCACCAAAAGAATATCTCAAAGCTATGAGCGGCAAAGCAGTGACACGTTCTGTGACACAGTCTGAACGTTGTTTTATAAGCTTTTGGATATAGCTGCAACAATCGTGGACAGATACTATCTCTTAACATGAGGAGAGCTTTTTGTTTTTTTTTTATTTGCTACCATAAAAAAATGTCCTGAATCATTTTTAGATACCTAAGCCCTTATTGCAAAGACAAAATTTATGACGTGTCGCAAACGAAATAAGTAATGGACGTAAAATAATGACTTTAAAACGAGGCCGACAGGTTGCGCTGCTAGATACGACATTTAGGAAACTAATTACAGAGACACCTGGAACCTCCTGAGAGAACACGGGCTTCTTCTTTTTTTCTTTGACAGATTAAGAAATAATTAAGGTGACGAGCGTAGTGCAGTGCGACGCAGGATTTTGTTCACAAGTTCACAATTCTAGCACTGCTACTGTTATGGGCAGGCGTGCTGCTTACCGCCAGGCAAACGTCTTGCACGTCTTGTCACTCCATTGGCTAAAAACATAAATAATTATTGGGGTGTTTATCACATTATTGTTAAAAGCCATGATGAAAATAATTATGTTTTTTAATATATTTTGAAACAATCATAATAATTCCTTGTTGTGTTAAAAGCTAATGCTGTTATAACAATTTGTACGAAAATCTTAAAAGTCAAGTCCATTTTTACTTACTTCCCTTAGTCCACTGCTGATAATTGGGTCATATCCACTACGCTGTTCCAGTTGTGGGTTGGCGGATTCACATAATGTCATCGAGTTTCTTTTCAGGGTGTATAAAGGTTTCTTATGACTTTTTCATTACTGAAAATCCGGTCATAAGCTCCAAAGAGATCATTGGTACGGGCCTGGGTTGAAAGACAGTCTCATCGACTTTACTCATCAAGTATTTTTTCCATTGATAAACAAAGACAAAACTCTAGCCAAAAAGCTAGCAATAGAATAGAGTAGGTAGGTATGTGTGGTCCAAGTGCGGTGATACGGGTAATTGTGCAGCCGGCTCGTCGGTGTGAGCCGCAGGTGTCGCGGAATCGAATCCTGTTCGATTAGTCTGGCCTAGCTGCAGCGGCAGTGAGCTAGCTCAAGACTCAGAACAATTATCAGCAATTCGATGTAGAACAAGAAATATTGATTGGAGATTGTACTTGAAAAAAAATGTATTCCACATGTTTTTGGAGTATAATTTTCGTTTCTATTTCAAGTTCAATTTTAATTTCAAACTTAATTTCATATTCAATTGTGTTATTAGTGTGACTGCTACTGCTATAAATTTAATTTAATTTAATGATGTATATGAGTCTTTGATCATCATCATCAGCCCGGATACGTCCACTGCTGAACGAAGGCCTCCCCCTTAGACCGCCACACTGTACGACAACCTGCCATTTGCATCCACCGGTTGCCCGCGACTTTTACAATGTCGTCGGTCCACCTAGTAGGAGGCCTTCCTACGCTGCGTCTTCCGGTTCGCGGTCGCCACTCAAGAACCTTTCTTCCCCATCGGTTGCCAGTTCTTCGAGCGATGTGGTCTGCCCATTGCCTCTCCTCTTGCATCTCCTTTATTTGGGTCGAGGGTTAAAGACTCACTTAAATAAATCCAAGGAGTCCAAGCCTGATGGACTTCCTAGTAGGCATTGTTAAGTTTATTTACCCACGTTCTGGCTCCGTCATCAGATGAGCTCGATGGTATCATAGAAATAAGAGACCACTATACCAATCCCCATAGATGGATGGTACCATATAGTATTGTCTTATGGATTAAATAATTATACCTACAAAGTTTTAAATCACTAATCAGAAGACTTCCACTGCTGAACGAACGCCTCCCGCTTAGACCGCCACACTATCATGGTTTGGGGGGAGAAAAAGTTGCCATAATCCCCACGCTTGGAAGGCGTCTTGGGGATCACAGAGTGTTCGACACCGTTTACTGACACGACGCTGCTGCCCGTCGACACGTCGCCCGTACGACAATAACAATTAGAAGTATCTGGGTTAAATTCGAGTAGGTACCAAGATTTTATGATATAATACTTAGTTACAAGGCGAAGACAAAACGATTAACTATAAAAATATGGTTTAAATTTGGTTTACTTTTCAATAGCTAAAATTTCTACACTGTGACATCAGCATACGTAACACTTCACGCTATGTATAGTATAGCTCTAGAGCGGATAGTGGTAATGGGGGTCAGATTTACAGGTGGGAATCTGTTAAAAGCGGCGAAAACCGGACAAACCTGCTTTTATGTCGTCGTTTACAAAGAAACGCCGACTCACCGGGACGGGACGGGACGGGTGTCTGAATGTTATTGTGGAGTGATACGATAGCTTTCTGCTGCTCTCACAGATCTTTTGACGTCATTGTGGGAAATGTGCCTGTCGCCAGGTTAACTTGGCTTTTACCTGAATGATTTGGTGAATTCGGAAGTAGGTATAGAAACAAACAATGGACAAAATTAAATAAAATTAACCAAAAACATATCATAAAAGTTTTTTATCACGTATAATAGGCTTGCTTTTGACTTACGTATGTGCAAACATGCAGTCTACGATGGAGCACACCTACCTAGAAGACATCAATTCAACACTTGAAGACTACAGGCTGTAAGTTTCGGGAAACACCCACTCGAACAGCGCATGCCACTGTATAGCATAAAATAAAGTTTGATCAATCCGCTTGGTACGGGTTTTAGTATAATATCAATCATAAAATAGCTATATTTTATTGACTTGGACCTCATCTTATTTTCAAAAATGTATTCAAGTGACTCGACAAGAAACATGATCAAAACGCTGGCGTTTATTTGGCCCAACCATTGCTGTTCAACGTGGCAATTCCGCCAGCATGCTGGGGACGCTGCCAACTGGTATGTGGTGCGTGGTAGAGTATCACCCAATCGTTACAGCAGCTGGCTGTTCAAAGCCACGAATAACGTAAATAAACATAAGCTGTAGAAGTACATTTATGAAATGTTATTTTATTCTTTTTCACTTTCTTCGCCTCTTATTCGTTTCTAGAGCACATTTTCATCTCAATCTTTGTACAAATCACGCTATTATATCCATATTCAAGTCGCAACTAGGTCAGCCCTCTCGTAAACTACGCAGAGCCTAGCTTTACAAAATAATTTCCAGACTAAGGGATGAATATAAACACGCTGCAGCCACCCCTAAATTTGGACTGCCCTAGACTAAAACACAGTATGCATATTCATTTATATTCATAATAAATATTGGTAAAGTATAATTTTACAAGTCAGTAATGTACAGTACCTTCAGTACTACGGTTAAAGTTATCATCATCAGTCAGAAGATGGCCACTGCTGGACGGAGGCGTCCCCCTTAATGGGGAGGGGTTCCCATAATCCCCACGCTTGGCAGGCGGATTGAAAATCACCTAGGGATCGATGAGGATGGGGATTGGGGATCAATAAAGTTACCTTGGTAATTAGATCTATCTTTATCTATTTCGTTCTCTATCTCAAAACACGAAAATTCCGGAAGCAAGTAATTTTTATTGTAGTTCTATAAGATATATTTTATAACTAACTGTGCCTTTCAGTTTTACCCACGTGATGATGATAAAATGTAGCCTACATCTTTTTAGGGGAAATTTGCTATCGATATTTCGAGTTTCATCCAAATACGTTCAACCGTTTTGGGCATGAAGAGGTAACTCATTTATAATATTAGTTTGATGATTATCACTTGTAATCGAAATAATTTAAAAAAAAATTACGCGGTCAAAAGTTGGTCGAACTTTAAGGCTAACTAGACTTTAAAACTTTGATAATCACATTAATCACTTTATTTTAAGATGAAAATGGAACCGTAAACAAAGCAGATTCCATAAAAATAATTAACTATAATAATAAAATAGCGGAAGCTTTTTTTTCATTTCTTTATCTTTTATTAACCCAACTGGCTGTTCACAAGAATCGCCATGTTCTCAGAACTATGTGAGTAAAAACGTATGTATCAGTATTTATATTTCAATACGGCTTCCTGTATCTTAAACTTCTTTAGATTTTGAAGTGCTATCCCTACTACTAAGATTGACTGTCTCACGCAACACTATTTAATTTTGATTGGAACGTCGAGGTAAATAAAAATAAATGTATTTGTGTTCGATTAAGTTCCGGTGATAAACATAACTATATGTTAGGTTTATTATTTAGTCAAAAATGCTGCGTCTGCTCCTGCGTTATTGTCTACAGCAGCCGCTCCAAGTAAACCCTAAATTTAAGTAACCCCTAACAAAACTTCTAGCCACTTAGTTATCCCGGCCAGGGTCTGGGTACGTTTGTAAAAGTGATGGTGCTGCTGTTGTTGTTTGGAAAAGTTTATTTAACTATATATATTTTTTTGTATATTTTTGTATGAAGTGTTTCCACACTTATGGTATTTCTATGTTTTTAAAGCTTAAAACAAGAAGAAAAATTATGACCGTGAACGCTTTAGTTGGAACGTTGTAGCTTGAAACAGTTTGAGAAATTTGGCATCTAAGGCAGAGACTTCTGTAGCTTAATTGGCAAAGCAGTTGGGACGGAAACCCATAGAGACTGCTCGTATGCAGGTTCGAGTCCTGCCGGAGGTCATAATTTTTCTTCCTGTTGTTAAAAACATATAATACAAGCTTAAATATAATTGTTAGTAATTCAAGCAACTATTTAAGGATGGAGTTGCTATTGTAATGAAATGAAATGAAATGAAATGAATTTATTCCACCAAAAATAGAGTTAAATTATTATGATCGTATTGATAGGTGTAGTCCAATCTATTCTGCCGTTCATTGGCATGTGGAAAAATGTTTATTGTATGTAAAATATGATGAACCTGGACCAGATTAGAACTGAACCGAGTCAAATGACCACCATCCATGGATGGGTCATTACGAACCGTCTCGAACGTAGGTTCGATGACTTCCAGCCTCCCGAACAAGCCGGTTTCCGGAAAGGTTTTGGCACCATAGACCACATCCACACGCTCCGCCAGATTATACAGAAGACTGAGGAGTATAATCGGGCATTATATCTAGCGTTTGTGGACTATGAAAAAGTCTTCGATTCATTCGAGACCTGGGCGGTATTGCAGTCCCTTCAGCGATGGCATATCGCCTATAGGTATATCGAAGCGCTGAAGTGTTTGTATAGAAACGCCACCATGTCAATCCGGTTGCAGGACGACAGCACGAAACTAATCCAATTGCAGAAAGGCGTGGGACAGGGTGACGTTATTTCTCCGAAACTGTTCACGAACGCATTGGAGGACGTGCTCAAGCTCTTGGACTGGAACGGATTCGGCATCAACATTAATGGCAAGTACATCACACACCTTCGCTTTGCCGATGATATAGTCATCATGGCAGAATCGCTGAATGCCCTCAATACTATGCTCAGCGACCTCAGTAACGTTTGCCTACAGGTGGGACTTAAAATGAACATGGACAAGACAAAGATCATGTCCAATGTACATTTTGTTCCCGTACCGGTTGTTGTTGGGAAAGATACTCTCAAAGTTGTTGATCACTACAACTACCTTGGACAGATTGTTCAGTTAGGTAGGTCCAACTTCAATAAATAACAATGATGGACAATGATGAGAACAATGGATTTCATTGGTTTTCAACCAGTGTGTGTTGCCAGTGATGACATAATATGGAACTAAAACGTGGTCTTTAACTGCTGGCCTTTTGGAAAAACTCAGAGTCAGACAACGGGAAATGGAGAGAGCTATGCTCGGAGTTACTTTGCGCGATAAAATCCGGAACGTGGATATTCGCCAAAGAACCAAAGTCACCGACATAGCTCGCAGGGTTTGCAAGTAAAGTGGCAATGGGCAGGCACATCGCTCCGAACTGATAACCGATGTGGAAGAAAGGTTCTTGAGTGGCGACCGCGGACCGGAAGACGCAGCGTAGGAAGGCCTTCCACTAGGTGGACCGACGACATTGTAAAAATTGCGGGCAACCGGTGGATGCAAATGGCAGGTTGTCGTACAGTGTGGCGGTCTAAGGGGGAGGCCTTCGTACAGTAGTGGACTTCTCCAGGCTGATGATGATGAGTCAATTGGCCCAATAAGGAAGAAGCATTTACGACAAGGACCAAAAAGGCAGTGATGATGATGAGTTTCAGTATTCTAATACAGTAATATTTACAACTTATACTAATATTGCTAATATTATAAAGAGGTATATTATAGTACATTATGATACGAGTGTGCTATGTTGGTCATTACACTAGAGGCGGTATTATGCGCGCGAGCCGCAGGCGAGCGCGATAAGAAAGCCGAGAGCGTAATGACTAATAGCACAAGAGTTCCATACGACTGTTTTCGTCACACTTGCGAGGAAAAAACAATTTTTTTTTTGATAATAATCAACCACACAGCGAAAACGTCAACAAACATTTGCGGAAAATGGCGCCCAAATCAGTAATGCGCGCGCAGGTTCACATTTACTTCAGCGGCATAAGAACTCTTTGTTGGTATTACAAAAAAACTGTAAGTATTACCCGGCTATATTAAGAGTGCTTCGTACACGTACGTCTAATTGCAGTCACGTACAAACTTGACTTTATCGGGTTATACCTATTATAGTACAAGTGCCGTAATGTAAAGTAAAAAGCACGCGTGTATAATAGCTTGGATTATGAGCCTAAAAGCGATGTAATAAGATCTACTTTACGAGCAAGTGTGATGAAAAGGGAGTTTGTATGTTTGTTCGAGGTAATATCCGAAACTACTTATCTGATTTACATTAAATAGAAAACTACACGTGCTATACCTGCTATATTTTATTGTATAATGAAGTACATAATCTAATAACATTATTATGACCCACTTTAACGCGTGCCTGGTACACTAGTTATGTTTAGTAATTAAATTTAATTGTATCAAATCATAACCATTCAGCATCAAGACTTAATCCAGATTCTAGACTGAAAGGTATTCCATTCCAAGAAGCCTTTCAGACTTACTAATCATATTGTATTACAAACCTAGTAGCTTAGAAATTCAGACAAAAAGCTTAGCGGAGGGCCTCAATTGCTGAATTATATTCCATTCCAGACGTAGCCTTCTTACATCAAGGCGAAACGGGTTGTAGGCTCACAAAAAGTGAGTTTATCGTAATATTTTCTTACTATGAGGGTGTTCTTTTTATCAGAACCTTTTTGGAGTATTTATCATCTTAATATTTTTATATTACATTACAATTGTATTTAAAAATGCGAAAGTTTATGTACGAATAAGTGTGTGAGTATATATTTTTTTAATTTTTGCATGCTGTAACGGATTCATGGATATCATTGTAATTTAGCGTGGGTATGAATTATGGTGGGTTCAAACCCAAGCCTGTACTAATGAGCTATTTGGGATTTATGTACGGTTACTCATAAGTACCACTAGATTTTCGGTGAAGCAAAACATCGTGAGAAAACCTGCAAGCGTCCGGAGTAGAAATTCAATGGCGTATGAGAGTTTACCAACCCGCAACTGGGCCAGCGCGGTGAGTATGGCCCATTCGCCAGTGCCAGATTTATATTCTTTATGAGTTTCTAAAATAATAGGGACGGCAGCATCCTCTTAAATCTGCCGCCCCTAAGCCGCGGCCTAAGTACTATACGGCTTATTGACAAATCTAGGACTACCATTCGCCCTTCGAGGATAGGCCCTAAGTCCAGTATTGGACATTTAAAAAAGGCTTTTATTATGCTCATTACTTTTAAACTTATAAACGACTATTTTATTCCATAAATTATGTGACACTTTAAAGCGCTTAATATTTAAACAAGGCCTTAATAGATTATATTTGGTAGCCAATTTTTATTACAGATTAAAGTGTATTTACCATCTTTTGATGTTTGGTAATGTTTGTTCTGCACGTTGAAAAATATAGTTCCGTGCAACCTACATAGTCTTTAAGTAACATTACAACACAAGAATCTCATAAGCTTTAATACATAAAACAACTTGTTCTAACTTTACCTCAATCTTTTGTTTTCCAAAGTAAAATTAGCAAAAAAATCTTAGAAAGAAGGAACACTCAAACAAAAACTGCCTTTCAATTTCATTATGCAGACGATCAAACGGCGCAAGTTGCTCAATAAAATCTGTACCTACCGGCTGTAAGCGGACTTTATCGTGTTATCGAACAAAAATACAAGTGGAAACACTTCAGCAGCGCTTGAGATCCGAACATCTACAGGATCTCAAGTATGTGATGAGATCCTGTGATGTCTGACAGACCCATGCACCAGGCTATTAAATTAAGGGTTATATATTCCAAAGTTGCCCTCAAAAAATCAATGTTATTTCGTCAAATTGTTATAATTAATGACAAAAAATATATTAGTTACAGACGAACATCCGTCTTAGTTATTTATTTGGTTGAAAACACGATTAATTATAATTTCCTTGATAGAAAAAATTACCGCAACAGCGCCTATTTTTATATTTTTTTCGGTTTTTATGTCCTAATTACAACAGTACAGTACAGTTAACAAAAAAAAATAAAAGAGAATAGTATTTTGGAGGTTTTTGTTTGGTTGAAAAATTATTAATTTCGATACTTTTCGAGTAATCTGAGAAAACCTTCAAAAATGGAAGCCTGATACGCACGAATCTGCGTAACCGCCATATTTTTGCTACACTAAATGTGACCCTACGCCATACAACTTTAGACTAATGATCGATCGCATTAAAAAATGTGCTTGAAACGTGGAATATCCTGGCCTTAAGGACTGATAGGTACTGAGCGATTCGTTCGCCGTGTGGTATTATATATAAGCATCACGCCTGCCCACAGCGTAGCAGTGCCAGAGAAATTGCTGGCTATGAAGAGATTTAACATCTAATATCTCAGGGTGACGAGCGCAGTGCAGTGCGGCGCAGGATTGTGTTCGCAAGTTCACAATTCTAGCACTGCTACTGTTAGTGGCAGGCCTGACGCTTACCACCAGGCAAACGTTTTGCTCGTCTTAACAGTAATTGATTGCATGAAAAAAAAAGTGAAATTTCCCTCAATTTCATCCATTGTGAATTTCCATCGCCACGAGTAAACAGAATATTTATTTTATCAAACATTCTGAGTTCTCTCACTGCTTCCTACATCTCTGTTATTGTAAAGCTTGTAAACAAGTCGGTTGGGGGCGCAGTTAGGGCGGATACTGCGGCTAGGGCGGCTAAGGCGGGTGGTAACGGGACAAGTTTTATTAAAAACCCGGATAGCGCCCCCTGGCGGCGCAACTTTGGATAAAACGAGCTAATGTTTCAGGAAAAAAAATACGTTTTCCGGGAGAATTAATTTTAGAAATGTTAAGTATCTTGAGTGTCTTTATTGTTAAGAGTTGAAATCAAATTGATCGTTTCATTATATCTGATCACAATGGGGAAGGTAAGAGGGTTTATATATTATTTACTAAAAATAATGTCTTAGTTAATATCTGTTCCTAAAGCAATAAGAAACCTTTAACAACGTTAAGTTTTAAGGTGCCAACTGAATGGTTGGCACCATTGAATTAATAAATAATAAATAAAATAACTGTGGACATTTTTACACAGCGCCATCTAGCCCCAAACTAAGCAAAGCTTGTAATATGGAAATCAGAAAACTGATAGAATACTTATATTACTGATAAAGTATTATATTAGGTCTTTACCTATGAAATTGCCGTTTTGTATGGAATATGTAAAAGTACTAATTTTTTTAAACTTTTTTATTTCTGTTATTCAAAGTTATCACCCATGCAATCGACGCATCTTTGCCAACGAATGCAGTTTATTAATGCCCTTCTTGTAAAAATTAGCTGGACGGGGAGGCAACAAACTCTTTAAAGGCATTTTGTACTGCCTCTCGGAATTGAATTCTTTACCCACGAAGTTGTCTAAATTTTGGAAAAAGTAATAGTCGTTAGGTGCAAGGTCTGGTGAGTATGGCGGATGAGGGAAAGCTTCCAACCCCAGCTCTTGCAGCTGGGAGACTCTGTAGCTGCAGCGCGAGGCAGTTCTCGACGCGTGCGTTGCGCTGGCGATCGTTAAGTTCGTGGGGCACCAATCTATCAAGTTTTTTTACCTTGCCTATTTGTCGCAAATGGATCAAAATTGTTTTGATGCTAACATCAAAAGCTGCTGCTAGCTCAGCTGTAGATTGTGTTTCGTCAGCTTCCACAATCGCCTTTAATTCATCATTGTTGACCAATGTCTCCGGACGACCACGATCTTCATTTTTCAAGTCAACATTTCCAGAACGGAACCGGGAAAACCAATAACGGGTTGTGCGTTCCTTTGTACAACTTCTCTCCGTAAACGTTTTTGATGTTACGTGCCGTTTATGTCGCGTTGGTGCCACGACGGAACTCATATTCCATAATTACACGAATTTTTTAAGTATTCATTATGATGAAAAATGTTCAAATGTAATGAAAATACAACGCTAATCAATAAACAAAAGACTGAGTTTGTAAAAATAATGTCATGTTTTTAAGACAAAATTAATTTGATATCAGAATACAAAGCCATTCCAAACTTTTTTTCTATTTGAAATGACCAGTACTGAAGAACGGCAATTTCATAGGTAAAGACCTTTTATTATTTTTGTTTGTTGTAAATACGTAAGTACTACACCCAGACACAGAAAAAACATCTATGTTCGTCACGTAAATGTTTGCCCTGGGTGGGGATCAAACCACACCCTACAGCTATGAAGGCAGACAAGCTTCAAGCTGAGCTGTAAGGCAGTTAAAAAGATTTTAAACCTTTTTTGCTAATCACAATAATTAAGTTTCGTGGTTATGATGAGGTGATATAATCACCCCCATTACCACTATCCGCTCTAAAGCTATACTATACATAGCGTGAAGTGTTACGTATGCTGATGTCACAGTGTAGAAAATTTAGCTATTGAAAAGTAAACCAAATTTAAACCATATATTTATAGTTAATCGTTTTGTCTTCGCCTTGTAACTAAGTATTATATCATAAAATCTTGGTACCTATTCGATTTTAACCCAGATACTTCTAATTATTATTGTCGTATTGATATAAAACTTTGTGGACCTGGGTATGTCCTAAAACTGCACCCAGAACCGCCGGAGGACGGGCAGCAGCGTCCTCTTAGGAACGGTGGTAACACGCTGCGATCCCCAAGCCGTCTGCCAAGCGTGGGGATTATGGCAACCCCCCTATTGGGGGAGACCTTCGTCCAGCAGTGGACGTCTTCCGGCTGTTAATGTGATATAATGAAAGCCTCCTTCGATTAGAGTCCGATTTTATTCGATTTTTCATTATTTTTTACACAATACTGCAGTCGTTCCGTGCTCCACAGCCAAGCAAACATCTGACCGAACAGAGTACGCGTTTGTTTGCGGCCCTCGCGCCGAGTCAACCAATTAAAGTATTAACAGATAAAACCACCGACAAGCGTTTATTGAATCGATCGATTGCGGTTTGGATTAGCACGTTAATGAGTTTTGGATTCGATTTGCTTTTAAAAGCAATTATGCGAGTCCTGACCAATGGTAACTTTAATATAATAATTATAAAGTATTATTATTTCAAACCTTATGAGATACTTATGAGCTTTTTAGAATTTATTATGAAGGGATTTTCATACCCCTGTTTTTCGGTGAAGAAAAACGTTCTGAGGAAACCTGCATAGGATTGGAGAAGATTATTCAATAGTGTATGTGAATCAATCAAACCGCAACTGGGCCAACGTGATGGGCATGGACACATCGCTCTTCGAGGATAGATCTAAGTAGTGGACTATTAAAATGGTTAATTATACAAAGTTAGTTCTAATCAGTTAGCATCCTTTTAAGGGTATATTCTTTACATCACAACAAACAAATTTTACTATGGGTTTAATTTACATTTTGCCCAAGGCCGATGAACTTTTTGTATGGAACATCTGATATTTTTTTCGCGATTTCAATGTTGGACCCATAGTTAAAGTTGTTTGTTTTGATGTACATAATATGCTCATAAAAGGATGCTAACTGATTAGAACTAACCCTCCGTTATGTACTTATATTTTAACATAAATGTTAAAGTATCCATGCATAAGTCAGATGGACAAATAGACAGAAGACGTAAGCTTATATAGTTATCCTCCGTCCTGCTAGACGCCCTTCAGGTACGGAACCCTGAAAAGATCTAAATAGTCTTTAGTCATTCTAATATAACTGAATATTACTAAAATTAGTTTAAAAGGCTTGACTTTAGTTGACATAATCTAAGTTCAAAATTAATATTGATCAGTTCAAGATTATTAAAAACTATTGATGAACACGGCTATTGATGAAGACATCGATTCAGATGAGAAAATCTCAATATACTCAAGCAAACACCAACATCAACATCAAACAGCCACTTGAAGCTCATTAAGCAGAAATTTAAATTAAAAGGCGTTCAGATAACAATCGAGAAACTTTGAGTTACCTAAACATGCCAGGGCCTAGCCGTTTACACCAAAAACGTAATCAATAACGAGTTAATGTAAATAGTTGTAGTCTTTTGTGCATCGTAAGCTTGATTTTGTTACGAGGACCGAAAATTGATAAATATTTACGGTATTTGTATACTAATTCATCAACAAGTAGTACTACAAAAATAGAAATAAAAAACGGTCGTCATTACAAAATCAAGCTTACGATGTACAAAAGACTACAACTTATAATGATTAATTTAGATTTAAATTCGCAAACCCAGGTTTGAAAGTGTTGAAAATTCTTCTTACCCTGTTAATACAAAAACGTTTTTCTTACTTTTCTATTCTATAACATTCTCTTTTGTTGATGTCTAATAAATGTCATTTCATTTAATTTCATTTCTCTTAACTTTTTTATAGAAATGGTATTATTTTTAAAATAGAAATCAAATGTTTAGTTTAATGAGCGTTTATGCATAAAAAGAGTGAATCGGTACAAATTTTAACAAAAAAATTGAGAAATTCAATAAATAAAAAAGTTGAATATTTTGTTCAAATTATTTTCTTTTAACACAGTTATGGCTTCAAAATTTATTTCAAAGAGTTTCAAGTAATTTTATCAGCAAATATGAAACTAGTTAGATTTGCCTGTTTAACCTCAATGTTTTCAGTTTATTCACATGAAACATAAAATATTATTTTGATAGGTGTCAGTCCATATCACTATCCCTAAAACCAAGCGTAGATACAAGATGATTTTTGTTTTTCGACATTGAAATTATAAAAAAAAAGAGAACAAACTCATTTTTATAACTATTTCATTTTATTATATAATTATTTTTGTGATATACTCAATGAAATTTGACGTGTAACTTTGGTGTTATCAATAAACTATTCGTATTTGTAATATGTAAGTATAATGGTTCATCAATTTTGTTGTTAAAATGTAGCAACCAGCAACCAGAGTAACTTTTCGAAATAAAAATATAAAGAAGGCAAAGAGATCAAAATCGTTACTAAAGTTCCAAATCAGGTTAATCGGTCCTCGAACTAAATAGGGTTAAACGTTTTGTTATTCCAATAAAAGCTGCCTCGAAATTAATTTGAGGCAGCCATTAAAATTAATATTCAGCAAACAGTGTTCTGCGGTCAGGCGGTAACTGTGCTGTATTCTGTTGTCTCTACCTCTACATGTCTGAGCTATTTGAGACGCTTGCAGTATTGTAAGAAAGTTTGTCTAGACTGAGACGCTGGCCCTATTGTCAGAGTTAAAAGAGAGCAAATAACTTGTAGCGGTGTTAATTCAGTGGTTTTAATAAAACTCTAGGGACAAACTAGATTGTAACTGGACCAGAAAAAGCTTTAGAACGTGAAAACAGGAAAAAAGAAGGGTAGGTTTATGTCCTGCCATGGGAAATTCAACGCTGAATAAAAACAATCATCACACTACCTTAATCCACTGGTGAACACAGCCCTGTGCCAATGCACGCTACTCAACCAGATTTTCTGCTTTTCTCTTCCAATCACTGCCTTATGCCTTATCTTCCATGATAATATCGTCAGTCTACCAAATCACAGAAAATATATTATCAATTTTATTTTCTTTTTGTCTCGGGATTTAACAACTAACCTCGCCAATAAGAAGCATATATTTTACAATAGACAATAATACAATAAAATATATAAAAACATTTTTTTTAATATATGTATAGCTGGTTTATAGGCTTGCGTTTGATGGCATCTCGTCTGATGATAAACGAAGATGCAGTCTACGATGGAGCACGCTTGCCTAGAAGAAACCGATTCACTCGTGACTTGAAGACACCCAGATTATAATTATCGATAAACACCCACTCGGGCAGCGCATTCCACTGTTTAACAATTCGTATAAATAAAGTGGAATCAAACCGTTAAGTACGAGTTTTTGGTATCAACCATAAAACGGTGGCGCTTTTTCGAGATCCTGGCCGTCCGATAGAAGAATGGGCTGGGGGGAACAACATCATGCAAATCCGAAGCACACTCTCCGAAATGTAAACGATAAAATACCGATAGGCTAGCTGCTTTTCGACGATAATCGAGGCATTATAGCTTGGTCCGAACTAGACAGTCGTTGCCAATGATTCTCCTGACACGTTTCTCGATTGACTCCAACGTCTCAAGCTGGTACTTAGCCGATCAATCCCAAAGGTGCGAGCAATATTCCATGCACGACCGAACTTGTGCTTGGTATAATGAAAGCAACTGTTCCGGCGTGAAATACCGACGCACCTTCGAGAGGACACCCTGCATTTTGGCAGCCAGTTGAGCGTTTGACTCAATATAAGAGCAAAAGTTGAGGGTGGGAGTCAGAGAAACGCCTAAGAGATCAAGATGGTCGGTTATTGGCACAGTTACACTTCGAAAAGTAGGAGCCAGATCGAATGGCCTCTTTTTTGCGGAGAACAGGCACGCCTGGGTCTTAGCTGCATTGAACTTGACCAGGTTGGCATCGCCCCAGTCCAAGTTCAAGCGCTCGATCATGGCCTCTCTTAGAGACTGGATTTCTCGTCCACTGGCTCGTACATTGAATATGTAGCTCTCTACAACTGTGCGATTTCTTCCCAAGTCAGCGACCATGGAAAAAAACCGATTAAAATAAATTATATGGCCAGGATTTCCTTCTAATTTTTGTAAACGTCCGCGTGCAAGTCTCGGCCCGTCTGCAGTAACTATTACTTGTAATTTATAGCGGGGCCAGCAGTCGCCAAGTGTAGGGTCCCTCGTAAGAACCACGTGCGCCTGGCTTTACCGGGGTAACTTACTGAGCACTGAGTCAGACCTAGTGTTCATTACAGTAGGTGGTAGTATTTGAGTACATCACGGATAAAAGCTAGGTTGTGTCAGCATGAGATGAGTCAAATGACAAGGTAAGATAGGATTTCGTTTGCGAAGATTACGGCAGGAGACAATAAAAAACAAACAAATGTAAAGTACGAGGGTTAGCATAACACTAAAATGAACTCATTAATTGTACTTATAACTGAAAAAAAACTCTTTATATGCCGACACTGGAATCTGGAGAAAAGGTCAACTTTCCCATAGAAGAATATAAATACATCCGAGACGAAATGTATGGAACAGCTGTTTTTATTCGCGATTTCAGTATTGATCCTATCGTAAAAGTTGTTCAAAATCAAGACAATGACCTTCTTTTGGCTCAGAACTTCCGTTTCGCCTAACATTTTATATTGTCCTCTCTTTTTACGTAATCGCTGTCCTCTGCGTAGGATAAAAATGAGCGAAACTGTATTGACATCATCACATAACTAGCCCGAAGACGGTGGATGTTGAACGAAGGCTTAATAGAGGGATGTTGCCACAATCTCCACACTTGACAGGGGACTTGGGATCGCAGAATGTTCACCACCGTTAACCGAGAGGACGCTGCTGGCCGTCCTCAAATGGTTCTGAATGTAGTTTTAGGTCATACCCAGTTCTAATCAGAGAAACAGTTATTGGAACAATACTATGAATCCTTATCGTTTTTTACAAATATTACTATTAAACTTGTCCTTTTCTTCTCTATTTTCATCCCTTTACACATTCCTTGGCAAAAATATTACTGAGTTAAAAAACAAAGGACATTGATACTATAGTTTTTATAGGGTTGATTTTCGAAGACCCTTTATACCCCTACGCATGAAAACAAATTCACCCTCCAAATTTCAGATCACTACCACCAGCAGTTTAGGCTTTGCGTTGTCAGTCGGCTGTCGGTCAATCAGGAATTTGAATCTTTTATTATTAGAAGATAGAAGATAATATGGTATCTTGGTTTTGTACCAAGATATTGGAGCACGTAAAATTGTATTTTATTTCATCATCATCATAAACCCGGAGACGTCCACTGCTGAACGAAAGTCTCCCCCTTAGACCGCCACACTGTGCAACAACCTGTC
Organism: Erannis defoliaria; assembly: GCA_905404285.2. NCBI lineage: Eukaryota > Metazoa > Arthropoda > Insecta > Lepidoptera > Geometridae > Erannis > Erannis defoliaria. Next base: position 17,479,827 of record FR990083.1, on the reverse strand, counting down.
ATTTGCATCCACCGGTTGCCCGCGACTTTTACAATGTCGTCGGTCCACCTAGTGGGAGGCCGCGCCTACGCTGCGTTTTCCGGTTCGCGGTCGCCATTCAACTATTTTATTTATATAATTTTAGTATACATGAGATCTGAGATAGTCTTTACTTTTGCTCCCTAGGTGAGTAATCTACTATTATGTTCGTCACATAATAATTGTTCTGGTTGGGAATCGAACCCGTGCCCCACAGCTCTCAAAGCAAAATATACTACCAACAAAGCTACAAGGTAGTCTTTCACAAAAAAAACACTACAAAATTCACAAAAAAACACTACATAATCCATTTCTCACTATTATATTATATTATATACTTTATTCAAGGAACCCAATCTAAAATATTCCATTAATGGTTTATTTGTGTAAAAACTTTATTTTCTTTAGTTAAAGAAAAAGCCTACACAACTAAGTGGCCGGAATCTTTGAAAGCTAAGGGCTTTCTTCCAGGAATTTATATTTTATAAGATCAACCGACATTCTCAAGTTAATCAATTTGATTTCCTTACCTACCTACTAATTTAATATGAAGCTCTACTTAGCATATTAATCCTGTTTTAATAAATACGATTTTCTGTGAAATGCCAGCCGATATGGGAGGAGAGAAGGATTTTTGTAGTCGATTCATGATATAATCTGTGAATTGACTAAGTATTAAGCATATACGGCCTTACTTAAAAACGCCGCTCAAGCTTAGTCGCTGCTTAAGATGCGTTGTCAACTTCTCACTAACGTGAACTTGCACGTGCAAGAAAAGGACAGAGAAATCTAAGCAGTGACTAAGGTTGAAAAGTTTTTTAAGTAAGACTGATAGTGTGTAGTGTGTAAGTGTCTAGGTGTAGAGGAAGTGATTTCTTATAATACAATGAACTGATTGATGGTCAGATTGTTTAGACGTTCTCTAAATCCAGCTACTTAGTTTGTGGGATAGAAAGAGAGAGAAAGAAAATATTCTCTTTGGTCCGCAGTGATAGTGTACTGAGACATACGTCTGCTAATGGGTTATTTTTTATAATTGCAATACCTATCATGGAAACTGACATGGTTTTGACACATTTTTGTTTTATTTATACGGAAATACTCACTATACCCACTCACTGTTCAGTGCGAAGTAGGACGCAGCCGCACACGCGTCGGGCTCAGTTTTTACTCATTGAAAAGGTTCACCGGATCTGATTGAAACTATAGTCGAAGTATACGATTTAATTAAACTTGAGTACCTACTAAAATAAAAAATAACAAACATTTGTTTTCTAAAATGGACATTATCAGGTTGTGATAGAGTATAATATGGGAAGTGGATTGTGTGAAGCTGCAAGATGGGTCGAAGATATCGTCAACTTTGCGGGATTAATCTAGTTCTGATTAGCACAGGTCTGAGGTATGACATAGCAAGAGAGAGAGAGAGAGGGAGAGAGAGACCTACACACAACGGGTTTTTTGCGGGAACGCGGAAAATGTAGTCTCTGCACTGCATTATTTTACAAAGTTTAAATCACTTGTCCACACTGATTTTTGCACAGTGTACGATAGCCAGGCAAGCGATATAATGTGGTGAAATTTGTATTTTCGTATAGTTGTCACTACTTTACTAGACTTTGATTTTTTTGTGTGACTTTGAATAGAAATTAGACTTATTTAACCCAATAAGTATCATCTACAACTTGGTAGAATAACTATAGTAGTTATTGGTTTTCAAATACTTGTCGCTGAAGCAAATACTTGTCGCTGCAGAAAGCACTAAGTGCGATAATGGTGATATATATTATGTTTTGTACTGCAACTTTTTAAATTAATGGCCCGAACTTCAATTTAGAGCCGATTGTACAACTTTCAGAAGTTAGGACATGCCAGCCGAATGCTAACATAAAAGTGTTGAGAACAAATCGTTGAACGGAAGTGAACCCTTTGATGTTGTTCCGAGAAATTGACACTTAAAGGCAAGGGCCCAAGTTTCTATTAGATATTACAGTAATTATCCTGGCAGGCTGGTTAAGGTGTTGAGTTTACTTTTAGTTTAACTAGAAATAAAAATTAATTATACGATGAAAAATTTGAAACTTTAGCGATTAGAACACATTAATTATGTTCATCTTTTCAAAAACATATCCGAGCACCTGGTCGGCGCGACGCGTGATCAAAATGCTGGCGTTTACTTGGCCCAACGCATAAGCATTGCCATCCAGCGTGGCAATGCCGCCAGCACGCTGCCGACTGGTAGTGGGTTTGAGCATTTGGATTGTCTCTAGACTTTCATCGGTCTGGATACAATCCTTTTGTTTTTTGTTGTGTAGTAGGCTAAGTAGTCTTTGTGGTTTGTTGTAGTTAATAAAGGCTTATGCCTAAGAAAAATTATTATGTTTATCACCGGGACATAAATTATACGATTTAGGTAAATTGAACAAACAATGAACTTTTTGTATGGGACAGCTGATACATATTATGCATACATACCCAGGTCCCCATGAACTTTATTTTAACAAAATTTCATGATCTCTTAGATCAGTGTAGACAAATATTTAAATTATTGTAGCTTCTATCAGCCGACTTCGAAAAAAGAGGTTCTCAAGTCGACTGTTTTTTTATCTATGTTTGTTACGCGATTACACCGCCAGTTATGAATTGATTTTGATGATTATATTTTTTTGTTTGATAGTCAGAGGTGTTTTGGTTCTTAAATCAAAATCACTGGAAAATAGATTTCATCCGGGAATTCGATATTGAAGTCGGTTGTTTTTTTTTATATGAATGGGTTCGCGTTTGACCTTGCCCCGCCGAGGCGTAGACAAGGTCTTAGTTGGAGCACGCTTGCCCAGAAGATACCTATTCACTCTTCGTGTGAAGATCCCCAACCGACCGACCAACCGACTTCAAAAAAGAAGTGTCTCAATTCGACAGTATGTTTTTTTAGTATGTTTCTTACGCGAATTATGATTTGATTTTGATGATTTTATTCGGTAGTTATATAAACCATATCAACTTTATCGAAATCGGTACAGTAGTTTGCTTTTTAAATCATAATCACTGGAAAAAGATGTCATCCAAGTAATCACAATTGAAATCGGTTGTTTTTTTAAAAAAAAAGTACTTATTTTAATTAATAGGACTTGTCGGTTTTGATAGGGAAAAAATATTCGGTCTCATAACTAGGAACTTTATTTATGACTATTAAAATGGAGTACAGAACTGTGTAGGCACGTGTTTACGAAATATCATGTTGTAAGATATATTTGAAAGTGACTATAGTACACTGAAACCATTGAGATAATATCTATAGAGGCACAAACGTGCAAAAAAAATGTCCGCTCTAAAACTCGGCGCACGCTAAGCAGTGCGGCGACTTGTTGAACGACTTGAACTACAATAAGACACAAGCACTAAAGCATACATTGAACACTATACAGGCGACATAACGTCTAAATTCGAACAATTGTGACCGTATATAATGCACGTATAGGTATGTACAACGGCACTCAGACGTTTTTTGATTGTTTTCACTTAGAGATTGTGACTCTTTAAATATTAGCTCAATGAATAAAACTACAAAACTATTTAGAGCGCGTGCTCACCGGCTCGGTTGGAGATAGCGCGTACAGCTTTACGTAAAACTTGCGCATACATACACGTCGCGTCCTCATACCCGCGAGTAGAAGTTTAACAGAGAGACGCCAGAGACCATGCTCTAAAATACTAGAGATGCAGTATAATGTGTGATGGGTTTAGTCGTGTTATTTTAGTAATTAATTAGTTATTATGGTTATTGCATAACTCTTTGAAAATAGGCGAAGGACCTGGTCGTCTAAAAATGCTCAATCAATATTTTTTACGTATTTTTTATTTTTTTTATATGAATTTATACCCTATCGTTAAAAAGTTTTTAATGTTGTTTCAGGTCCTGGCATTTGAGAACCTCCTTTTTAAAGCCGTTACTTTTTTATGCTTAATGTATTCGTTGACTTAAGTTATTAAGTTTTGGAAAAAAACACAGACCCCAGAGTCCATGGCCCCGTGGTGAGTGGTGGTAGTAAGTGACTTATAAAAAAGTCGTTTCGTTATCCTTATCAATAAACCCACACTGTTTGCAACTGGTAGCACTGGCAAAATGTAATAAGTACGACGCCATGCATCGGAAAAACACTGCAATACGTCATCAAATTGCCACCCCGTGCCTGAATTTGTTTGTCATTGTACGGTTTTGTTGAAGCTAATTGTGTAGTTTTTTATTTTTGCTTTAATTAGCCGACCAATTTTTTTGTTTTGTTAACACCACCACCGCGTACGCGCCGTTTGTAACTGTAATTTTGTTTGAGTTGTTTGTTCTGTTAGTCTTACTAGACGCTTGTGATTTGAATCTTTTGTATTAACTAAGTATTGAAGAGGAGCTGCTCCGTTGCTGCTCACGGAGTGCAACCTACGCCGTCTGATATCACCACCGTTATCTTACTCACCAAGTCCTTTCCGTAGATACAGACTGATTCAAACTTCATGGCAGCTGTGAAGTGCGCTGCAAGCGAGACTTTGCGATTGTACGCACACCGCACGCTTAACTTTTGCTACTGCGCAGCGTCTCTCGCCTAAGTTCACAACCGCCATTAAGTTTGAATCGGTCTGTACCACCAGGTTGCGCTCACCACTGCCACTCCGTCTTCCCCCCAGTAATAGATGTAGAATTACAGTCATTAGTTTTGGATGTTACATGTCTTAATGTCTAGATAGAAATTCCCTTATTCCTATTTCCGGGGAGACTTTTGCTAACTGCAGACACTTGGGCTGAATGCCATCTCTTTAACGCATATTGTCGACTTGATTCAATTATTGCTATAGAAGCCTATAGTTTATAATTATAAAAAAAGGCCACGCGTTGAGTGCTACAGCTGTGCCATTAGAGCTTCAAGCACCACGACTAAACTGCAAGTATTATCATCGTCATCATCATCAGCCCGAAGACGTCCACCGCTGAACGAAGGCCTCCCCCTTAGACCGCCACACTGTACGACAACCTGCCATTTGCATCCACCGGTTGCCCGCGACTTTTACAATGTCGTCGGTCCACCTAGTGGGAGGCCTTCCTACGCTGCGTCTTCCAGTTCGCGGTCGCCACTCAAGAACCTTTCTTCCCCATCGGTAGTCAGTTCTTCGAGCGATGTGGTATGCCCATTGCCACTTCAACTTGCAAACCTTGCGAGCTATGTCGGTAACTTTGGTTCTTTGGCGAATATCCTCGTTCCGAATTCTATCGCGCAAAGTAACTCCGAACATAGCTCTCTCCATTGTCCGTTGCGTGACTCTAAGCAAGTATTATGTTCCGCTGTAAATGCTACGCTGTTCTCACACAAGGAAGAAGTTGTTTCTCTGCATGGTTGGCTCGACGGAGCGTCGTCATACCAACCCCCACACACTTACCCGCCCGCTCCTTACCTCTTTAGTTTGGAATTATGCGCAGTTGGGAAATAGTTTCCAACTATTTGGCGGTTAATTGTTTTGGAAGGTGCTCGGGAGATGAGGAAAGAGACTGCTTGAAATTTCAAATTTTAGGGCGTCCCTTGAGATGATTAGGAAATATTTTGTACTTTGGACATAATTAAATTAAATGTACACTTAATGAAACATAAAATTTGGCAGAAAACATTATATTTATCAGTAGTCATGGAGATAGTAAGTATCGATACTCAAAACTGCATAAAATGGACAGACAGTTTTTTTGTATCGTTTGCGTTTGACTGCCATCTCGTCTGATGTAAAGCGAAGGTGTAGCCTACGATTGAGCACGCTTGCCTAGAAGAAATCGATTTACTCTCGACTTGAAGACTTCCAGATTATAATTATCGGAGAACGCCCACAGGCAGCGCATTCCACTGTTTAGCGGTACGCACAAAAAAGTGAAATCAAACCGCTTCGTACGGGATTTTCGTATATCAACCATGAAAATATAGGACCTGGCCTTCAGATAGTAAAATGGACCGGGGGAAAAGGATCATGCAAATCCAAAGCACACACTCTCCGAATAAGTATCGACGTCATAAACTGCACAAATTGGACTTGAAGTTAATTCAAATGAAATATATTTGACTGTTATCTGCGGCTTAGCTCAGTCTTTGTTCAGGCGACTCAGCTGCAGACTCGCCACAGTGTAGTAAGCAGTAAGCCATATTTGCTACGAGCTGTTTAACTTCTAGTCCCAACAGTGTGACAATTTCTAGTTTAGGAGTTAGTACTGGCGTAGCTGAGAAAATGCAGTAAGTCGACTAGACTATGACTGAATAGCAAGATACAAACGCGAGCCGTTGAATAAAATGACATACCTGCGGGATTCAGATACAAGTTGAAAATCTGCTGGTAAGCACTATGTGCACGCTAAGCTATGTGTTTTGGCAACATCAGAATCAGAATCAGAATCATAAATAATTTATTGTATAACTGTGTACATAAAAGATGGTAAGGTATATAATGGTGTCAACAGTCTGCCCTTTGCGAGCATACAATAATATATTATGTATAACAACCTAGAATTATAATAATAAAGACGTTTATTTCAGGCACATAACCCATAGTAATATAATATTATAACCCATAGAATAGGTAATCCAGGTATCCTCTAGATTACAACTAGAGTCCAATCCAGGACCGGTGCGCGGTTCACTTTTGATCATACCTCGTCGACTTAATATCAAGTGAGCAATGGTAAAAACACAATAACTGTCAAACATGAAACAAAGTCAAAGTTTTATTTATTTGGCATTTTAATTTGCAATCAACGTAGATTATCTTGCGAGATATTGAGGGTTCAAGCCGACGTGACGATTTCAGGATTTATTCTAGACGCAAATACTCTATTTTTCATACCTTCTGCGAGACAATAAAGCCGTGATAAAAGCCCAGTCGCGCTCTTTTTTTTTGTTCTCTGCCTATGGTTTCCAGTATTATTTTTCAAATAAACCCTTTTTATAATTCCCGTATAATATGGTAAGAGTTTTCGAGTTTAAACGTTCAAATCACATTATATCCCTTAGGAAATTTCATATAATTTTATATCCCTTGGAATAATTATGTCTTGCTTTGCGCTGAGATTGCGTATTATGTTGGACATGATGATTTGAAATAATTTTGCTAGGTACAAATCGGATTATTTTGCTAGTTGGTTATAAGCTCTACATAATTAGCCAAGCGATTTCAGTCTAAAAAACACATTTTTCATTAGCCTTTAAATAGACCTATTCTAAACTAACATCACTTCACATACTGGAATTTCCACACTGTGACATTAACAAAGCAAACGTTATTACGGAATTCGTAGGTACTATAGCAATAACGCTGGTTAGGAAGTTGGTGTTGTTGTTCGTTCCTATTTGCGTTTGTAGCCTTCTGCGAATCCGGTGCGGATTGAAAAGCTTATCCAGAATTCAGTGGTTTAGATTTCCAGTTACTATAGTTATAATAGATTTTCAGAGTTTTTAGACAATAGCAACAATATTTTGCAATCGTAACATACTAATCATCATCATCAGGTTGGAGACGCCGCGGCTGCTGTAAAAAGGCCTCTCCCTTAGACTACCACACTGTAGGACAAAGTGCCAATTGCATACACCGCACTGGTTGTCCGTAACTTTCACAATGTCCTCAGTCTAACTAACTATAGAGCTACCTACGCTGCGCCTTCCGGTTCGTGGTCGATTGACGGAAGTCGAAATGACCGAACACGGAATGCTGAATTAAAAAAATATTTAAAAAAGTCAACGGAACTGAGAACTTTTCGAAGTCTGTTAATAAGGGCTGATTTTCGTAGTCTTTTTAAAACAAGCCGAGTATCGCATGTACTCGTATTTTGGTTTGTCGATACGAGTCAGTTCTTTTAGTTTCGTTGATACAAAACAAACCACATTTCACGCCAATTACAAAACATTAATTGAGTGCTCCAATTGATTGGTAAAACAAAGGCAATATTTGTTTAAATTGCCCAAATTGGAGTAAATTTCGCGTCTGTCAAAGCGGTCAGAGCAGTGTAGGTAATTCAATCGGTGCACATCTGTGATCAACTGATAATCTGTTTAATTAACTAAAGTTAAATCAGTGCAGCTCGGTGATTGGGGCAGCCGACCTGATGGGCGCGGGTGGAAGCTTTCAAAAATACGTTTTGTTACGACATTTCTAGATATTTTTGTACATTTTTGTTTTATTTATAAGGGATTGCTCACGTTTAATTAACTCGGATAATCCGAACGAAGCAAATCAAAGCAAAAAAACGCAGTAAAGCAGTCGCGTCTAACCGCTTCTGGCTTTTGTTACTGTCTTTGCATTAAAAAATTATATAGAAATACGCAAAGTGGAAACACTTCTTATAAAAATGTTCAATAGTTTAGCCAAAGCGACATCTCTCGTCAAACCATGGAACCTGTTACGGCTCCGGTTTGAGTAAAATATTATTTGTGTTACAAAAATTTACAGATGGCGCCATCAACGCTTTAGTTGATTAGCATAAATAGTTTGAGAATTATGACGAGTAAGGCAGATACTTCTGTAGCTTAATTGGCGCTTTGACAAATTGGCAAAGCAGTTGGGACGGAATTAATAATAATTAATTATTAATACTAATTCGGACAATCAATATAATAAGGAAAAATGCTTTGATGCATTTACCAGAGTTATAAACTGTCTAATATAACAAAATATCAAAACTTTTGCATAAACCCCGCTATGTTTTAGCTTTCAAAGAACACGTATTAGGTTCACATGAACAGCAAAGTTCCCAACAGTGAGTTGATAACAAGAAAAACAAAACTCATATCAGATTCTAACTTTTCTCGTATAAGGTATCGAGCTAACTTTTGCATAGAACACTGGATACCTAACTGGGAATTGGTAAACTAACTAACTAGCGCGTTACGTCAGTATAGTTTGTTCATAAAAATTACTGTCATGGGAATTGTGGCAGCTGTTGAGATATATTATATTTTTTGTAAGTAGCAAACCCATAACAAAAAAAATATAATATTTGTCCTAAAAGTTTGTTTGTTGGACCTGGGTAAGTCCTAAAACTGCATCCAGAACAACCGGTGTTCGGGCAGCAGCGTCCTCTCGGTTAGCAGTGGTGAGCATTCTGCAATCCCTTGCAAAGAGATTATGGCACCCCCCGCGCCCGTCATAATCCCCACGCTTGGCGGCTTTGGGGTTGCAGCATGCTCAACACCGTTTACCAAGAGGATGCCGCTTCTCGTCTTCCGGTGGTTCAGGATGCATTTTTAGGACATACCCAGGTCCAGGTTCAGGTTTTAGGATATTATATCAGTCAGCATATAATTAACTAGCCCGTATATACACGTCACTGTTATCCTATCAAACTGTACCGTAACAATATTATTACTGTTGCCATAGCAACCAGGCGCGGGCGTAGAAAAAATAGCGTGCATCGTCGGCAGCGAGCGCTGAGAATTTCATTAAAGTTGCCTCGTTGGACGCGATCGAAGAATTACTAGCAACACTGGACGGTGGACTTTTTTACACCGAAATTAATAACTAATTTTATAACTCATACTAAAGGATATTACAGAAATCATGTTTTAAATAAAAAGGTTTCAAATAAAAAGCCTACTCAAAAAATCAAGGTAAGTACTGTGTTATTATTTTTTCTAGATTTATGTAAATTTTAATGTCTATAAACTAATTATTATGCTTATTCTTTATTCTTCTGTTAACGAATTTCTTTTTTAATTAGGTAGTTTAACTGTTTTTAATATATACTTCGTTGTTCATAATTAAGTATTAGTTTTATAATGACTAACTAAAGCCATAAAAGTTTTAAAGTTTCTATATTTTTTTAATGTCAGATAACCAAAGAAAACCTATATGCTTGCAATATGTATTTAGGCCCTAATTTCATAAGATAGACAAGTAACTAAGTAGTTGAGTTTCGTAACATTATAAATAAAGTATTTAGTGTGCGCATGTTCGTGCTCAAGACAATAAAACTCATGTCAAAATGTATTTTGTAAATCACGATACATTTGTGGTATATCCGTGTTAAGCGCCTTTTATATTTATAAAACGGAAGTGCAAGTGCACCTTTCGCACAAGAAATCTCAAAAACTACCAAAGCTACGACACTGAAATTTTTGTTAGGACGAGATGCCCACTAAGAATGGATTTTGCGACATTCCAGTCCTAAGAAGGTGGCATTTTGTATGGAAAAAAAGCTTTTTTCGCTGTTACCGCGATAAAAGTTTCGTACACATATTAAGGAATAAAAAAAAAAATGTTTAATTCATACTTTTGTCAATATCGACAGCAAAGTGCAAAGTTACCTATGCGAAATCTCAGAAACTGCCCATGCTACGCCTCAGATATTTTGCACATGGTTTGTTTTTATGTCGTAGGTCCCACAAAAGACCATATTGAAAAATTCCATCCCTTAGTAGAGTGTGCAAATTGCTATGATGACATTGTCCTAAGGTAGAAACTTGAGAAGCAACCGATTTAAATGTCGTTTAGCAGTTTTTACGTTATATTTCACTCACATCTTGGAAGGTTTACATTGAATTTTCACCAAATGTCTATTTAACCAACTCTGAAATATACCTACCCATATAATCTATATTTATAAAAGAGAAGCGCAAACCTTTTCGACAAGCAGTGGACGTCTTTTGGCTGATGATGATGATAATGATCACTCCAATCTACAACATTTGTAAATATACCTCTTGCAGTAAATATAACATCATACGTGTGTCGAATTGATAAACTCCTTTTTTTTAAGTCTGCTAAAAAAAAAATTTACCCCTGTGCGAAGCCGAGGCGGATCAGCTAGTAAAACACTAAATCAGCTAATAAACCTATTTTGATTAAAGTGTTTTGTCAATTTCATTCGAATTACGAATTGAGTTTGAAAAAAGAAAACATATTTATTACCAAAAGTTTTCATACGTTTAAATACCGCGTTTTGTTGGCGCCTTATTAGTGTTTTTCTAATCAAAAATAAAGCATGTAAGAAATTGACCAAAGCTCAGTGGCTAAATGGGGAGGCTAAAGAGGGCATAGTCTGACACCAGTTGAGAATGAAAGTTAGTAATAATTTCGTTGTTTTTAAACGATAGTAAATTGCATGAAAACTAGAAAAGTGTCTCGCCTATCAGCTTAAGATAGATAAAAATACTAAATGCTATTTTAGTATTTTTTTCTGTCATTTACGTATTTCGTAATTCACGGAACATTTCGTGCTTATACTTAATTGTAATTGTATTATTATATATTGCTAGTCAAATTTTATATTAATATAAAAATAAACAAAGAAATTATGTTCAGTTCGGTGTGAGCGGTGCCGTCGACAGCGGCTTTTTGATTTTATATTCGACACTGATTTCACGTCTAATGGTCCACACTTTGTCACACCGTCTCGGGACGATGCATGCAGGCACGCAGTTCATGTTTTCAACTATTATCACTTTTTTTTAAAACAGATCAGTAGTACCTACGAGTATGTGTGAGTAGACCGGAGGATTTGGTTCGCATCGACATACGCTGCACCTATTGCACGCACGACAGACAAAAAGCTTATCTACAGATACCTATCTAGATTATCTTTCCAAATGCGAAACCCATTATATTATTCCCAGCGATTTTCTCTTAGATGAGCTGGAGTAATTTAGGTATAATTACTTACTTTAGTTTTCTGTTATTAAAATTATTATTAGAGGCCTACGTTGGCATTCCTCATGACGCGAACAAAATAAAACATGCGATCTTCTATAAGAGAGATTCTTTAATAATTGTTTGAACGGCCATAAACACTATAACACGAAATATTATAGGAAAATTTGAACTGAATCTTTAGGTTTCAAAATGTGTTGCTTTTATAACACTATAAAAACAAGGATGTAAAACTAGAATAACCTAAACAAGCGCCTACAATATTATCCGATGTCACAATTGTTGTGGGGTAGAGTTTCTAGTCTTGTAAGGTTAGCGCTTCAGGAAATCGGCTTTGGGTTTCCTTTGTAAGCACGAGCCTGGAGCATTGAAGCGGTTTACGCTAACAATGTGTAAAATGCAGTAAAATACTTACAGCGCTATAGCTGCTGGAAATTGGTACATGTTTAATTAGGTATCTTTTTTTTTAGATACATAAAAGTACGAACAAATAAGCCAAAACAATTGGGTATTCCATGGGTCAAAAATCAATGTTATATTTATGAATGCTAAGTGTCTAGACTTATACATACATTCGCCTGCTACTAAGCATAATGCCTGCCTATAACAGTAGCAGTGCCAGAACCAACGCTGCACTGCACTACTCTCGTCACCCTGAGATATAAGATATCAAATCTCTTCATAACCAGTAATTTTTTGGTAACATTTCCCTTCAAAGCAAAACACATAGAGCTTTACCACTACTTGAATCACAACAAAAGACTTTCAGTTTAATTATAAACAAATTCATGACATTTCGCTTTGTTGTGGACGGTTACTGCCTGAAATGGTACAAAGAGCGATATTGGATATTTGTTCCCGGAATCGAATGCTCCGGGCAGACTACGGCTAACGATGCTGAAATCTCTCTCCAGGTACATGCCCTCGTTATAATGATGGTCTAAAAGCTTGTACATTTTGTTTTTATTTATTTACTAGCTGTGCCTAGCGGTTTCATCGACGTTATGTTAAAAACGGTGACAATAAGTAGCCTATATTATTATTATGAAAACTGACGTGGTTTTGACATATTTTTGTTTTATTTATACGGGAATACTCACGGTTAATTAAAACCGGATACTCTGACTATAGTTTTGATCAAACCCGGTAACCTTTTTCAAAGAGTGAAAACAGAGCCTGACGCGCGTTCAGCTGCGTCCTGCTTAGCACACAGCCTATATTATGTTAATCCGGTAAATAAGCTGTCTCCATTCAGAGTTTTATCCTAAATTGTTCAGCTATTTTGGCGTGAAGAGGTAACAAACACAGGCACTTTCTTTGATTTATGGTAACTTATTTAAATTTGAATTTAGTGGACCTCGGTATGTACTAAAAACTGTATTCAGAATCACCGGAGCTCAGGCAGCAGCGTCCTCTCGGTTAACGGTGGTGAACATTCTGCAATCTGCAAGCCGCCTGCCAAGCGTGGGGATTATGGCAGCGCTTACCTACTAAGGGGAGGCCTTCGTCCAGCGGTGGATGCCTTCTGGCTCATGATAACATATAAAAAAACTGCAATCTTCAATCTCCCCGTGAACATGGTGAATGCAACTGCATCAAAATATCAGGAGCTTCACAACATAATCACGGTAAATATCTTATAAACAATCAACATCAGCAGCCTGAAGACGTCCACTGCTGAACAAAGGTTCTTAAACCTCCACACTGTAATGACAACTGCCATTTGCATCCACCGGTTGTTCGCGACTTTTACAATACCAAAAATACCGTAAATAATCAAAAACGGTATAAAATAAACTAAATTTAGTCCCCGCTCTCCACCGTCCCTACCCCAGAGTGCACAATACATCGTTCCGGCGAAATTGCTCGCAGTTCCGGTTTGTGCAGCTTGCGTCTGCATCGGCGACGATTTCCTCTCGACTTTCCATGAGCTTTACATCATTATTGTAAACGTGGCGTTCGTTCTGTAAATCTGTAACCGGTCAATAGATCAGCAAAGTTGAACGAGTTGATTGATCGTTACTGAAAACGTAACGCTCGAGCTGTAGATGAGGACTGAGTAACTATAAATATTATGTTTGATTTTAATAGATTGGTGAAATAAGAACAACAATAGACAACGGAGTTACTTGGGCAGCTGGGACTGCGCACACACACTGCTTCGCTTAGAAGGCCGAATCTTCTTTATGTTCCTTTTGTGCGATGTAATTATAGGCAAAACAGTTATATTATAAGGGCTTGCAGGTGTTATAACACTCTTGCTAAAGAACTTGATGTAGATCTATTTAATACTTCTGCATTCAAATTGAAGCAGCTTCTGAACTCAAACTATTTCTTGTAAACATGTTCCAATCTGTCCTCTATTCTCTATTTATTTTTATTTTTTCCAATATATATTTAGTAAACTTAACTTCCTATTCTCTATTTAGTGTTTTTATTGTATAATTATGTGCGAGTCCGTCTTTTTACAAATTTGTTCTATTCTTCTTCTTATCTGTGAAAACTTTTAATTGGCCTTCTATTCTTAATAACTCTATTTAACTGTGTACATAGCTGTAAGTTTTCCTGTGAAAATAAAATAAAATAGATTGTTTGTGTGTGGTGAATAGACTGGTAACAATAGGGAATATGCATGTTTTTTTTATTGTAGATCTTTTTGTGTTTCACGTTAGACAGGGAGAGCACTATAGTGGCTAATGCCTATTATTTCTATACCTTGAGATATGTCTTGCTTTATGTTTATTGTAATTGGACATTGTTGAGCAGGTGGTTTGAAAAACAACTTATAAACTAATCAGGTAAAATGATTAATAAATAAATAAATATCGGCGGACATATTTACACCGCCATCTAGCCCCTAAACTTTATAGAGCATACATAAGCAAAGCAAAGCTTGTACTTATTGTAATGTATGGTTAAATAGGGTAGTTATGAAAGTGGCAATATGTAACTACCTACAGCTATGTTAGCAATAAATCAGTCTTGTGTTCACTGCAATGGTGGTTTGATTTATCATTTACATTGGCGCAGTCGAAAGTGATTTAAGTCGAAATTATTGGAAAATGCCGTACGGCAAGCTGCATGAATTCGATATTCATGGGCGGGCGAACTGGTGTGCTTATGTGAGACTCGTAGAACAGTTCATCCTACTGAATGAAATTAAGTCGGAGCTACGAGTCGCCACGTTAGTGACGCACGTCGGCGCTGCCACGTACGATCTTATGTGCGACCTCTGCTCGCCGAACCATCCGGAGAAAAAGAAGTTCGAGGAACTGGTGACGTTGGTTCGCGAACACCTGGAACCGAAGCGCTCTGAGATCGCCGAGCGGCACATATTTCGACAACGGCGACAGGCGGACAGTGAAACTATCGGCACATTCCTGCAAACCCTGAAACACCTCGCGACGCATTGTAACTTCGGCGCGTCGCTGGAGGAGAACCTAAGGGATCAGTTTGTGTCGGGCCTTCACAGCGAGGAGATGCGATCTCGCCTTTTCGCCGAACCTACGCTGGACTACCGCAGGGCAGTGGAGCTGGCGCTGGCGCTGGAGGCGGCCGACCGGCACGCGGAAACCGCGGCCGCGAGCGGCGCCGGCCCCGCGGCGCCGGGCTCGAGCGACGCAGGACTCGGGCAGGGCGGGAGCGGCATGCATCGTGTGGCGGCGGCGGCCGAGGCCGCGGGCCACGCTCGAGGGCGGAGCACCGCTTGCTGGCGTTGTGGAAGATCGAACCACGCGCCGAACAAGTGTCGGTATAAGTTTTATTCATGTAATAAGTGTAGTGAAAAGGGACATTTGGCCCTTAAGTGTTCTAAGAATGTGAAAAACAACAACAGCGGTGGGTCGAAGTTCCAAAACTATATCGAGACAGAAAGCGACTCGAGTGACGGAATATACCACTTCTCCGTGGCAGCAACGGGAGCACAACGTAAGGACGATCCTTATTATATCGAGCTTAAAATGGAAAATAGAAACTTTTTGTTCGAAGTAGATACAGGTAGCAGAATATCGGCAGTGGTGTGGGAAGTTGTGGGGAGCAGTATACAAAATTATTTGAAAAATGCATACCTACAATTAATGTTGCACGAAGGGTCACAAGCACTCACCGCTATAACCACACACGTCGGTGTTTTTGTCTATCGAAGGGCGCCTTTTGGCTTAAAATGTCTCCCAGAGATGTTTCAGAAGTTAATTGATGAGACGCTGTGTGGTATAGACAATGTTGTTTGTTTTATAGATGATATATGTATAACGGGGGCCAATAGAAAAATTCACATGAAAAACTTAAAGGCTGTGCTATCTAGATTGCAAGATGCTGGCTTGCGCATAAAGTTTACCAAGTGCGAATTCTTTAAAAATGAAGTTTGTTATCTAGGTTACCGAATTAACCGACACGGGCTACATACTGACGAGAGACGGTGGCGGCAATCGCAAATTTACCCGCACCAGAAAACGTGTCGCAGTTGCGGGCGGCTCTCGGGTTGGTAAACTACTACTCGAGATTTTAAAAAAATATTAGTACAATACTGCATCCACTTTATTCTCTGTTAGCTAAGGGCGTTCGTTGGCAGTGGACGGAGACGTGCCAGCGGGCGCTCGACAACATAAAGGAACAATTGGTGAGCGGGCCGGCGCTGGCGCACTACGAGCCGCAGCTTCCTCTGGTCCTAGCCTGCGACAGCTCCGAGTACGGGCTGGGCGCGGTGCTCGCGCACGCGTATCCCGACGGCAGCGAGCGCATCGTGTGCTGCGCCTCGCGCACGCTCAACTCCGCCGAGCGTAAGTACAGCCAGATCGACAAGGAGGCGCTGGCCATCGTGTACGGAGTCACGCGGCATCACCAGTACGTGTTCGGCCGTAAGTTCATGTTACGCAGTGATCATAAACCGCTCACGTATATATTCGGTCCCAAGCATGGGATCCCGCAGACGGCTGCCAGTCGGCTGCAGAGATATGCGGTGCGGCTCGCCGCATACGACTTCGACATAGCTTTTGTGTCGACGGACAAGAACGGTAACGCTGACGGACTATCGCGCCTGCCCCTGGCTGTCGCGAAAGGTGAGTGGAAAGCTCAGAGAAGGGGAGGCGGCGTATATACACTACGTAGAGGAGACGTTCCCGTTAAGTCACAGGGACGTCGCGAAAGAGACGTAGGATGGAATGTTGAGTAAAATTTATGGGTACGTAATAAGCGGGTGGCCAGATCAGACCGAAATAGAAAACGAAAAACCGTATTTCCATCGAAAAGAGACTCTGCATGCCGATCATGGCTGTATCGTATGGGGATACAGGATCGTCATACCGAGAAGTTTACGCAAACACATCATCGAGGATATTCATGAGGGTCACGTGGGCATAGTCCGCATGAAGCAACTCGCCAGAAATTACGTGTGGTGGCCTTCGATGGAGGACGAGATACAGGAGCGAGCACGCACGTGCCCCGCGTGCCGCGCGGTGCGCGACGCGCCGCCGCACGCGCCGCCCGCGCCCTACGCCTGGCCTCAGGAGCCCTGGGCGCGCCTGCACGCCGACTTCCTGTACTACAACGGTAAGTACTACTTGGTCGTCGTAGACGCACATTCCAAGTAGATCGAGGTGGCCGCCATGACTTCAGGCACGTCAGCTGAGCCGGTGATCGGTAAATTCAGAGATATGTTTGCTAGATTCGGGGTTCCGAAGCAATTGGTGACAGACGGAGGACCGCCATTTACATCCGCTAGACTGGAGATGTACCTGGAAAAGAACTGCATCCGACACATTGTGACGGCGCCATTTCATCCTTCCAGTAACGGCGCCGCGGAAAACGCCGTTAAAACTATTAAAAAGGTAATGAAGAAGGCTACGGCCGATGGAGAGCAGGTTGACACCGCTCTTAACAAATTCTTGTTGCAATATCGTAACAGTTCACACAGCAGCACACAGAAGGAGCCCTCGGTCGCGATGTTCGGGCGCCGGCTGCGCACGCGGCTCGACCAGCTGCGCGCGCCCAGCGCGGCGCAGTGCGCGGCTGAATCACAGCGCGCGCAAGTCGCGCACGCGGGCGGCACGCCGCGACACTTCGTCGAGGGAGACCCCGTGCTGGTACGCAATTTTTCTAAACGAGGTTCCAAATGGAACGAAGGAACGGTCACGGAGCGTACGGGCACCGTAACCTACAAAGTAACTATCGACGGGAACAGAAGAAGCACCAAACACGCCGATCAACTGATACATAACAGATCGAAGCGCTATTCGTGCGCGCTAGGTATAGGTAACGACCCTGCCGATCGTGGTCGGGAGACCGACGACTCGTTGTCGGCGCCGAGCTCGCCAGCCAGCGCACAAGGCGCCGCGCAGGGCTCGCCCGCGCCGAGCTCGCCGGGCGCGCGCCCGCGTCGCTCGCCGCCCGCGCCGGCTGACCTCCGAGGTACTGAGACGCCTAGCCGTCCCACGCTTCGTCCACGTAAAACGAAGCCTGATTATAGACATTTACTCCACCTAAACCAATGAGAAAGTGTTTATCTAAAACCTAAATAGCCAGTCTTTATCCTACTTTATAATACACATATTTAAAAAAAAAAACCAAGCCTTTGAATTCTTCATGTTTTGTTTGCCCATATCTTATATTAGGTACATAGGTAACTAATCTATTGTGAGCAATAGCAAATATTGTGTGTTTAGATATAAATAAAATAAGTACCTAGTAAGTCTGTCTATACCCCGAGGTCTAATACTTATTATAGTTTTTTTTTTTTTTTTTTACGTAAGTATTTCATTATATAAGCAACCACTTAACGATTTTTTTATTTATGTAAATACGTGGTTACATGTCTTTACAATTTACCTAAGTTAATATAGCATACCAGTAAAGCGTTTTTATATTATGTATACTTCAAATGGAGCTTAAACAGAAACGTTACTCATGTAAAAATAAAATAAACTTATTATATTACTCGATTCATACTCTTAAACCTAGTACCTACCTTTTATTTCATTAAGGGGGGAAGTGTAATGTATGGTAAAATAGGCTAGTTATGAAAGTGGCAATATGTAACTACCTACAGCTATGTTAGCAATAAATCAGTCTTGTGTTCACTGCAATGGTGGTTTGATTTATCATTTACACTTATAATGGAAACCTGATAGAATACTTAAACACCATTTTTTTGTAATAACACTTAAAATATATACTACACCCAGACACAGAACAAACATCTCAACATTCGTCACTTAATAACAATTATAAAATAATAGTACATTATGATACGAGTGTGCTATGTTGGTCATTACACTAGAGGCGGTATTATGCGCGAGCCGCAGGCGAGCACGATAAGGAAGCCGAGAGTGTATGGAAACATAGCACAAGAGTTTCATACGACTGTTTTCATCACACTTGCGAAGAAAAACAAACTTTTTTTGATAATAATCAACCACACAGCGAAAACGTCAACAAACATTTGCGGAAAATGGCGCCCAAACCAGCAATGCGCGCGCAGGTTGACATTTACTTCAGCGGCATAAGAACTCTTTGTTGGTATTACAAAAAAGAAGTATTACCCGGCTATATTAAGAGTGCTTTGAATACATACATCTAGTTGCAGTCACGTATATACAAACTTGACTTTACCGGGTTATACCTATTATAGTACAAGTGCCGTAATGTAAAGTAAAAAGCACGCGTGCGTAATAGCTTGGATTATGAGCCTAAAACCGATGCAATAAGATCCACTTTACGAGCAAGTGTGATGAAAAATAAATAATAATAAATATCGGTGGACATTTTTACACAGCGCCATCTAGCCCCAAACTAAGCAAAGCTTGTAATATGGAAACCAGATAGCTTATAGAATGTTTATATCCTTTTTTTTTTGTAAAAATATTCTTGTAATACATACCTGCACCCAGACACAGAACAAACATCTATGTTCGTCACATAAATGTTTGTCCTGGGTGGGGATTGAACCCACGCCCTACAGCTCTGAAGGCGGACATGCTACCAACTGAGCTATAAGGTATAAGGTAGATAAAGTATCTACCGGGGAAGTAATGGAACACCAATAAATACTTTTCATACCTGGACACAACATTCTTCAATAAAACTTCTTTGTCGTGGTAGAGCAGAGTCCGCCTGGGGAAGTACCACACCGTTGCCAGTTATTCAACCACCAAGCAGTAGTGTGTAAGCATAACTGTGTTCCGGCTTAGGCCGGGCGCAAACGACGAGAAAAACCGTAAGAAAAACCGGTTTCGCCCGAAGGCGCTCCGTGCATACATTTTGTACTAGGTACAAAACGTACTCAGCTACAGAGGTCAGTAAAACAAAATAAAAACCTAAAACTAAAGCAACGCATACAAAGTAGTAGCCTTTATTAATTCATTCACATTAACACTGGCTACTGTTTCTCCAGGAGAACATAAAACTACGTTTGGTACATGCATCTGAATACCCTCATATTGTCGTGTTCCGTCACATAGCAGCCACACTCCGCTGGAATGGTGGCATTCCTGGCAGTGAGGAACTCCGAGGAAAAAATCAAACAGAAATACGGGTTTTGACCAAAAAACTGATAATTTATTAAACAGTTTTGTTTGGTCTTTCTGTTGGATATGAAATAGTTTTTCCCCAAAACTTGAATAGTACTTGATGCTGATCACTATACTTATCTAATACATAATTATTAAAGCTAGTAAGTATAAGCACGTCTAGTGCGTGTACGTGCCTGTGGTGTGCGTAAGAATGTAACTAGGTCTTTAATATATTGCCACATCAGCAATTGCAAATATCTATCTATCATAAAGATCCTCCAAGCAACAATCTAATCAAAATTTTCTTTTCAACGAGAATAAAATTAACATATTAAATTTATTTTCATTATCATCATCAGCCCGGAGACGTCCACTGCTGAACGAAGGCCTCCCCTTTAGACCGCCACACTGTACGACAACCTGCCATTTGCATCCACCGGTTGCCCGCGACTTTTACAATGTCGTCGGTCCACCTAGTGGGAGGCCTTCCTACGCTGCGTCTTCCGGTTCGCGGTCGCCACTCAAGAACCTTTCTTCCCCTTCGAGCGATGTGGTCTGCCCATTGCCACTACAACTTGCAAACCCTGCGAGCTATGTCGGTAACTTTGGTTCTTTGGCGAAGATCCTCGTTCCGAATTTATTATATTGTGAAATGAGCTCCCGATATTTCGGCGCAGTTGCATGCACCATGTTCACGGACAGACTGATGATTGCCGGTGGTTGTTACCACCACGCGGATAGCAGAGTGACACACACCACACACTGTACCTCACAGTGAATGGAGTGTGTGTGCCACAGAGCTAGCGTGCGTAGCTGCTACATGCACACATTACACCATAAATACACAACAATACACAACTTTTCAAACGACTTCAAAAAAGGAGGTTCTCGATTCAACCGTATTTTTTTTTCTTTTTTTATCTTTTGTGTGTATGTTACGCGATGACTCCGCCAATTATGAACTAAGTTTGATGATTCTATTTGTTTGGTAGGTAATGCTTCAGAAATGGTCCTCTATATTTTTTGGCGAAATCGGTTCTGTAGTTTGGTTTTTAAATCAAAATTACTAGAAAATATGAAGGTGTCATCCGGTATGCGAAGTTGAAGTCGGTTGTATTTTATTTTTTTAAAGCGTATTATGTAACCTCACACTGAGACAGAAAAACTGAACACCATAAAAACTTACAAATTTCCACACAATAGCTAGCTGTTTCTCTGTAAAAATGTCCTTGGAAATAGCACCCTCCTTTGTAAAATGCACGTAATTCTATCCATTCGGGCGATTGATACTGCGAAAGGTTCAAAGGGATGTAGCGACGAATGCGAAGAACGCTCTCACGATGGAAGGAAATGAAATAACTGAGGATTCAAGTTTTAGTGCAAAGTGTTACTTTGTATTAGATTTGTAGGGTAGATTATACAAAGATTTATATATAGATTATACAATGTGTAGCAAAAAGGTTTAACAATACTGAAAGGTATGTATGTACTCATCAGTATGAACAACTTTTACTATGGGCCAACCTTGATATTGCGGAAAAAAACAGCTGTTCCATACAAAAGGTTCATTGAACTTGGACAAAACGTATGGTAGGGGGGTAACGCTGATTTTTATTTCGCGATTTTTTAGTTGATCCCATAGTAAAAGTTGTGGGATTGAATTGCTAGTGGCTAGTGTTGGTGTAAATGTCGATTGGTGGTGTAATTAATAAGAATATCCACTAAAACAATTTTATGTGGGTATTTCTACAGCGGTGCAGTAGATCCACGTCATATATTTTTTTTTTTGATACAAACCTTTGACGAGACGAGCAAGACGTTCGCCTGGTGGTAAGGTGTCACGGCAAGCCTGCTACTAACAGAGCAGTGCCAGAATTGAGAAATTGCGAACACAATCCTGCGCCGCACTGCACTGCGCTCGTTACCCTGAGATATGAGATGTTAAATCTCTTCATACCCAGTAATTTATCTAGTGATATCATTCAAACTACGCTGACAGATAGATGTAGCTTGGTTGTAATAGATTTTCGTCATACACTTTTCACGTCATAGCTCTAAAACATTTGAAAACACAAGTCTAAAATACATGTTCCCCAAGACGAGCAGAGTAACCGCGTGGCGCAAGTGTCGCTATCTAAGTAGTTCAAGGCTGGGCCGCTATCGGCCGCGAACAGAACCTAATATGCAATAAACATGGCTATGAAACACTATCTGTCCAGACGTAAACCGTTTATCGTTCCATCGCACGGACAATGGCTAGGGCGGGCGGACCGCTTCCGCCCGACAGTGGCGACAGTATGGGCAAAGTTAATATACCAAGCAAACAACATCAGTTTTTAGACTAATAACCATTTACACCAAGCAAAATACATTGGTTTGTGTACCTTGAATAATTTAAATCACGCTAATAGCATTGGTTTTTAAACCTTAAACCATAATAAAATTATACTCTGAGCCAATAGCATTTGATTTTATACCAACAACCGTTTAAGAACATGTTATAACGTACACCATAATAAAAACACCAAGCAAAAAAACCTATAATTTGTTTAGCACTAACTTTAATTTATTCTAGTACATTTAAAATCTTTTATTCTCTCATTGGTTTTATAATAGGTAATTAAGAATATTTATGGTTGCATAATTTGATTTTAGAATCAAAATACACAAGTTTTCATTGTTATAAAAAAAAGAAAAAAAAAGTCAAAGTAGTTAATAAAAGTCATTGTTAGTGTGCGTACTCAGTATCATGCCAACTTTTGAACTGCCCTTACTGTAAAAATGTATCATTTCCGTTTCCGTTTGAATCGGAAGCGCTTGATATGTGACTTTGTTTTGCTTCATTTGTTTCCTTTTGATTTTAATACGAAGGTATAATAATCTCGACTTTGATTTACTGCTGAACCGTTTTTGTTGCTATCAAGTTGATCAGAATTCTGCTGTTGTAATAAATTGCCTATTTACATAGGTTAACGTCATGTAAATAGCCCGAGCAAGACGTTTCAAGGCATTATTTGGCTTCTAAACTTTCGTAGTGGTACGATTCTACTGCAGTGTTCGCCTGGGGAAGTACCACACCTTTGCCAGTTATTCAACCGCCAAGCAGTTGTGTGCAAGCATTACTGTGTTCTGGTTTGAAGGGCAATGTTACCAAATAAATGACATGGTATGTAGAGATTTAACATCTAATATCTCAGGGTGACGAGCGCAGTGCAGTGCGGCGCATGATTGTGTTCGCAAGTTCAGAATTCCGGCACTGCTACTGCTAGTGGCAGGCATGATGCTTACCACCAGGCGAATGTCTTGCTCGTATCGTCACTTGATATTATTTAAAAAAAACTGCTTGTGAAAGAATGTTTGAAGAAAAATACTGACAAACTTATGTATACATTTGGATCATTATTATTATACAGAGCTAAGATACACATAACGGTATAACTGTGCCTAAAGAACGTCATTGTGAACAGCTTTTAGTACGAGGCCAACCCTGAATGCATGAAAAAAGTCAGCTGTTCCATAGAATATCTTATTCATCCTTGACAAAAAAGTAGGACGCATCGATTTCTTTTACCAAAACGATTTACAGTGATGAATATTATAATCTTTTTAGCTTTGTAGTGGCTTATTATGATATTATTTTGTAGGTTTTAATAATGCTGAAATCGATCGCAGAAGTAAGTAACATTTAAAAGCAGAATTAGTTTAAAACCTAAAAGCCCTAAAATGTTTATTAATTACTCATTTCGTAAAAGCATTGCCTTGACATTTAAAGGGTTAATAAATGAATCTTCCAATATTCTGCCCAGCAAGATTTTTTTTAATATTCCTACAGTTTTTCAGCAGTAAAAATTTGAGTATAGTGAACAGAACTCAGGTAGGTACAATTACTAATGACGCATCACTTTCAAAGGCACTTCCACTCGATCAATTCGAAGACGAATCTTCTCTTAAAAAGCTCTATCTCAACTAAATCATTCCCAAACGAGTGCCGAAAAAAATAACTCCCTCCGGGAATTGCCGAGTCACCCGACATTAGCCGGGTGTCCGAGACGTTGGGTATTCCCGATGCTATCGGGAATCTCGCTTACAACCGGCGACATCTTTGTACATAGGATAAGCAAATAGTTATTGACGAGTGATGACAACAATTCTTCTGATTACTGTTACTAACACGTATTAATATACGAGTAAGCTTTTAGTACTTTTTTTAGTAATAACACTTCTTAATAGAAACTGCGAGTGTAAATTGAGTCGTTACCCACATACAAAAGTAAAATATTTTAATTACTGAAATAGGACGTCATATTGATCAAATGCATGTAACCTTAGTGTTTAATATATTATGTTTTAAACCTTTTTTAAGACCGTAGAGTCTCTAATTGTATGCAATAAAAAAACAAACGCTTTTCGTTTCATAAACATAATAATTTTAGTTTTTATATAGAACCGTAATTATTACACAATTAAAGATTCAACATTCAGTTTATTACTATCACTATCGTATCCCCACAAATCGTTAGTCGTGTCGTATATCGTAAATTATAAAGATGGTATCAGGTAAAAGAATAGCCGGATTGCAATCGGCGCGCCGATTCCCGACTGGGCGGGATAATGTCGGGCCGAATGAATCGGGACGATAAACGGTTACTGGATTAAATGCACTGCGAGTAGGTCAGACCGGTCGAATAGGTTAAATGTGCCCACCATATTAATTGCCCAGATTACTGGGTTAAAATAAACTGACTGCTATATACAAGTAACCAATGTACCAAGGTCATTTTTAATGTAAGTAAGTAAGTAAGTAAGTTCGTATAGACTGAGTGGCCAGCCCTAGTGTCAGAGTTAATGTGCCGCCCGAAGGCCTCTGACATGGCTGACGGTTGTTGTTATAGAAACTAGAACAAACAACCGGGACCAACAGTTTAACGTGTCATCCGATCCACGGTAGAGCTCAGAAATAAATGCCACTCACGGTCACCCATCCGAAGACTGACCGGACCGTCCGTTGCTTTTTAATGGAAATAAATCCAAAGATTGTGTCTTTGGATTTACCTAAATGAATCCAAAGACACTAACTTACCAGTAAACAATGATACTACTGAGAATGAAACACGTCGTTGTAGAAGAATCGCTTACATTTATGTTGGCATTTGAGAGTTTGTTGGTTCTTCGATATAGGTTGTTTCTAATTCACATAAGCAAGTTATTTTTTTAAGGTCGTTCTAGGCCCAGGACATAGTTACGTGTTTAAGGACAATCTATAAGTACTAGCTGCAGGGAATACTGGTCTGAAATGCTTTAGTGTTAAGTCTTTCTTTTAAATATTTATGTAGGAATGCAATAAATAATTAATTAAATAAATAAGTAAATAATTATTTAATACAAGCTGTATTTTGCTATTTACCATTATAATAATAATTTCACTCTTTGAACTTAAATCTATTTCTATCTATCTATACTAAAAGGAAGTAGAAAAGTAGAAGAAGAAACGTCGGTCCATTGCTGAGTAAACAAAGGACAGACAAATCAACAAACACACTTTCGCATTTATAACATTAAGTAAGACAAAGAGCTGTTATAAAAACCTTTTATCTTAATATCAGAATGTGGTGCAAAATTTAAGTCACTCAATTCAAACTCCCAACTCGTATGCGAATGAAGCCAGGCTTCCGAGTGCGAATCGAATAGAGCAGACCTGTATCCTTGAAGCTGCTCATTAAATCGAATGTGCGCTTTCCATCGATGTGAAAACGCGATCGCTCGATCCGATTCCAGTCGGCCTACCACCAACTTGAACACATTTTCTTCAGGATTTTCTTTGTAGAAGTTCTTCTCTATAATATAGGCCATTTTGGTCTTATTGGGACGATGTTAGAATAGAATAGAATAGAATATCATTTATTATCATATAGTCACAATAGTAATTTTTTTTTTTTAATTACAATATGTACTACGAATGCTTCTATTATGGACTCGTCAATTTGGTAAACAATTAAATATTTTGAAGGTAAGTAAGACCCATTGATTCTCACTCAGCAAACGACAATTTATAATAATAAAAAATGAGGGTAGGTTTATTCGCGTAAAAGCGATAATTAAGTCGGCTGTATAATGGCCTCGTCAGACTGGTACACTCATACAATAGTGAAATATATTAGGACATATGTATGTACTACCACTACGCCACATGGCGCCTAGTTCGCCTTTAGTTCGATTATAATTATTCTTAGCATGGATTGGCAGACGACATGCAGTGCAAGCCAGTCGGTTTGGATAGAAGCATGATATTTTGAAAAAAAGTTCATAGTATAACTTAAGTGAGTTTAAACGTTTTTTTTTAATCTCTGAAGCGGCTACATGTGGTTTGCAATAGTTCACAAACCTTTATATATTAAGTACTGCTTATCAAACGTTTAATATTTTTATAGGTACAATTCACTCCAATTGTGTTACGCCCATTCAATTATTTATTTAATGGAAGCACAATAATTATTAAAAAAAACTTTTTTTTCTATTAATAAATATGCATGCGTTTGACCGCCATCTTGTCTGATATTAAACAGTGAGATATTAAATGTCTACGATGAAGCACGTTTGTCTAAAAGAAAGCAATACACTCACACACTTGAAAACACTAAAATTGGATCTCACATCACACATCATCAGCCCGGAGACGTCCACTGCTGAACGGAGGCCTCCCCCTTAGACCGCCACACTGTACGACAACCTGCCATTTGCATCCACCGGTTGCCCGCGACTTTTACAATGTCGTCGGTCCACCTAGTGGGAGGCCGCGCCTACGCTGCGTCTTCCGGTTCGTGGTCGCCACTCAATACCGTTCTTCCGCATTGGTTATCAGATACAATTAGGTACATTACTATACAATTATTGACGTTTTTCAGATTATTATATAATATCCATTGCAGGTGCTAGGCACTAGAGAGTCATTTAATTCACTTTTAGCGAGATGTAACTCCATGTAAGATAAAAATAATATTGTTGTAGAGATAGTAGTAGGCCCCCGAAATAAAGCCTTATCTCTATGAGCCCTTACTCTCCGTTATTGTGCTGCATACGTTTAAATAGATCCATTTAGAAGCTACTTTCTAATGTGTGTATTACGTACGACGCTTTGTGGCACGGTTACTGTCGCCGTTTCAAATGTTACCTCACGTCTATACTAGAGTACGTAAGTATAGGTAACTGGAAAAGTAAAAAAAATAGTAAATTGCTAGTAAATTCGTGCTTTGCAAGAGATATTCAAAATTCAAATTCAAAATTCAAAATTTATTTATTTCAGGTTAAGGTACCCATAATTATGCACATGATTAAAAAGTTAAAATACACATTATTATAAAAAATACAAGAAATTGGCTAAATAAAATCATCAAATCAAAGTATTTATACAAGTCATTAGTCACATCCATAAAAAATCAATAATGTCAAAATTTAAAAGATAAAATTGATCAAAATTAATAATATAGTAAATTTTTTTTTTTTTTTTTTTTTTAATTTGTTGAGCACTGCACTATGATAGGCTGATTAAAGCATTATTAGAATAACATTTTTTCATCGATAACACCAAAGTTACACGTCAAATGTAACAAAAATATTTCACAATAAATAATAACTGAATAAAAGAATTTCTAATAATGACTGTTATCTTTCATTATAAAATATTTTTTAATGTCAAAATTAGCTTTCTTAATAGTCCACTTCTGAATAGGGACTTCGATTGAGCCATATCCAGTATCCACCATGCTGGCCTATATAGTTGTTAATTTTTGTTTGTCAAAATCAATTCGTAAGCTTATATGCTATTTTCGTAAGAGCGCGAAATCGGAACCTGTAACCCGATGGAACCAGGTCACCAAGATACAGGCTCTGCCTAGTTTGGGACCTGCTAGCACCTACAAAAATGTAATCGTTTCTTTAATTAAGTTTTATATTATTACCAGTGTTTGCTAATGCATTTTAATATGTATATATATGATTTTTTTTCTTTTGGAAATAAATATTATCTTATCTTATCTTATCTTTATTAGATTTATATATGTAATGATTGAATGAATGACGATACAGTGAGATCTTACCTAACCTGGGTGATGCTAGAAGAACCCGCTTTTGTTTTTTTTTTGCAATAATTATCGTCTCTTGTGCACTCTCTGCAATGTCTTAATTATGATGATGAAGTCGTATTAGTGTTTTTTTTTTGTTATTCATTATTCTGTCCTTTAGTTGAATGGATTTCTTCTTCCACATCCTAAAGGAAAATTAAGCTCAAATCAAAATACTCATTTAAACAAAGAGCTTCGAAAACTTTACAAAGCACGGAATCTAATTGCCTCAAAACTATCAAGTCATATCCCCAGCGCAAACACAATCTGATTTAATAGCTTAACACCGAGTTGGGGGCTTTGGGGGTCTTGGGGGGCTTTTGGGAGCTTCAGGGGTCTTCGTGAAGCTCAGGGGGCTCATTGAATTTCATAGGGGCGCATTAGCGGGCTTAAAACTTGTCCTAAGTTGATCTGAGATGCTAATATGGAGAGTGCCGCTGCGTAGTTTGGCCTAATTCTGAAGTTTGTCAAGGTTACCCTTATTCCGTGGTTATAGGAATACATTTTTGTGATCAACGAGTTGCAAATTGCTTTTTTGAAAATCCGGAAGGTGTTGAAGTTGTCTTGCAATGGTTATTTTTACCAAACTGATATTTATGGACTTGGATATACTTGTGTTTTTTGTAAATAATAAAGACAAATTAGGCACGAAATCGAATCTTCACTCTCTATATGTGTATGCACCGTCTTCTTACGACAACATTACCAAGACTACTAGGCTATCACGTCTTTACTACGCTAAAATCTAGTAAAGACCTGCCTGTGGGTGTACCTTTATGTAAATAGGCTGGACTACCAGTAGACTATTTTGAGCAAATACGTACCAATGTAGGTGGCATTCTAAGGCGTACGCTTTGGGATGCCTTCTGCCAAAAGGTATTTACAAAAGTTCATTTGTGTGTGATATGAATTTGTTTTGGTGTACGCACGTACGAACATGATATTTTATGAGTGTGAAAGTTTATTTTAAAATGTTCCATGCGTGTTCAACTCGTCGTCCGCAAGAAGTGGCTTATATGTGTCAATAAAACATAAGTTTTCCGGTTGCTCCCAAATTGCTACCTTTGTTTTCTGCAAACCAAATAAAAGCTATTAAAATGGATATTTCAGTTTTTAGCAAACAAACGGGCCATCAAGTGAAACATCAACATGAAATAACATTGCTCTCCATGTCCGGCGCTCTAGTTGGCAAACACGCGCAATGGAAACTATCGACCTATGGCATAATAGTGGCCTTAGACGACAAATTTTAAAGCAGATACGGCAGGCTCCTGGTAAATTTCGTTCGGGAAGGATTTTTATAAATCAGATTCGCCATCTATTTTAGTAGTAGGTATATAAAGATGACCGCTTCTGGTCCTTCAATAGGCGTAACTATAAATATGAGTTTTGGCCCGAACACGGAAAAATCATGTCGCTCCATTCTACAATTTTCTTAAACTTGTGTTTTATGCGAATTAATGATTAAAAATGGTGGTGTTTTATTCATTAAGTGTTGAATTACATGCACGAGTGTGGGCAAGTGATATAATGTGGTGAAACATGTCATTTCGTGTTGTTTTTAAAACTCTGTAGAAGCTCATAGTAAAGTCGCCACAACTTTACTAGGGGATGATTTGGACTCGACTATGACTAATTTCGTGTGACTGCCTGAGATTTCATAACATATTTGACTTGATATTAGTAAAAAAACTTGCAAATTCATATACTTGACACTGGCAGAATACACAACGTGCGATGCCAATAACTAACAAAAAAAAACTATAAATATTATATATCGTCATCAGCCATAAAACGTCCACTGCTGGACGAAGGCCTCCCCCTGAAGGGGTGTTGCCATAATCCCCACGCTTGGCAGGCGGCTTGGGGATCGCAGATTGGTCACCACCGTTAACCAAGAGGACGCTGCTGCCCGTCCTCCGGTGGGTCTGGTTGCAGTTTAAGGACATACCCAGGTCCAGATACATAAATATCATTAATATTTTTTTTTAAATACAACCGACTTCAACTTCGAATACTTGGATGACATCCTCATATTTTCTAGTAATTTTGATTTAAAAACCAAACTACTAAACTGATTTCGATAAAATCAATATGGGACTACTTCTAAAGTATTACCTACCAAACAAAAAAGAACCATCAAAATCAGTTCATAATTGGCGGAGTAATCGCGTAACATACATACAAAAAAAAACATCCAGTCGAATTGGAACCTCCTTTTTTGAAGTCGATTGAAAATAAGAGAGTTTTTTATGCGATGGGGTGACGAGACGAGCTAGACTTGCGCCTGGTGGTAAGCATCACGCCTGCTCTAACCAGTTTTAGCAGAGCCAGAATTGTGAACTTGCGAACAAAAACCCTACGCCGCACTGCACTGCGCTCGTTACCCTGAGATTATTAGATGTCAAATAAGTAATTTCTCTGGTAACATTGCCCTTGAAACTGAAAGACAGTAACGCTTGCACACTACTGTTTGGCGTTTGAATAACTGGCAAAGCGTCTCTACAATAATCCAAAAATAAAAGGTATTTACGTATCTGCCCATATCATGTATCAGTGACCCAGTGAATACATTTTGTTGATTCTATCCAGGAAAATATTGGAAGGGGCGGGATTATGCGCGATTTCTGGGATCAGTTTTGTTTTGTGCGCCATCTCTGATCGAAATATAGCAGAAATATATTTTGTGCGGAAGCTGAAGCGCTTGATGTGGATTGAGTTATTACGTAAACATGCAGCGCCTCGGGGTTTCGCCCGTTCCCTTGAAATAACTGTACATTAATTCGGGATAGAACGCAGTTTTTGTGTTGCAGTATATAAACTCTTGGGGTCTAACCCGATGGTTACAATTTGAGTGTCTTTAAGTCGCGAGTGAAACGGTTTCTTCTAGGCAAGCGTGCTCCATCGTAGACTGCATGTTCGATTAACATCAGGCGAGGTAGCGGTAAAACACAAGCCTACAATACAATAAAAACCTTATCTTTACACGATTTCTTCTAAATTTTTTAAACAATCAAGTGAAGAGACGAACAAGACGTTCGCCTGGTGGTAAGCGTCACCTGCCACTAACAGTAGCAGTGTCAGAATTGTGAACTTGCGAACACAATCCTCCTCCTCCTCCAATCCTTTGCGCGATAGAATCCGGAACGAGGATATTCGCCAAAGAACCAAAGTTACCGACATAGCTCGCAAGGTTTGCAAGTTGAAGTGGCGCAGGGCAGGCCACATCGCTCGAAGAACTGACAACCGATGGGGAAGAAAGGTTCTTGAGTGGCGACCGCGAACCGGAAGTCGCAGCGTAGGAAGGCCTCCCACTAGGTGGACCGACGATATTGTAAAAGTCGCGAGCAACCGGTGGATGCAAATGGCAGGTTGTCGTACAGTGTGGCGGTCTAAGGGGGAGGCCTTCGTTCAGCAGTGGACGTCTCCCGGCTGATGATAATGATGATGATGAACACAATCCTGCACCGCACTGCACTGCGCTCGTCACCCTGAGATATTAGATGTTTTCTATTAGTGGTAACCTTTGTTGGCCTAGTTGTACTCACTATACTGTTTTTACCTTCTCCATAAGAAGGCTGTTGGTTGTCCAAATAAAATAAAATAAATCTCTTCATACTCAGTAATTTCACTTGTAACATTGCCCTTCAAGCCGGAACACAGTAATGCTTGCACACTACTGCTTAGCGGTTGAATAGCTGGCAAAGATATTTCCCCAGGCGGATTCTGCAGTAGAGTCCTACCACTACAATATTGTTACCTGGAAGAGATTATTTTAGCTATAAGGCCGCCACTAGTGACTTGTGATACTATTTCATAAGGTACTTGTATCTATGTTAATTTTAATTTTATTGTGCACAATAAATAAAGTTTCTATAATAAATAATTATCCATTATTTTTCCACACATTCTCACACACGCAAACTTACTTAATAAATAACATTCTTGTGATTATTCTCCACACATGCCATATACAGTCGTACACAAACATTAGCAGTTCGTTATTATTTACATGAAATATAACTTACCACACACACTATAATTTTTTTTTCAATAAAGAATCTTATAATAATAAAATTATTTATTTCACATTTAACTACACTCACTAAAATAACTTGCAGTTAATGAAATATTTGCGTGATCATTTATCCCCATTTAATCAATCGATTAGATTAGTTTTACACAAAATAATTTTATTATACAACTTATGTGTTACATCAAAACTGCAGTTATCAGTAACATAAAACTGCCATAAACTTACAACTCGATACAACGTCAAGCACATTTCTCTCCAAGTATAAAAAAGACGTAACGCACAAAAAAATAGTTTCCCTCTAATGCGGCCAATTCTGAATCAATTCAATCGAGGCCCTCGCCGGAGCACGTACGCCAGAAAACCTCGAGAAATTCCTCTCACTAGAACTAATTCTGTTTATTCACCTTAAAATAGATTTTTCTTTTGCCCCGCAAAATGTACGCGCGTGACCGGCGGATGGAGGGAAATGTTGCCAAGTAGACAGTAGCGCAAGACGTAAATCTTATTGTAATCTTTGGAGCAGCGCAATTAGTGATCACTAGCAAAATAGTGTCTACGTTCAGCACAATTACCTTATATCTTAAAATACTCAAGATTCATCATCATCATCAGTCAGAAGACGTCCGCTGCTAGATAAACTCCTTCTTAATAGCGGAGCCTTGCTGCCCATCCTCCGGTGGTTTTGGATGCAGAATTAGGTTTTAGAACATACCCAGATCAAACTCAAGAGTAGTGCAAGTTATTTCTTGCTACGTTAATATAATAGTTATTTTTATAATTTATAACGATCAAGTACCTTTAGACAAGACCCTTATAACCAGTTCAATTGTTTTTCAAAGTTTCAAGATCTCATTGAGAGTGTTTTGTAGATTATCGAGTTTTTATTGTGCGATTTAGAGGTAACTTCGAAATATTTTTTTCTATCAAGATATTTTTTTTGCAATCGTGTTTCCATTCCACAACGTTTAAGTCCTAGCAATTATATTATCCGTAACTTTGTCATGTACTTATTTGACATTGAATGTATCAGTATTGATGATCGGACAGATGTTTAAATTATGCAATGTGACTTCAGCCTTCAGACTTCGGCCTACAGGCCGTTAAATGAAAATCTTTGATGGCTTGTACTTTGTGATGATTTAGTAAGACTGGCAATATCTAATTTTATCAACCTCCGTTTCTTTGTAAGTTTCACTTCTGTAATTTACTCTATTGTACAGAATTAAGATAAATTTTGGATGTTACCTTTCTTTTGCTAAGACAAAACTAGATCCTACAGCCTACGTAATAAAATTGAAACTCGTACACACATTTCTTTGTACCTATAGTTCAGCTTAGAGCCCGGTATGTTCGATGGGTAGGTAATGATGTAGCAGTCAAGATAATAATAGAGGATAATGACGTCTCAAAGGTCCGCTACAAAAAGGTTAAGCGATGACATGATGAATGCGAGCTCCGGCGACCCTGGGTTTTGCAGTTAGTTGAAATAGGTGGGTTGTTACTGGCCCCGCCGAATTGCTCTTGTTTTTTAGTCTAATTTGGACACGGAATAAAAGGATGTGTAGGTAAAATTGTTCGTGTATTTGTAATGCATAGTATAACTCTATTCGTGGGTGTACGGATAAAATGTTTGTGTTATAGAAGCTAATATTAGATTTATCTGGTAACTGAAATTCGTTTGTGGATTTGATTCATTCCCCACGTACGCCCAAAGTGCTTTGATTTCAGATGTTTTATGTATACACTGCGTGGTAGTTAGACCTCTCAGCCAAATAAAGCCTGTGTTACTAGATACAGTATGGCTATCTCTAAAGCTAAAGTAAAAGGGTTTCTTATAATGCTAGCTCATGTGGCATAGCTTGACTAGGTCCGGTCAGTCTTTAGACCATGGGACCATGAGTGGTATTTATATCTCAGCGGTACCTTGGGTAGCATGTTATGTAAATGGTTGTTTTTAGGTTTCGTTCTCTATTTTAATAACATAACCGTCAAACTATGTCAGAGAACTTCGGGTAGAGTATTTACTTTGACACTAGGGTTAACCACTTAGCCTATAGAAACTAACTTATACGTATGCTTTCCCCGTTATAAATTCCATAATTTTTTTTTTTTTTTTAATTCTGTTATGATGCAGTCAAACGCAAACTTTTGTAGAAAAAAAAACCAGTCTTTGTAATACTTATTTCAGACAGCTAGTCAAATCCAAATCTCCCTGGAATTTGCAAGCGTGCTCCATCCTAGACCACAAATCAGCCAGACTGTGCACAAATACATACCTAGTATAACATAAAAATCATGTTTCATTGGCGGAGGTGGCAACTGACCTCAAAATTCATAGCGTTGGGTATATTGTTTTTAATAAATTCTACTGATATGATAAATCTGAAAGCTTGTCGGGTTCTGTGTCGATGCTTGTTACTCCTGCATGCTGAAACGAGAGGTAGCTCATACCCAAGATTAAAACATAGGCTACATTGTATCCCAACAATCTCGAGTAAACCCGCGGAGCGCAGTTACTTAGTATGACATAATTTCCCATTTTAAAACTAAACATTACTGAAATGGCTTCCCTTCATAATAATATAGCCGAAGTGAAATCACAAAGCCAGGTAGCAATAATTTGATGTAAGGTTAAAATTATTTAAAGAAAAGAAACTACAGAACTGTAACAAGAGTTGACTTTACTGAAATATAACAAAAGTTTCTATAAACTTTCCATTTTAGTTTGACCAGAAACTGATACCTCGACCTAGACGGATTTGGTTTCGGTGGCGAGGCGAGGAAATTGAATAATTCCTTGCCCCTACCCGCCGTGCCCCTACCTACCCTAGACTCCGGACTACCCCGGGCTACCCTTTCCGCCGGTTAATTCGATTCTGGTACGAACGGCACCATTTAACTTACTGCTATTTTTGATAGTGAAATGTAAATTTGTGAAGCACTTTTAGGTTTGAAAGATTTTGCAATATTGAGTGAATTTGTCAAGTACCCAATGAATTCCTGAATGTCAAGTCCCCAAATATCAGAGTTCACCCTCATGTTCCTTATGCCTTAATGCCAGAGATGTCCCTCAGGCCAATATCAGAGTTGCCCGAAATTATCATGACTAAAAATATTCAAATTATTATTATTAAAATACGGCAAACAAATCCGGGTGGACACTGGACACCCTTAACATAACCAACATTAACATAAATGTGACCACGTACACGACGCGTACGCGTGCCGGTAAACGAAGCGTTGGACATCCACCAGCTCGTTAGGCCGACGCTTCGAGCATATAGTATTGGAGATGCCCTTTGTCAGAGAGGTAAACCTTGACATATATGTTACAAAAAAAAAAAACATATACTCAATGAAATTTGACATGTAACTTTGGTGTTATCAATAAACTATTGTATTGAACTGATAGCCGATGAGCAAGAAAAAAAAGGTTCTTCAGTGGCGACCACGTACCGGAAGACACAGCGTAGGTAGACCTCCCACTAGGTGGACCAACGACATTGTGAAAGTTGCGGGCAACCGGTGGATGCAAGTTGCAGGTTGTCGTACAGTGTGGCGGCCTAACGGCCTTTGTTTTGCAGTGAATGTCTCCGGACCGATGATGACTATCGCTATTGGCATATCCAAAGGTAAAGTGCTCGAAGGTTTGACCTGTAAACAGTCGGAACTGTTTACAGGTCAAACCTTCGAGCAATAAAATTATATATCTCGCATGAAATTAAAACATTAAGCATTGCATTTCAATTTCAGTATAATGATGCTAATTGAATACAGGTATTTCGTTTACAACCGTTGATGGCTGGTTGTAAATACGAGTAGGTACAATATATCTGTATTAAACGCGACGCCATTAAAGCGATATTCATAAAAAGCATAATAATTAAATATCGCATGAATAAATTAATTAACTTGTCGTTGCTGGTAATAATTATAATGAAGTATTTGCAAAATTGTATTATATTAACTTTGTACTGGATTTGTTAATATTTGTGCTTATATTAAATAATATTTACTTTGCACTGGATTTGTTAATATTTGTGCTTCATGTACCATTCCAAGTTTAACATAATGTAAATTTACTCTACAATACTAAGTACGATTATTAGTCGGTAATTTTAAATTAACTGCCACGTACTCGCAGACAGAATTTAACGAAGCTCTTTTATACTAACTCAAAAATAAAATCTACTAATTAAATCCCAATTATTTACAAAACACGAAAACATTTTTGAAGTCAGCCTTTTAAAATGTTAATAATTTAATTAGGACCAGGGATTTATTTCACGTCTAAGGCGAAGAAAAAACGTCGACCGGCTCTTTGAATGTCTTCAATCAGGCTCCGGATTTATGAAATTATTTTTTGTGCTCGAGTGAAATTTATGTACAGAGTAAGCGGATACTTGTTTTGTATAAAAAGATTTATCTTTGAGCCGGACTCTTTAAATTCTGGCTGGCGTATTGGAAAAGCTGGCAAAATATTTAGATCTTCCATCCTGTAAAACTCAAAATATATAAGAGTTTGGCGGGAACACGGAAAAATCATGGCGTTGCATTCTTTTTTTTTTATTGAACATGTGCTTTTTTACGAATTAATGATTAAAAAAAATGTGTTTCATGTATTAAGTTTTGAATTACATTCACGAGTGTGGGCAAGTGATATGTTGTGATGAAATTAGAAGTATTTTCGTGTTGTTTTCAAAACTACGTAAAAGCTTACTTATAATAAAATCGAGACAACTTCATTGGGGCATTTGACTTGACTGTGATAAATGTTGTGTTATTTTATGACTTGTTTGGGTTGACACTATTATAACTTGAAGAAATGCAATGCTTGACATTGGCTGAATGCACAAAGTGCGATGCCAAAAATTAAGAAAACAAATAACTTCAAATATAATAAATTAGCTGTCAAGGCCAGGCATTGTTCTGGCTCATAATACTATTATCATATTAAATTTGGCATTACAATAAAATGATATAGCCCATAAATAATTATCATTTAGGGGTAGTATAGCTTTCTTCGTGCAAGTTTTATGTAAATCAGATCAATAGTTTCGAAGGTTACCTCGAACTCTAAAACAAACATACAAACTCACAACTTTACCTCTTTACAATATTAGTGTAAACACTTGCTACAAATCTGAATAACAGAAACATCTAGCTGAAACTTCAGTGTGAAGCTGGCAAAGACCAGTTTTCGAGAACGTTAATACTTATCGTTTTACGACAGAACAATTACAATATATATATGACGGAGGAGGAGGGTCCTTTCGCCATCATCATCAGCACTCATCGTTGATCCTTTTAGCTGTGGGCGTCGTCGGTGGGTAGTGTTGGATGAGAATAAAACAAGCTCGTACAATCAATCTTCAAATTATAATCTTCACAGGCACAGTACAGTAATCAGGTAGGCACAAATAAGTTGTAGGTAGGTACGTATCACAGAACGCGCGATGGTTCAGTGTCCACCGCACGCGCCGCTCGCCAATGGGAAAGTGAAGTCACCGATCGACGGCGCGCACGTCACCGACTCCATCGAGTGCCACCAGGTGGCGCTGGCGTCCCGGATACGACTCGATTGCGACATATATATATTTTTTAAATTTCTTTAAATTAAATTGTCTCACTTAGGTACCTTTATATTGAGACACACATAATTATTATATTTGAGTGAAAAGGTCCGGTATATTTAAATAACATTAACTACTTTAATTCGTGTCTAGACCTGGACATGTCCTAAAACTACATTTAAAGGTGGTGAGCATTCTACGATCCCCAAGCCGCCTGCCAAGCGTGGGGATTATGGCGACCGCTTATTAAGGAGGAGGCTATTATCCAGCAGAGGGCGTCTTTAGGCTGATGTGAATATTGATGCATGGAAGCAGCGACAATGATAACATGAATGGACGGGAAATAGCGCACGGATAAGTGTAAGAACACTATTAATATTCGCAATAAAAATTTGGGGATCACATTCCACAAGTAAAAATACACATTAATCACTGTATTTTATCACAACTGCAATTAATTTCAATAAATATGTAAGGTTTACATTTTGAGGCGATCGTAATATTACGAGACAGAGAGACTTCGGAAATCCTTCGTCAATGCTCGTGATTGTTCGAGATTCGAGAGCAATAGACAAATACATGTGTTCTCTTTTTGTCATTCAGTAATTTGATTCGCTATCTCTATTTTCCGGCCACTGTAATATGCATACTTTTAGGTAGGTATGCTTGACGGTCTTGACTTGTTAATTTTGAACCATTTGCAAGCGCTAAGCATCGTCGCTGCGTAAAAGTGTATTGAGAGACAGAGAGGACAAAAGCCTGAACAACAGTAGAGTGAGAGCAGTGATAGGCTTAGTAACGAGGTAACGTTGTACACCCTACGAACTTGAGCAAGTTAGGACAGGCTTAGTTACTAAACTTAGCATCAGAGTGTTATGGCTCGAGTTTCTGTTATAGAACAACCAGGACCAAAATTCTGAAGTTAATCCGACCCACGCTCACGTTTCGTTTTTTTATTCATATAGGTACCTTTGTCCACAATCTGCTTCGTGGTAAGTAACGGTGTCGTCTAGAATATAGCTAGCTAATAAGAAGGAGCTATTTACAGTTATGATTGCCACTCGCGATTAATCAGAATATCAGTACTGATCTTTTGAGAAGACATAGCCAAACTATGCAACTAACGCTACAAGATAACTGCAAATACGGCATCTATTTGCAGTTACAGAGTTTACATATGCGTAAACTGTGTCAATACACGTAACCAGGGTACAGAGAGGCCTGACTGATTAACCAATCAAAGCAAGCTGCGAGCGTACGTGAGCGCCCTCTATAAGTGCCAATCCAGCATTAAACACAATCACACATCCAATTTTATCAATACAGTAATGGCGCGTTTATGTCGCGCGATAACGCGCCGGCCAGCTGGGAGCGCGCCAGCGATTCAATACCTACGTTTATTTAGCCCACTGATTCTCAAACTTCTTGCCGTTTGGTTACTTGTAAAGCGCAAGAAATCCGTGACGGAACAAAATTGAAGCTTATTATATTAGAATCGAAGGTGCTGTTAAACAGATATCCTTCAGAAATAATCATATTTTAATGACTCATTCATAAATTTCTAGCATAATTGTTTATAGCAATAATCTCTTAAAGTAAAAGAGTAGGATAACTTATGAAGCATAAAAAGACGAAGGATGTGAAAATAATGAAAAATGCTTTGCCCGTGCTTTATAATCTGTACCAATAGCAGAGAAATTGTCAGATAATTATACGTATATACGCATGAGCAGCGACAATGATAAGACGAATGGACGGGAAATAAGCGTACGAATTTTGAAGACTATATATTGAGCGCCGGCTCTCCACTCCCTTCAGTCATACTCTGCCTTTGCAACATGCACGCCGTACGATACGACAATACAAACTTCTAATACATGTACATGTATTGTGATGGTGAATTAGATTCGCTATCTTTATTTTTCGGCAAATGTAATAATATGCATACTTTTAGCTAGGTATGCTTGATTGTGGTGTCTTGTTAATTTTGATCGATTTGCAAGCGCTGGGCCCGTCCATTCCATTACCACCGTCGCTGCGCACGAGTACAAATACGTATGAATGTATGAATAGTACAGCGCTTCTAGCAAACGTAACCGATTTTTTTTTATACACTTATTCACTGATTACAAGTACTTAATTTATTTTTAGTTTCCAGGGCAGAAGCAGGTACTACTTACTTTTATTGTATTTAAAAAATAAATGAATTTTTTTTGTTCGTTTCTCTAGGGTATATCTCCGAAGATTTTCTATCTAAGCAAAAGCACGCGTGCTAAGTAATTTTTGCTCACTGCATATAATTTGTTACCAACATTATCTCAACAGTCTTAAAAGTAGAGAGAAGCAGAATGCAGAACTGCAGAATAATTGGCAAGAGGTCCAAAAAACTAAAGTTTGGGAATCTGTTATCAGCCCGTTATTTAGCGCCCTACGTGCCGGGCGGGCGGGACGCACGCGATTGAATTAACTGGATTTGAACTTTTATTTGTACGTATTCAGAGCTTTTTGGAGGATAACATCACTAAGACTACTTCACATTTTTAAACAAGTAGCAGGTTTCTAGGTTTACACAACTGTATTTTTGTGTATTTCGTTATTTTCACTGCACTATAATAATTTTGTAAAAATTTCTGGCTTTATAATATCTCATCCAAATGCATTCAGCCCTTTTTGCATGATTGAGTAACAACAAACGAAATAAACTTTCACGTTTATAATATTAATTAACACTGCAGTTCAACGGAATTTGTATCGAAGACAGCTATATCCAGGATTAACACAAGGGGGCCCCATATTATTCCGAAAAAATATAGAAACCGCCGGCACTATTAGTAAAAATAACACTAATTTATATTATTCCATAGTTAAAGTTTGTCGAGATGTGTAAGTATGTTTGTTAACTCTTCACGTCAAAATAGCTGAACAGATTTGGATGAAACTCGGAATTGAGCTTATTTCCCGTGATAACATATAGGTTACTTTCTATCATCATAATCAACTCTTTTTCATCACCATCCGGGTGAAACATGGAGACGCAGCTTGTATAGCATAATAATGTATTACCGTTCGACTTTGAACAATCGATTGTGAAGGCCGCCCGTGACTTCACCTCGCCTCCCAGCCCAGGGTAGCGCTAAATCACAACCCTAGCTCCGCAGCTCCGCCCATTTCCACTCAGCATCCATTACTACTGTTACAGCTCACACTCTTACTGCTACGTAATGCCTGCGCTACACGACCCTGTATGTTGGGCGGAGTAGTGCTTAGAACACAAGGTCTAGAAAAATCACTTTTTACTAGCTGACAGACTTCCTGTGCCTCTTTGAAAAAGGCAGGCTCAATGCTTAAAAAATGTATTCTCAAATGTTTAATAGAGTCGGATGCTTTTAATAATGAAGGATCAAATGCAGTGATCTTTTACAAATAAACAAAAATAATAATAAAACAAGTCAAATCCACGAACAGTTTTATAGGAAAATAATTTCAACATATAAAATACACGTGCAAAGGTAAATTGACAAACTGGTCAACGACAAACTACTGTGCATGAACCTATAAAAAAAGTCGGACGGAACTCCCGCAAAGACAACACTGTGTCACCGTAATAGCGGCGGCTATCTATGTGCGAATGAATTTAGGGTTGCCGTAATTCCCAAAAAATTACCTTGTATTATCTAGACAAATACAGGTCGGCAGAAAAGTTTATTGAAACTAGATTTTGGCCGCAATTTCGTCCACTTTAACTAATATAAGGCAACCATTTTAAATTACCTCCCTAAAGTATGGAAGCTCTAAATAAAAAAAGTTCCTCTGCCATTTGTATTAGCTCAAATAAAACCTATAAACAAATAACGTACTGGAGATTGAATGTCATTTTGGAACAACATTTTTGAATGTCTCAACACTAATAGTTAAAAATATAGGTAGATTTGGTAAAAAAAAAATACGAGGAAAATTTTGAATAGTAGGTAAGTAGTTCAATATAAATGCCATGTAAGCTTAAATATTTAATTTACCTTATGAGGTACTGCATATGTAACAACACGCCTGAGGCCTCCTTTAGTTGTGTATAAGTCATTAGCGTCAAAATGCAAACTGCAAATCACGCTGTATTTGTTTGGATTCCAATTGTTTTCACTGTTACAATTTCTAATTATTTGGATCCAATCATTTCTCCATGCTTCGTTTTCTTTAGGAAATCTAGTACAAAGTACATGAAATAAAATTTTAATGTTACGCGAATAAGTCCTTATCAAGGCCGTGTTGGCTTATTTGGGAGACCAATAGATGCTCATGCGGGTGGTCGAATCCCGTCGGCTCGTACCAATGGGTCTTTGGAATTTATGTACGTATTTAACACCACTGGGCTTTTCGGTGAAGGAAAACATCGTGAGAAAACCGGCATATGTTCAGAGAAGAAATTTAATGGCGTATGTGAATCCACCAACCCGCGTGATAGTTAGAAAGTTGAAATTTTCACAGATGATGTATTTCTGTTGCCGCTATAACAACTAAAAACCAGCCATGTGCGAGTCGGTGGGCTGGATTAAAAAGC
Source organism: Erannis defoliaria (assembly GCA_905404285.2). Classification (NCBI taxonomy): domain Eukaryota; kingdom Metazoa; phylum Arthropoda; class Insecta; order Lepidoptera; family Geometridae; genus Erannis; species Erannis defoliaria. Next base: position 17,437,366 of record FR990083.1, on the reverse strand, counting down.
CTCGCATGATCACCGAAATTAAGCAACGACGGGCGCGGTCAGTACTTGAATGGGTGACCGCCTGTGAATATCGCGTAATGTTGTCTTTTTAGCAGTGAATTTCTAATCTCGAACTGAAACCCGATCATTTTTTGTTACGGAACCCTTGGTGCCCGAGTCTGACTCACACTTGGCCGGTTTTTTAATTATAACTATAGAATTAATAAAAAAAAGTCGCAGTATTTCAGGTCATATCATCATGTCTGTGTATCCCCGAAGGGGTAGGCAGAAGTGTCGGAACACCCATATATTTCGGGTAATTTGCACAAATGAATATTGGCAACACTGGTATTCTGACGAATTATTTTGTTCTGTCGCATGAATATTGGTTATAATGTATAAAATCGGGAACTAAGTGATTGAATTATTCATTTACCTATGAAACGTGATTCCTGGTTTTTTTTCTTTTGATCACTACGATTTTTGCACCACTTTACCACACAAGACATTCTATTTTTTTCGTAGCGTAGCCGTGCCGACTGTGTTGCGTTTGCCCGCGTAATGGCTGACTCGTGTGTGAATGTGTGCGTGCCGGCCTGTACGTACTGTGTCACTCAGAGTCGGCCAGCTGGCCGACTCTGAGTGACACAGTATGTTGTTAGTGAGAATCTGTCCGACTTTTTTTCTAGGTTCATGCTACTGTGTCCATAATTACTGAGGAGTCACACCAACCACAAATCGGTCGGCTTAACCAATCAAGGTGGCATGGTACTAAGTTGGTCTGTCGCCGACTGTTTAGAATCTAAACTTTAGACCATGTAGAGTATGGTCTAAAGTTACATAAGTGACAAGGTCTACATTGTAGACAGCGGTCCGTTGTCTGAAATACTAGATAAACTGCAGCCTACAACCTACAAGGTCTGAACATTCTACGACAAACCAAGTTACTTTACTTGAACTTTTGGTAAAGCCCAGTACTGGACCGTCTAGCAACCCCTTTACTCCATTACAACGTAAAACGTTTGTTTGTAGTAGGACTCTAGTCTGCTCGGGGAAGTACCACACTTTTGTTAGTTATTCAATCGCGAAACAGTAGTGTGCAAGCGTTACTTTATTTCGGGTTGTAGAGCAATGTTACCAGGGAAATTAATGAGCATGGAGAGATTTGATATCTAATAATATCTCAGGGTGACGAGCGCAGTGCAGTTCGCAAGTTCACAATGCTAGCACTGCTACTGTTATGGACAGACTCCATTGTATAAAAAACACGGTATTTAAAAGTAAGACGCTGCTCATTCACTTAGAGATTACTTAGACGGTACATCACCTGTACCTAACTACCTATCGCCGTCGCTATCCAGCCTTATTTATGTGAGTAGGTACATATAAAATAACACCTACAGCTTCCTAAGTGAAAACAAAAACAAAGTGAGCAGACTGTTTACGCTCCAAACGCTTTATGTTTGAGTTTGTTATCGCGGAGTTTAAGAAAACTCTGCCTTACAAACTGGGAGGAATAGGGACATAGGGATATATCAGCTGCTTTGTGTTTCTCGTATCAGATTATATTATAGACATACACACACACACACACACATCAACAACCGGAAGACGTCCACTGCTGGACAAAGGCCTCTCCCTTAAAGGGAGGTGTTGCCATAATCCCCACGCTTGGCAAGCAGCTTGAGGATCGCAGAATGGTTACCACCGTTAACTGAGAGGACGCTGCTGCCCGTCCTCCGGTGGGTCTGGGTGCAGTTTTAGGACATACCCAGGTCAGGTCAGGTATAGACATACTCTTGTTTAATTGTTCTTGTTTTTATTTTTGTTTATTGTAACCGGATTAATCAGGGGTTTGTACCTAAAAATGGAGGGACACATTTGATGAAATGATACAAATACATTTTCGTATAAATAATGAAAAGCGCGTACAAGTAAACAGAAATGGCAGACACTGACGCCCTTAGGCTCAATGGAGCGATGGTATAAATCGGACAGCTGGTAGTGTTTGGAATGATGAAGATCGCGCGTGACTTGGGACAGGCCTATGTCCAGCAGTGGATTGAAAATGATTTTTCCTAAACTTCTCAGCAGATTCGCAGATTGATTTTAATACCATGTTATTCTCAGCGTATTTACAGAATGCGTTTAATCTGTCATGTTATTCTCAACTAATTTGCAGATTGTGATTAATCTGTTAGGTGTGTTATCCTCAGACAAGTCGCAGCTTACGTTTAGGTAATATGTCATATCTTCTTGTCTTATTCTCAGCAGATTCACAGCCTTCGTCTGATCTATGTAACGAAACGCTTGTTCTAAATAAACAAAATAAACATTCCGTCAATTATCAAGTGGTTAGAAAATTAAGGCCTACCTATCCTAGCAGGAAGATCCTAATAGTGAGGAGAGAAAAGAAAAAATTACCTCGCAAATACAATTTTTAATTCATGCATTATAAAAACAAACAAATTTAAATAAAAAAAATAAAGGTTCCTAAAGAATTTCGTTATCAACGCAAGTTGATCCAAAGTAATCAATTGAACGTAGCGAAGCGCAGCGTAGCGCAATGCAGCGTAGCGCAGTGTAGTATAGCGTAGCGCAGCGTAGCGCAATGCAGCGTAGCGCAGTGTAGTATAGCGTAATCGTTAAGAATGGTCCAATCAGCTGGATAAGGTCGTCTAGGCGTTCTCTCTCTTGGTTTTAGATGTAATTATCATTAAGCTGTTGATGATCAGAATGGGTTTTCTCGAGGGAAGATTGGGCAGATATAGATGGGAGGATGTTAGACTCTGCTCATGCTTGTATTAGTAAACGGAGTAACTCACGATTACATCTTATATACTTATGGCTTACAGTGTTGTGGTAAAAGCTCCTTTTCAAAGTTCGGAGATTAGGTTTATGCTGGTATTATGTTCTTCAGCCATTATTTTTTAAAACTTCACCATGACTTTTCCTCCTCACTGTTTAGAGATCTGCATGAGATCTGCTTCAGACTGCCATAGAGTAAGTAAATACTACGTAATACAGACTGCCATCCTTTCTCTAGGGTGACAGATATTTCTATACGATTTAAAAAAAAAAAAACTTTGACTTGCGAGGCTGCCGAACACGAAGGCCAAAAAGTTTTGATAGAGGTATTAAAAAGTTTACATATTTTTTTACAAAAGGCGGATTGAATCATGATGATGAAAAGAAAAGAACACTACATCTATCATGATATTCTCAGCAAATTCGCAGATTGCGCTTAGGTAATCTGTCATATTAATCTCAGCAAATTCACAGAACGCATTTAACCTGTCATGTTTTTCTCAGCTGATTCACAGATTGCGTTTTTAGTGGTCTTCTAATTTGTGAACTTGTTGTTGCGCTGTATTATATAGACCTAAACATCAGGCCAACAGCGTTTATAATCTATGGCTAGCAGCAAACAAGTGTCACGTTCTATCGCTTCAAAACTAGCATCGATCCATGATAGTATAAGCAACGCAGCTAAACAGCGATACCGTAAATTAATTTAGCCGCACAAATATAATTTCAATCGGACAGTAATCCGATAACAGAGGCCCGGTGATAAATTCTGTGTTCCAATTAAAGCGGACCAGTTGGCCCGGGGAGGGTACACGAGCGCGGAGTACGCTGGGAAAACTTTGGGAAATTACAGGAAAGTATGAAGTAAATTACTGAAAGATATGAACATAATTATGTAAGAGTTTTTGCGTGGCATTGCTTGGGCAAAGAGTCATCTAATCGTTTGAAAATGCTTAAAAAATACTGTAGAGAAAAATAAAAAAAATAAAATGAAATAATACGCTTTTATTTGAAAATACAACCGACTTCAATTTCAACTACCTGGATGACATCTTCATATTTTCTAGACATTTTGATTTATTCCAGTAATTTTGATTTAAAAACCAAACTACTGGACCGATTTCAATAAAATTTATATGGGACCACCTCTGAAGTATCACCTACCAAACATCATTAAAATCTATTCATAATCGGCGAAAAAAGTAAACGCGTAGCAAACATTTTTAAAAAACAGTCAAATTGAGAACCTCCTTTTTTGAAGTCGGTTGAAAATACGGTCTAAATAAAAACTTTGAAAATACCAAATACTTCCTCCAAAACTAGAATCTAGTAAAAAACAATCACGTTTATAAAAATATACAAAAAAATATAACCGCGTTTATAAAATAGTTGTTTATCGTTTTGTTATAATTGAACTACCTTATTAGTGGCTCTAATATATTTCGGAGAGTGAGCTTTTGTGAATTTTTCAAATTTTCAACTTTAAACGCATCAAGACAAATAGTCCCTCCTCACTCATCAGCCAGAAGACGTCCGCTGCTGGACGAAGGCCTCCCCCTTAATAGGGAGGGGTTGCCATAATCCCTACGGTTGGCAGGCGGCTTGGGGATCGCAGAGTGTTACCACCGTTAACTAAGAGGACGCTGCTGCTCGTCTCCGGTGGTTCTGGATGCAGTTTTAGGACATACCCAGTCCCTTCTCATGTATCCACAATCAGCAGCGGTTTAGGCTATGCGTTGTCTATCAGCCAGTGAGTAAGTCAGGACGGATTCGTGTAATATTAGATATCTATGATAGATTAGATCAATTTTAATCTCACATTATAATTAAAAAAACATAGAGTTGAACTAAGAACCTCCTCCTTTTTCGAAGTCGACTAAAAAGGCAAACGAATGAAATGTTTATTTTAAAATCCCGTGTAACGTAATAAACCGTGCTTCGTAGTAATAAATAGCCTAAATCATGTCTGTTTCCGCCCGTCTGCTGACTCCCAAAGGAGGAAATTTTCATATTTCCAGTTATTGAGGCAAGCGGTAATAATTTGAGCTTCTTATGTCTGTGACGGCCCCACTGACCGCAGGAAGAAATTATGTTAACTGTCGATACATTTTGTCTCTTCCATTATTATTATGGCGAGGGATATTTTGCGACGGAGTTATGATGCTTATTATTATTCAGACTCGTGGAAACAGTAACTTAGTAACGCGTAACTTGGGATATTCCCACGCAGATTGTTTATCTACCAATTTTTTATAAATGATTTTACGTCACAACGGACAAACATTTTTTTGAAGTTTGTGTGAAAACTGTTTTGCAAGAGTCAACTCTTCACAGCTTTCTCTATCTTTTTCTTCTTTTAATGACTATTTTCAAACTCTGCTATCTACAATTAATTAAATACATAAAGTCGAATAATTTATTTATTAAATTTGGTTCTGTACCAACTAATATAAAAATATCGAAACATAAAAAATCATGTTGGTAATAATTACATTCAAAAAAGCAAGTCATTTTACAGAACTTTTGCATTAGTTAATAATAATCATAAATGTTAATAACACAAGTAAATGTACTTTTTATATAAAGATACAAGGAAACATCCAAGCAAAATATTTCGATAGGAAAGATAAAATGCCGCTATTGCGAGCAATCCTAAAAATATCCGAAGCCCAATATCGCTAAACATCGTTCAGTTTCATATATCCGAGCAAAATCTGTCGTTTTATGTAAGCGATTGCACAACTATTGGCGAATCCTATAGCCTGTACGAATCAGACAAACTTGAACCACAACATTGTGGTATTAAGTTCAAAGTTGAGTGTGTTGCTCGCCAATTCTCTAGACAAAGACAAACCATTGGACTTCCTAAATCCACTTACAAGGTATTGAGCCCCGAAAGTCTGGAGACAAACAGACCCGCGGCAAACAATTCCACGACACACGCAAATTATGTAGCCCTTCGGAGTGCTCCTCACACACAAATGTTAAGAGAAACGACTTCTGTGGCTCAGTGGTGCTGAGTACGTTTTACGAGCCAGAGGTATCGGGTCCGATTATTGGTCGCGCATAACTAATAATTAGAAGTCTGGGAGTTTTTCTATTAATTGTGTGTATTCTAAGGCAGTCTCAGCAGAATAAGCTAGTAAACACAGTAGTTCTAGGGGAGCTATGAGTGTTAAGTGCAATTTATTTGGCTAGAATGTATCAAATTGATAGTTAAAGCTTGTTACTGCACAGTTGGGTGTGATAGGCACACAATTCAGCTATCCGACGAAGCAGCTGTTGAAGGTAAGTCCTGGTATTGAACCTGAAACGCCAAGAGAAAAGCGTCAGATAGGTTGACCACATCTACGTTTTTTGTTTTTGTGTTTTTGATTGGCGAAACGAACGAGAAGATTGCCTGGTGGTAAGCGTTACAGCTATGGGCAGGCATAACAGTATCAGTGCCATAATTCTGAAATTGCGAACAACATTCTGCGCTGCACTGCACTGTGCTCGGCGCCCTGAGATAATTAGATATATGTCAAATCTCTTCATCATGATCATCATACCCAGCAATTTCTCTGGTAACACTGCCCTTCAAACCGAAACACAGTAATGCTTGCACACTACTGCTTGGCGGTTGAATAACTGGCAAAAGTGTGGTACTTCTCCAGGCGGACTTTCCAATAGACTCCTAAAACTACAATGTTAGTGAGCATTGAAAGCTTTATAATTATTACTTATAAGCATTTCCTCTATTTTGCCAACTGCCAACTCACGCATAACCATTGCTATCGTATCTTTTCAGTGCCGCTTAAGCTGATTACGCCGCCGACTGGTAGTAGATGTGGTGGTGGATTTTCCCGTGCCATTGCACGGGATAATTTCTAGACTTCATTATTAATCTAATCTAAATGTTATTTGCATGATTAAGTTACATTAGGACATAAAAATAATTCAAATTTATTTCCCTATTTTAAAACTCAGTTTTCATCACACTTGCTCGTAAAGTAGATCTTATTACATCGCTTTTAGGCTCATAATCCAAGCTATTACACACGCGTGCTTTTTACTTTACATTACGGCACTTGTACTATAATAGGTATAACCCGGTAAAGTCAAGTTTGTACGTGACTGCAATTAGACGTACGTGTACGAAGCACTCTTAATATAGCCGGGTAATACTTACAGTTTTTTTGTAATACCAACAAAGAGTTCTTATGCCGCTGAAGTAAATGTCAACCTGCGCGCGCATTACTGATTTGGGCGCCATTTTCCGCAAATGTTTGTTCACGTTTTCGCTGTGTGGTTGATTATTATCACAAAAAAAATGTTTTTTCCTCGCAAGTGTGACGAAAACAGTCGTATGGAACTCTTGTGCTATTAGTCATTACGCTCTCGGCTTCCTTATCGCATAATACCGCCTCTAGTGTAATTACCAACATAGCAAACTCGTATCATAATGTACTATTATAGTATTCAAAATTAGAACTAAAATACAAAAAAATATACTTGAAAAGTACTTCAAATAATAATAAGGCATAAAAAAACAGTAACACAGCACAGCGCTGAGCGTGCGCCTATTGCCAAACAACGAATGTTATGTTTTATTTTAGTGTTGTTCTTCGTGTTTTTGGCAATAAATATATTCTTATTCTTATTCTTATACCGAATTCGATAAGTATAGCGCAAAAGCCAGTGGTATGGAAATTCGTACATAAACTCCAAATAACTCATTGGATAGAGAGTTCAGCTTGGAGAAAGACTCCACCGTAACTCATTTGTACGGGCCCGGAATCGATTCCACGATCCTAAGCATTCAAGTGAGCGGTCTCCCACTAGACTAAAACGGCTCCACGAAATAAATTTGGTGACATTTCCGTCTAAATTAAACGACTCAAAAATATCATTTTTAATGGCTTCAAAAACCATAAAGAGATCCTTCATAAAACAGAAAACGATAAAAACGTCCTTTGTAACAGTATCCCGCGGGAACAGACCCTTTTGTCTTTTGAAGTTTCGGACAACTCTACTTCATTACAGCTGACTCGCCCCGAGCGATTATTTTACAAATAATTTTACCATAGCATTCCCGATATATAAGGTACATAGTTTGCAAGTTGAATCGGCTATAGGCAAACCACGTCGCTCGAAGAACTGATAACCGACGGTATAGAAAGGATCTTGAGTGGAGACCACAATTCGGAGGCGCTGCGTAGATAGGCGACGATAGGAGACAGTGTGGACCGACGACATTGTGGAAGTCGAGGGCAACCGATGAATGCAAATGGCAGATTGTAGTACAGTGTGTCGGTCTAAAAGGTCCCTTGTTCAGTAGTGGACGTCTCCGGGATGATGATGATGATCCTTGATGTTTATTTTAATTTTATTCATAAATATTTAATTGGCCTGGAAACAGAGAGCAATTAAAATGGAAAATTGCGAAAACCCACAGTGAAAAAGAATATTAAAAGGCTATTATAATTATTTATGTAGTAAGTATAGGATAATAACTTCTCTCGTTTCTAATTCTTCCCAAAACTCGTTATTTGCTAACCCCAACAAAGCCCCTCAAAGCCTGGGAAAATAAGACAATTTCCTTATTTTCAAATCCAAGTCAACCCCACCAGTTAAACACTGCCACATTTAACCTCAAACAGCCGAAATTACTTTGTACATCGCATACGAAATGTGAAGCAAAACGTTCAGTAGGAGCGCTAATTTAAGAACCGAACTCATTACCATACGGCGGGATACCAGCTACAGCCTACCAAATTGAATAAAACACGCAGAGAAAAAGTTTCAGAAAGCGTAAAACTGCGGTGTGTAGGTTACACTCACACGTGTCGATGTGAGAGTGCAGCGCTCACCGACTAACTGCTATGACTTTACCATACCATTGCATGCAACTGCGCCAAAATATCGGAAGCTCGTTTTACCACATAATCACGTTAAATATCCCGTAAATTATAATAGTATAGTTCTATGAATAACCATGATAGTTCAAAACAGTGTTTTTGGTATGATCAAGATACTTTGAAAGTTGTGTACACAGATAAACACAGAATAAGTTCTCAATCATTACTTTGATTGGCGTTAAGAATATTTTAAAAAAACAGACGTTTTATAACCTTTTTATATTTTTTTATTGTCCTAAAACGAATAATTATTACCTATGCAGCTGAACTAGACCCCGCTCAACTTTAATAAAACCAGAGTAGATTCACATATTTAAAAAATATTGGTAAAGCATTATTGTAAGTACTGCTTTAATTAACTGACCTGTATCTTTATAAATGTTCTTCTCGCGCGCCTAAGCAAACAAGCGTGGCACCTCCGGCACCGGGATTACAAAAACCATTTTTATAGCAGTTGAAAGTATTAAAATTACTTTTACAGTGAAGAGAACCCCATCACGGTGGAGTATTGTACATTTATTATGCCGGCCCTCGCAAAAACGGCAACTTTTCGCAAGCCAGAGAGGAACTCAGGGCAGGGGGTCATGCATTAAAAGTTCAACTATTGTTGCTACACCTTTAGACAGCGTGAGCTGTTTTAGAATAGTGTAAAAGAAGCCTCAAAAATATCACAATATTATTTCATAAAACAACTAGAAAAAAATTACATAGACAAGGTTAAGTTTAATGTGACTTATCCATTTTTTTTTATAAATTTAAATAAAACTTTCTTATTTCTCACTTCTTTTATTGTTTTATGGGTTTGCGTTTGACCGCCATCAAGCCTGATATTAAACAAAGATTCAGTCTACGATGAGGCACGTCATCATCATCATCATCAGACTTTTGTTGTCCACTGCGGGGCGTAAGCGTCTCTTACTACTGAGCTCAGTCGGTAGTTCTCTGTATCCAGTTTCTCCGCCGCTTCACGCACATTGTCGGTCCACCTGGCCGCAGTGCCCTACACTACGTTTACCTAAACGTGGTGTCCACTCCAGACGAAGACTCCACTAGAAGTCGGGTTGTCTTCTCCAACGGTCATTCAGGCCGGCCCACTGCCACTTGAACTTGCTAATTTGCTAGGCAAGCGAAAAGAGACCGATTCACTCGCGACAAGAACACACCCAAATTGTACCCGAAACCATCCAAGCTACAATTTCAAAATACTAAACGAGAATACATCTTCGAAACCGATTGCAGTGACAGTTTGAAGTCTCTACTCTACACAGTCCGTAGCGACGTCACATGCAGCAATCAGCAAACCCCGGGGCGCCCTTTCTAGGTCACCTCCGGCCCTGCCCAAAGATTAATTACGCTTGGACGTTTCGGGATTAAACACTTGCAAAGTCTATTGGCTTTAAATTTACGGTCTAATTAGGTTTCATTAAACTTTCCTAAGTAGAATTTCTGGGACGGCGCTGCGTAGTCGAAATATATGCGTGGTGGGGCTTCTAATTATGGAAACAATTTTGTAAGGAATTAATGGTTTGAGTAAAAATTTCGTTCGAATGTATTAGGGTTAACGTCTGTTTTACTTCTTGTAGAGCTATTAGTATCGAGCGGCCCCGGACGGGGCGGCTTGTACGGATTTCTGTTTCACTAACTTTTGTACGAGATAGTAGTAATGTTTTGACTTGAAACCCTTTGTATAATATTTATAATGAATGTTCTGTACTATTTAATTTTAAATTGAAATTTTTGTATATTCTGTGTTCTACATAATGGGTCTCAGTAACCTGAAATAAAAGAATTCGATTTTTGAATATATTTTTAAGAAACTTTTTTTATCAGCATCGTCGACTATCTTTACTTATGTTTGTCTGTCTGTTTTGCCGAGCGACCAATAAAATTATCTATACCTTACTTATATCTCTTATACCGTAATAGAGCTAGTTGATTTTTTTTAGAGAACTACTTGATAAATATGGAATCATAGTCTTATACTATGGTAGCCGCGTATTACCAAAGAAAACGCAAGGGAATAACGAACTTATGGTAGTATAACATTTTTTTATCAGCGGGACTTAATTGCGCACATAACAGTCTATTTTTATTTACCTCGACGTTCGGTCATGTTTCAATGGCCGTGGTCACAAGCTGACTGGAAAGCGAGTTGTCTTCACGAAAAATGAGGAGCGGTCTAGTAGCTACCCTCATTCTTTGTTCTTGTAAAACGTAGGATGGTAGTTGTAGTAGTATGGAACTGGTACGCGATCTTGACTAGTACTTGAATTCTTTAATTGGTCACAACATCAGCCAGAAGACGTCCACTGCTTACCGCTGGACGAAGGCTCAGCATGTTCTATAAGTAGTTATAAAATTCACAAGTGTAGCACAAAACTGTTCGAGTGCCCTAAGTATCTGGAAAGCCATTAGAGATTCAGCAAAGCACGCGGCTGTAGTGCGACCTCATTGAATTTCATAGAGCGCATTAAGGCGCCGCGCCGGGGGCTCCGCATGGCAATATGTTAAGCTCTCGCCTAGATTTTGTACTTTGTACGCCAGGATGGGGAAATTGGACGTGTTATTGTACCTGGGACTTTGCATAGACTTTGGACTTTAGGATTAAATCATCTTGCAGTGATAACTTTGTTCCATGGTGAAAATTATTTCACAAGCCCAATAATTTTACTAGTCAATTTTTATCATCGTCGTGCGCTGCGGTAGTACTTAATACATATAATGGTCATGAGCCATATAACTTTATTCCAGTGGTGGACTTAGTCCTCTTACCTAAGCCTTATCTTATCTTACTCAAGGCCAATTTTTATGCTCTTAGATCAATCGTTGAGTTTTTGTTTCTATTTACTGCTCTTTATTTCATCATCATCATTATCATCTGTATTGAGAGAAGATTTATCATCGGGTCTCACTTCAGTCACACAACCGATCGATCAATCGATTTGCGTTCTGTACTCTAAGAACACATCTACTCCAACATTTATCGGTTCTGCTACAGATATATTCATCCCATTGTCACTTTGCCTTTTTTGCCAATTCACTGTTATCGGTGAGTTTGGCAATATTTAGTCAGATTTGACATAGTAATAATAATAATATCATCCATGCCGGTTTCGGCTACGGCGACTACTTCTGCGACTTAATCCGGTGAGGAGCTTCGCTGGTGTTCTCGAATAATAAAAATCGTAAACGTCGTCGTCATTAGTCGTCTCGTATGGCTAATGTCGCCAATTTCACATCATCATCAGCCCGGAGACGTCCACTGCTGAACGAAGGCCTCCCCCTTAGACCGCCACACTGTACGACAACCTGCCATTTGCATCCACCGGTTGCCCGCGACTTTTACAATGTCGTCGTCCACCTAGTGGGAGGCCTTCCTACGCTGCGTCTTCCGGTTCGCGTTCGCCACTCAAGAACCTTTCTTCCCTATCGGTTGACAGTTCTTCGAGCAATATGGCCTGCCCATTGCCACTTCAACTTGCAAACCTTGCGAGCTATGTCGGTAACTTTGGTTCTTTGGCGAATATCCTCGTTCCGGATTCTATCGCGCAAAGCCAATTTGCCATAGTATAGGACAAATGACCGGGACCGGGAATTACATCATTCATTTGTATGTGCAAATTAAGGTCTATCCGAAGACTTACCGGGCGGTCCGTTCTTTTAGTGGCCTTTTCAGAGCATGTCTTCTATAGTGACGTTGTTACTAGTTGTTCGAACCCAGCAGGACCTTTGGTCCGACATATTCGATATTCAAAACGGTATTGAAAAAACCCCGTAGGTACATACCCTAGGAATCAACTCAACGGCACTTAAAATATTATCATTCTAAAATATGTAAAAAATATTGAAAACTTTTATAGGCCATAAATCAACCGCAAATAACCAATTTTAAAGTTAAATTACAGAAATGAGACACCTGCCAGCCTGCCATAATGAAAGATAGGATTTCATAATTCCAAGTATTTATCAATATTAAGTTTGACGTTTCGGAGATTTGATATTGTAATTGACGAAGGTTTGCGAGAACCAATCAGTGCATTGTTTTAGTGAACTTTGCTTGAAGGTAGATATATGTATTAATTTTTTGCCATTAATACCATTGATAAAATGTAGTCACCATCTGACTACATAGTCGAGTTTTTGATAGACTGATGTAGATAGACTGAGGTAAATGGCATAGTTAGAAAAATACCAATAGCCAACAATCTGGGACAAGGAAGGCAGATGATGATGATAGATTTTAATATTTAAACAAATATCCCAATGTTTAATTTTGAAAGTACTATTGATGTTGGCATGGTTATTAAGATCGAGAGACAGCTGAATTAAATACGTTTAAAGTTCGAGATTTTTTAAGTACAAGGTAAAGTCGCCTTTACGAAAAAGAAAAAAATGTCAACATTTAAAATAAGCAACTTCAAAATGAATCTAGCGTTGGACGCCCACGCGTCACGTAAGACAGTTGATACTATGTATTATTAAAGCGAAATAGAACCTCCTTTTTAAAAGTCGGTTGAAAAATACAACACTGCACTACTGTGACGACGTCCAAAACTCTTCACCGGGCGAGGAATACAGTTGGATTTGAATATTTTAAATGATATTTTTTTAAATATAAATATACAAATATCTCTCAGTCACGGTAATGTTTGATACCACAGCTTCAATTAGAGTTTAGAGTCGACCGGTTACAACGACATAGAGAAAAAAAGCATAAATCTTTATTTGACACTTTTCCAAATGGCTGTGTCGCTGGGGAGTAATAGAGATGAAAATGTGACTATGTCCATTGTATTCTCTGTCTACGGTTTATTGTGTGATCGTTATGTTGAAAAAATTTACGCTATCGTATTTTATATATGTAAGTCGCTAGTGGAGGAGGTCTACGCTACAAAGCGACTACTACCTACTTACTTGCTATTTTTCTGTTATAATATGTGCAGAAATAAGTAAGTAATTAGGCTTTAATAGTACATTATGATACGAGTGTGCTATGTTGGTCATTACACTAGAGGCGGTATTATGCGCGCGAGCCGCAGGCGAGCGCGATAAGGAAGCCGAGAGCGTAATGACTAATAGCACAAGAGTTCCATACGACTGTTTTCGTCACACTTGCGAGGAAAAAACTTTTTTTTTTTGATAATAATCAAACAGCGAAAACATCAACAAACATTTGCGGAAAATGGCGCCCAAACCAGCAATGCGCGCGCAGGTTGACATTTACTTCAGCGGCATAAGAACTCTTTGTTGGTATTACAAAAAAACTGTAAGTATTACCCGGCTATATTAAGAGTCCTTCGTATACATACGTCTAATTGCAGTCACGTACAAACTTGACTTTACCGGGTTATACCTATTATAGTACAAGTGCCGTAATGTAAAGTAAAAAGCACGCGTGTGTAATAGCTTGGATTATGAGCCTAAAACCGATGCAATAAGATCCACTTTACGAGCAAGTGTGATGAAAAGATACATATACAGGCTGTTAGCTTGAACACCGTTATCCTTCTAAGATTTCATTGTACTCATCATTATGAACAACTTTTACTATGGGGCGAACCTTGAAATCGCGAAAAAATTATCTGCTGTTCCATACATTTTGTCCAAGATCGATGAACCTTTTTGTATGGACAACAAAATTTCCGTTGAACTTTGTACCTACTTTTATAAACACCACGTACTGAACAGAATGGCAATAAATATCTGAATCTGAATCTAATCAATGTCAATATTAATATTAGGTAGGTCCAAGATTTATTTACGAAGTAAATAATATAGTATTGGTTACCTACTATAAATAAAAAAATGTTAGAAAGGTAGACATGTTAGTTCTTACATTATTAACTATTTAACTGATTGCTGTTATTTATAATTATTGTTACAAGTAATAGTTATCAATTTTATGTATCTACTGAATTTTCATTTGAGAATTATGTGCCTAATTGATGTTAAGAGTAGTAGAATAGAGGCTTTTTTTATAAGTCGCTAGTGGTAGGCATTATGGCTCCTGCTAAAGTTTTAACACGCCGTCAGTTGCGGTCCTACCTGAGCAGGCAAGGGGGCTACCACAATCCGGAACTATTTCACATTTTTAGGGTTCCGTACCTTAAAAGGAAAAAACAAACCCTATAGGATCACTCTGTTGTCCGTCTGTCTGTCTGTCTGTCTGTCCATCCGTCCGTCCGTCCGTCCGTCCGTCCGTCCTTCCGTCCTTCCGTCCGTCCGTCCATCCGTCCGTCCGTCCGTCCGTCTGTCTGCCTGTCTGTCTGTCTGTCTGTCTGTCTGTCTGTCTGTCAATACCCTTTTTCTCCGGAACGCGTGGAGATATCAAGTTGAAATTAATATCAAATACGTAAAACTACGGTCTTTTGGAGCTGTAAAATAATCGAGCTTGTAAATCTACACAATAAAAAATTACGGCCATTTTTGCGAGTTTATTAGAGTGAATTAATCAAAATTCATAGGGTACTTCCCGTTGACCTAGATTCATGAAATTTGGCAAGAAGCAAGGTCTTATAACAGTAGTTATGGGAAAAATATGAAAATAGATAATTTGGAGATATATCGTCATTTCTCAAGCCAAAACTGAAATGGTTATTTAGTTTGTTTCTTTAGTTCCCAAAAAAATACTAGATGGTGCTAGCTAGGTGTTAAAACTCGCTAACATTCCGCTCGCCGTTATTAGATCAATTCGATCTATGGCAGCCAGCTCTTGCACGTAGTCAGAATAGCTTATATACCTTTACAGATGAGCGAGCGAGCCACCATCGTAATTTTTTAATAAAACTAACAGGTCCTGTTGAATTCTTTTGGTTCGTCTATTTTACCAATGGTACAATTCAAAATTAACTCTTTAAAAGGAGTTTCACTTTAGTTTTTAACCCTGTCTTACCCCAATGTCACTAAAAGTTCGCTAATGTCACTCTTATAGAGAAAAGAGTTTCACATTGTATAAACCTATTCCCAAGTAGGTATCAGTGGCCTTCTTTTTATATCTTAATTTTTGGCCTCGCACTTTGTGCATTCTGCCAGTCTAACAAGCATTATAACTTTTCAAGTTCTTGATAGCATATCAAAAATAAATAATTAAAAACAGTCACGGTCAAGTACAAGTCATGCCCCACTGCATAGTCACACCCCTAGTGTTCGTTTGTGACTTTTCTATGAGCTTTTACGGAGTTTTGATTGATCCTGTGAGTTATTTTAGTTCTAACATATTATACAATAGTATAAATTTGTAGGACTATACAATTTAAAAACTCATAAGGAGAAAGGAGTTTTGTACAATACTTAACTTAATTATACCTTTTTTTAGGCCAATTTGGTGGTTTCTTCTGCGTACAACTCAATTTATACTGTATAATATGGAGAAATGCGTTTCCACTGGCATCACACTTTGTACATTCTGCCATTGGCATTTTAAAAGTTTTTGATAGTATCAGTAACCAAGATAAGTGCAAAAATTCAAGCCGCCAAAAACACAAAAACAGTCACTGTCAAGTCTAAGTCATGCCTTAGTGAAGTTGTGGCGGCTTTGTTAAGAGCTTTTACGGAGTTTTGAAAACAATAAGAAAAAATATGTCTAAATTATCATCACACATATTTTTTTGCATTTGGCATATTATTGAACGAAAATGGAAATTATTTTAGGGTTTCGTACCCAAAGAGAACCCTATTATCAAGCCGCTTACCGTCTCTTTCTGATCTTTACTGACCTATAATCTCGTGAATCGTAATAGTATAATAGCCGGTTGTAATGTTCATAGAATATTCTTACTATCGCTGGTTACCTAGGGCAAGTGGTGGTACGGAACCCTCGTTGTCCGAGTCACAAGATGACTCGTACCTTTGCGGCTTTATTATATAACATCTGTCACGTAAGTAGTAATAATTATGAAGGCATTTCCACAGCAACTCAGACTTTCACAGGTCGCCATGTTTCTATGTTATTCAAAATGGATTGTCCACATTTGAGCATACAATGTTATGCAATGATTCTGTCTAAAAAGCACGCTCACCTAGTAGGAGATTTTTACCTTAGATTTTCAACCGTCTTCCGTGGTTTTTTTTTGTCAAGTTTGTAATACCAGCGCACAACCCATATTTTTTTTGTAATTAATGATATTGGGAGATATGAAACACCAACATAACAGAAGTTAGAAGCGCCTGGAAACTTTTATGGGTCGACAAAACTGTTAGAACCTGTGAAAAAGAGGCAGAGGACAAAAATAAAGTCGCGAGTGAATCGGTTTCTTCTAGGCAAGCGTGCTCCATCGTTGACTGCATCTTCGTTTAACATCAGACGAGATGGCAGTCAAACGCAAGCCTATAAAGTAATAAAAAAAAAGGTCGTCAAGGAAAAGCGGAACGTGACATTTCTGAATGTTAAATGAAGTATGTTGGAAATGACTATAGAGATATTGAGGTAGGCCCCTAGACATTGGTGAGCTACTACGAGCTCGGTGTTAGGGTGAAATCAATTTGTGGACACGCGAACTGGGGAAGGAAATTTAAGCAGCTATTAATTTTGTTCATTGTAAGTGATAAGCTAAGTTCGTGTAGGCTGAGTGGCTAGCCCTAGTGTCAGAGCTAATGTGCCGCCCGAGGGCCTCTGACATGGGTCAAGCCATGTTGTTGTTATAGAACAAACAACCGGGACCAACAACCTAACGCGTCATCTGACCTACGATAGCGCTCTGATATATTATAAGGACAAAAACCTTAGCCAAGGCTATATGAACTTCATTTGGTGAAATCTTTTAAACTACTTAAATTGGTTAAAAAAAACGCATCAGACGAGTTGAGAAAAAGTCGAGATACAACATGAAACGAGAGCAAGTAATTGACTAGTTGCACAAATTGAACGTACTATTGAGTGTGACCTGTAAAGGGTAGCGATGAAATATCGAAATAGTGTGACGAAAAGGCTTCGGAAGTCGGAACCAAAATCATGATTATACCTAACAGTGTCATGTTAGGTACAAAATTCCAAAATGATAACCGCAACTGGATATTAATAACCTGTTCGTAGTATCGTGTGCGCAATTATTAAAGCTCTAATAGGCTTATAAACAGACATAATTAATTGGCACAATAGCTGCTAACAAATTAACGGCCATTTAAAATTAGTTTTCATAAACTAAGTTTATTTTTACATTCCTATGTACTAATATTTTTTCTATAGCCACAAAAACACGATTCAATAAAAATTCTGATAAAAAGTTAGTAGACGAATCGATAGATAAAATTTTGTAAAAAAAATACCTGCTAGACCTGAGTGTTTCAAGTGTTTTTAATAAAGACAACTTAGTTGACTTTATAAGTTTGTTAATATATATATTTTTTTGTTTCAAGTAGGTACCTATTCTACTGCCGGTAGGACGAGAGCCTGCACAACGATCCGGATAAATGCTTCCGTTCCATGTGGTTACTATGAACGGTGGTCCTAAGTCCAAAGGAGGTCACCATCATCACCATGAGCATTATTTAATTCAACTACGCCGACTATGAAAATGCGGAAAAAGCGAAAAAAACCTGTGGGTATCAAAATCAAAGTAATTTTATTGGAAAATAATTATTTAGAAGTCAAAAACAAAAGCCCTGTTATACAGGGTTAGTTCTAATCAGTTAGCATCCTTCTATAAGCATATATAGGATATTCTGTACATCAAAAGAAACAACTTTTACTTTGGGGCCAACATTGATATCGCAAAAATAAAGCCGTCAAATCCGAGGACTCGGACAACTAGGGTTCCTTACCGTGCACTACAAGTACTAGATAATCCGCGATAATTAAGTGTATAGCATATTCTGTGAACATTTCAACCGTCTATCTATTACGATTCACGAGATTATAGGTCAGTAAACACCGGAAAGACAGATGGACAGACAGCCACGGTAGGTGGCTTAATAATAAGGACAATTGGATCCTATTTGGGTACGGAACCCTAAAAGAAGTTCTACGTTCGTTCTATTCGCTAGATGCAAAATTTAAAAAAAAAACTGTTTAAAATGTATTACGAAACGTTTGCGAGTTTTTTTTTTGTTTGCGTGTTTTAGGCCATTTTAGAGCATGACTTGGACTTGACCATGATTTTAGTTTATGACTTAAGACCTGATACTATCAAAAACTTGTAATATGCATATACTTGAAACTGGCAGAATACATATGGTGCGAAGCCAAAAAATAAGAAATAAAAAAACACAGACACCGATGTACTTACTTACATAAGAAAAAGTGATTACTCACTTTGGTGGTGGTCTTGGTTTTTCTTTTATGTGATTACTTTTCTCCATAGGTTTTAAGGTGCAAAGAATATGGCCTAAGAAAAGTTAAACAAGAAAAAGTTAAAGTTAAAGTTAGTTTGTAAAACTCCTTTCTACAATCTTCAAAAGGTAAATTTGAATTGTAGCCCTCCAACTTATTTGTAATGTTGTTCAAATTCAAGAACTAAAAAAAAAACTATGCAGCTGTCAGTTTTCTTCAAAACCTACGCTCGTGGCTCCCTCGTCCATCTGTATGGATAAGTTGGTCGTACATTTATTATAAGCAGCTGCGATCAAACCCGTCTAAATACCAACGAACAAAACGTTTGCGCGTTTTAACGGTGTAGAACGCCATCTAGTATTTTTTATGGTAACTAGAGAAACAAACAAATATATCTACTAATTATCAATTTTCATATTTTTCCCGTAATTACTGTCATGTGACCTTGCTTCTAGTCAAATTTCATGAGTCTAAGTCAACAGGAAGTACCCTATGAATTTTGATTTAGTTCACTCTAAAAACTCACAAAAGTGGCTGTAATTTTTTATTGCGTTGACGTAAAAGCTTGATTTTTTACAGATCTAAGGAACTGTAAACTGACGTATTTGATATTAATTTCAACTTGATACCTCCACGCATTCCAGAGAAAAAGGGTCTTGACAGACAGACAGACAGGCAGACAGACAGACAGACGGACAACCGACATCCTATAAGGGTTCCTTTTTTTCCTTTTGCGGTACGGAACCCTAAAAAACAGCTGTGCCATACATTTTTCCCAAGGTCGATGAACTTTTTGTATGGTACAGCTGATATTTTTACGCGAGTTCAATGTTGGCCCCATACTAAAAGTTGTTAGTTTTGGTGTTCAGAATACGCCCTTAAAATAATGCTAACTGATTAGAACGAACCCTGTATACAGTAGTATAAAAAATCACTGAATAAAGATCAGCTCTAATGATTTTATTGCCATGTTTTGGTTTCTTCGTGATATTTTTGTCACAAACAGTTTAACGTTTGATCAACACAGAACGATTACTTCTTCTAAACGTGCCCACCCTGGAAGAGTCATCTCTGGTTAGATAATTAATCAAAGATACTGAATATTAGTCTCCATCTATCGTGATTTTTAATTCAAACATTCCAATCATACTAGGCGGATATTCTATACAAGCTGGTCTTTTACATTCCCGCCAAATGTAGAGAGGTAGATAATACTATACTCATCGTTATGTATGAACAACTTTTATTATACAGCACGGGAATTGTGAAGAAAAAAACAGCTATTCCATATATTTAGTCCAAGGTCTGGAACAGCTGTTTTTTTACGTGATTGCAAGGTTGCCCCCATAATAAAAGTTGTTCATAACGATGAGTATATTTACCTCTCTAAGTTTATACCTCAGCTGATAGATTCAAGAGATGGAAAATAATTGCTTTTTCATTACTCATACTCGGAACGTAGGTCTGTAGTTGCCTGAGGATTGGGTTGAAAGTAATACATTTCAAACCCCGTCTAAGGCCTAAATAAGTTACTTTCACCCCTAGGATCAATGTACTATTACTCCACCGGTGGAGCCTGGCGGTGGATCTAAGAGGCAGGAGGCCTAAGTTTGGCGGGAATGCAAAAGAACAGCTTGTATAGAATATCCGCCAAGTATGATAATGATAGTTGGCATGTTTGAATTAAAAATCCCGATAGATGAAGACTAATATTCAGTATCTTTGATTAATTATCTAACCAGAGATGACTCTTCCAGGGGTTGGCACGTTTAGAAGAAGTAATCGTTCTGTGTTGATCAAATGTTAAACTGTTTGTGACAAAAATCTCGAAGAACCCAAAACATGGCAATAAAATCATTAGAATTAGAATGCAAAACAACAGCTTGTATAATCTTAACAAACGTCATAACTTTCGGCTTGATTTTGATTTTTGTCGCCTCTTTTGTTGTTTTTGTGAGAAACTCTTGCAGTCAAATAGCTAATCTCCGTCTTTTAAACAAATCTCTGCAATTGAGAACGTTCAATTTATAACTTGTCGCCGACAACAATTGAGCGGGGCTTACCCCTTTCTGGACGTAAGTTATACGTTACAGCATAATGAAAACAGTGTACAAACATACCACATTACATTTTACCAATTTTTTTAAAAGTAAATTTGGACGACTTAAAAGGCGCTGCAAAATAAAATGTTGAAAAAAAAAACGGAACTTAATGTTGAAATTTATTGTATTATTTGAGATACAAGACAGAATGCACGTTTTTCTCTTTAACTTAAACGTAGTATATATCAGCCAAAAAACATCTACTGCTGGACGAAGGCCTCCTCCTTAATAGAGATACCTTCACCTTCGCCACAGATATCTTCAAATTTCTTCATCTTTGTGTCAAATTGAGCGCTTTAACCACTGCAAACATTATTAACGAACCTGCATGAGCGCTTCTACTTGTGCGCTCTGAATAAAAATGATATTCTAGAGACGAATTTTCTGCGATTTAAACGTTGAGAAAGAGCTCCATTGAGAAAGAGGCTCCATTTAACTAGCCCGGAAAGATTTTATTTATCCATAATGGCGCATTCAACAATTTTAAGCACTAAATACGTGCCTAAATATCTACCAACAGATATTAATTTAGATTGCGCTGGATGCCCAAATAAAATAACTAATCGACAGTACATGACATGTTCAGCTTGTCTATGTACCTACGACCTCATCTGTGCAAATGTATCTCTGACGCGATTTCAGATTATGGACAAGGACAAAAAAAAAATGTGGAAGTGCACACCGTGCTATTCAAAAAAGCCAAAAGGAGATAACACAAACACACCCGTCGGAAGTCACAATATAATTCAAGAGTTAGAAATAAATAACAGTATAAATAACGTAACTCTAAGAAGACCGAAAACCATTCGCCGTCGTATATCGTTGGATAACCCCTCCTTATCCAGCTCCATGTTGTCGAGCAACACGATTGATGAAAGTTTCGAGGATGCAACCTTTTGCCCAAGCACCAATGGCGTTCTGGATTTTACACAACATGAAGAATCTCAAATGAAGCTAAATGATGAACTGTCAAATAATTTAATCAAAGCAAAAGAAGACATAACTAAGCTAGAGACTAAAAATATAGAACTTAAGAATCAGATAAAGAAACAGAATGAAAAATATACAGTTGAAATGAATATGTTGAAAGTTGAAGTTCAAAATCTGAAACGACAAATAGAAAAAATAACTGGAAGTGCAAATGGGGAGGAACAAATATTGAACACACCTGCTGCTTCTAAAATGCAACGAGTAGTATCTACAGCGTCTCAAGAAAATAAATCTTATGCAACTGTATTAAAAAACAAAGCGCAACATAAGACAAAGAAAATGCATCAGAACGCATATGATACTAGCCAAAACGACACTGAAGAGCCAAATACAATCAAAGTAAAAACGAAGCCGCAAGGAGGAGGAACAGATCAAAAGCAAATTTTTTGTAAAAACATGCGTTCTGCTCATTGTAAAATAGACAAAAGTGCTAGTAACCTTATAAAAAACCCTTTCACCAAACCCGTTGGTTGCGTAAGTAAGCCTAAAATTCTTATAATTGCTGATCAGAGTTGCAAAAATCTTGCGACTCAACTTATTGACCTCCGTTCTAAGCATATAAATTCAAGAGACTATGATATTGTCAACTATTCCTACCCTGATGCCCCAACAGACCACATCTTACGCAATAGTGAAATAAGCGACAGCAACTTTCAAAAAGACGATTGGATTTGTCTTTCTGTAGGATCAAATGATACAAATCCTACTCGCTTTCTCATTGAGATCTCGGCAATTCTAAAGAAAATTACTACACCAAATATAATTATATTGAGCATCGCGAACAATATTCACCTGAATCAAAACAAACTTAACAAAGAACTGCAAAACATAATAAATAACACTGGTAATAGTAAATTTCTCCAAATTCCCAGATTTCCTAATTCATCAAAATACATACGCTGCAAGCTAATTAACAATATGATCAACAATGAGGACTATAAGTCTTGTTACTTAGATAAAAATATAACGCAAAAAATGAAGCAAAACCGTAAATCTACCTTAAAACCAGGAACTATACCACATATGTTTGAAAAAATTTACAAAGAAAGAGATCTAAAGAATTCAGCTCCTGTACCAGGTGCCTCTACGTCCGCGAATTCTAAAGACACGAATAATGAGCGAGAATATGGTGGAACCCCAAAACCAGGTACAATACCATTTTATTTCCCGCTAAATAAAAATAAGAGGTCAGACAATAAGACGCCCAAAACTTTTTTTCGTCCCTAACAATAACCATCAAGACACAAGGGTTATCACACAGTTTACTATCCTTCATCAAAATATTGCCGGGCTGGTTGGAAAATTAGATCTTCTTGAGGTGTCGCTATTAGATCTCGCTAAAAATTGCAAACCTGTAGATGCTATATGTATATCAGAAGTTCTAGCCAAATGTGGAGACGAAAACAATATAAAGCTTAGAGGGTACAAATTAGCTGCTCACTTCTTCAGAAAACATAAAAGGCGTGGAGGTGTCTGTATTCTCCTCAGAAATGACATAGAGTATCAGGAAATGTCACTTTTCAATCAACTCTCAGTTGAACATAGGTTTGAGTGTTGTGGAGTAGAATTACCAGCACATAAATGTATCATAGTTTGTATCTACCGCACCATAGACATCAATATATTCCTACAAAAAATTGAAACTTTACTCCACACATTACATAAAAAGACTAAATTAAAAATTGTGCTTCTAGGAGACCTTAACATTAACGTTTTAAAAATAAATACAAAAACTAAGGAGTTGAGAGAAATATTATCTAATTATGGATTTAAAATTCACATTAACGAACCAACAAGATTAGAGTCGTGTATAGATAATATAATAAGTAATATAACTGATGCTAAAGAAAAAGTTCACTTTACAGGTTTATCAGATCACACAGGACAAACGCTAACTTTTCCAATACATACAGAAAAAGCGAAGACCAAATACCTCTACATCGAGAGACGAGATTATAGTAACGACAATGTTGACATTTTTAGAAAACACCTCTCTAGTTTATCATTCCAAGATATGTATAACAGTAACAACTTAAATACAGCATTCAGTATATTTCATGAAACTTTTACCTTATTATATAAACTATGTTTTCCCATAATTAAGATAAGAATCTCAAACAACACTAAAATAAACAAATGGATTACAAAAGGTATTAAGAAATCCTGCGGTACAAAGCGGCGACTGAGGTTCGAATATTACAAAAACAAAACTGAATGTGCAAAAAGTCGTTATAGAAAATATGCGCAATGTCTAAAAGTTTGCATGCGTCTATCACAGAAAAAAATTAATAATCTCATTATATCTAAATCTAAAAATAAATGTAAAGCAACATGGAATATAATAAAAAATAACGACGAAATAAAAAATACAAATATAGAAAAAATTAAAATCAACGGCCAATGTATAAAAGATCCTATTAGAATAGCAAATACATTCAATGAACATTTCATAAATTTAACTAGTATTAATAACATAAATAAAAAAACCGTAGATTCGAATTCAAATATATCTGCAGATAAATGTACTTCTAGTATATTTTTGAAACCTACTAGCCCCTACGAAGTCAAAACCGTAATAAAGTCTCTTAATAATACAAAATCCGTAGGATATGATGAAATCTGTACAATTGTACTGAAAGCTTGCTGCAACGAAGTTGCTGTAATCATTAGCTACCTTATAAATATGTCTTTCGAACAAGGCACCTTTCCCGATGCTCTAAAGTATTCTATTGTAAAGCCAGTGTTTAAAAAAGGAGATAAACTTAACAAAAATAATTACCGGCCTATTACATTAATACCTATTTTATCCAAAATATTTGAGAAAATTATGCATCAAAGGTTATACGACTTTATAATTAAAAACAATATCCTTAAAAGTGAGCAAAATGGTTTTCAAAAAAATAAATCAACCACCTTAGCTAGCTTTACTCTGGTAAGGAACATCGCAGAAAATATTAATAAAAATAATCCAGTATCAGTCATATACTTCGATATGAGTAAAGCTTTTGATTTTGTTTGCCATAAGATCTTGCTTAAAAAACTTGAAAACTACGGAATTCGAGGTCTTGCCTACAATTGGATTGAAAGCTATCTGACTAACAGAAAACAATGTGTAGAAATAAAATACACTGATGAATTTAATTATATGACTGGTTTCCTATCAAACTACATATGCAACACTTTTGGAGTACCTCAGGGCAGCGTATTAGGACCTCTCTTGTTCTTATTATATATAAATGACCTACCTAACATAATTTCTTTTAAATGCGTTCTTTTTGCAGACGATACAGCTATTATCATTCCAAAACAAAATGATGTCAATTATGAGCTTAGCATAAATAAAACTATTGCAACAGTAATAGCTTGGTTAAACCAAAATAATTTAAAAGTAAACATTGACAAAACTAAATTCATGCAGTTCTATAATATCAAATCCAAACCTCAAAACCTTAAAATATTATTCAAGAGTAAACCAATAAGAGAAACCAATTTAGCGACATTTCTTGGAACCACCATCGACAGCCACTGCAACTGGAAGTCTCATGTTGGGCAAGTGTGTTCCAAACTTAGCAGTTTTTCATTCGCACTTCGCAGGCTGTCCTTAGTGGCGTCAAGGAAAACATCACTCATGGCGTACCATGGCTACGTGGCCTCAGTTCTAAGATATGGTCTTGTAATTTGGGGCAACTCAGTAGAAATGGAGAGAGCTTTCATAGCACAGAAGCGATGCATTCGGGCAATCTGCTGTGTAGGCCCATTAGAATCATGTCGTCCTCTTTTTAAGGAACTAAAGATACTTACGCTTCCATCTTTGTATATTTTTGAGATGTGCATGTTTGTCAAAAAACATCCTGACATATTTTACAAATTAGGAGATAATCGTAGATATTACACAAGATATCCAAACAGATTAGTTTTTCCGCAATGTAATAATGAATTGTACCGTAGAAACTGTTATATAATGGCATTAAGAGTATACAATAAAATCCCAGAAGCATTTAAAGAACTCCCTTATCAACAATTTAGGGGTAAACTTTACAGGTGGCTAACTGAACGCTGCTTCTATGAAATCAAACATTACTTTGAATATGATTATGATTATAGATATAGCCCATCCAAAAACTAGTTAAGATATATGTAGTCATAATACAATTATTGATCTCACCTAAACCTAAATAAGGTAAATATTATATAGAAAAATATTTAAATACTGTTATTTAATTAATAAAAATAGGTACTTAGTCTTATTTTATTATTATTAGGTATGTATAAACTTAGCTAAGATGTAATTTCGCATGCCATTAAGGGTAAGATTGTGCTGTACTATTGAAATATTTAAGACCTGAAATGTTACCACATCTAGAGCGAATAAATGACTTGAACTTGAACTTGAAGAGGGGTGTTGCCATAATCCCCATGCTTGGCAGACGGCTTGGGGATCGCAGAACGGTCACCATCGTTAACCAAGAGGACGCTGCTGGCCGTCGTCCGGTGGGTCTGGTTGAAGTTTACGTACATACCCAGGTCCCTCTAGAACTCTAGAGTACTATAGTCTTGCCCTAGAATACCGGGAACAATTTTCTACTTCTCTTTGTAAGCATATTTTATTTCTTGAACTTTTGAGATCATCTTAACTTGGTCAAATATTTCACTTTTTTAAGTCTGTACAGAACACGTGGGAACAATTATAGAGGAAGACCATTAATCGGTAGTGGGCAACGGCTTGAAAAAATCTTGGTTATGAGTCTGACTTTAATTTATTTTCGTTGACTTAACTTACTGGTGTTTCTGCTGTGGTAGTGCGACGTCTCAATAAAAGGCATTTCACTCAAAGAGCCGTCGCCTTTTGTGACGGTAATTAACTTCCTATAAGTTAAATTGATCAAAAGTTTATTTGCATTGATTGGAAGTTATAATTCTTTCTATAACTGTTATAGAATGAATATCAAAATCTGTATTCTTACATAGCCCAATGCTGGGCTTAGGCCTAACCTCAAAAGGCGATTAGGCTATATCCACCACGCTAGGCCAATTGCGGGTTCGTTGATTCACATTTCTTTTCCGACCATACGGTAGGTTGAACCGTATGAACTACCGAAGATCGTGAAGACCAAGATGTTTTTCTTTACCTTAAAGCCAGCAGTTTCATACTGGGTACTAAATCCGTACATAAACTCCAAAGAGCTTAATTAAATATAAATAAATATAAAATATTGGGGGGACATTTATTACAAACAGCGCCATCTAGCCCCATACTAAGCAAAGCTTGTATTATGGAAACCAGATAGCTGATAGAATACTTATATACATATATTTTTCATAAATACATACTTATAATACATACTACACCCAGACACAGAACAAACATCGATGAACGTCACAAACATTTTTGTCCTGGGTGGGGATCGAACCCACGCCCTACAGCTCTGAAGGCAGACATGCTACCAACTGAGCTATCAGGCTGTCAAATCCAGGCTGTCATTGGTACGGACTTAGGTTTGAACCCGCGATTTCACGATGTCATGTCGAGCAGTTTCCCGATTAGGCTACCACGGCTTATAAGATAACAATAGTTTATTGCCTACTACGGGAATTAACAGAAAAATATATACTTATACAAGCTAAAATAATATTTTGAAAAAAATATTGGGGCAAAAAAAATGGATGGGGAAGAAAGGTTCTTGAATGGCGACCGCCAACCGGAAGACGCAGCGTAGGAAGGCCTCCCACTAGGTGGACCGACGACATTGTAAAAGTCGCGGGCAACCGGTGGATGAAAATGGCAGGTTGTCTTACAGTGTGGACGTCTCCGGGCTGATTATGATGAAGATTGGGACAAAATGTTATAGAAATGAAATATTCTTGCAAATGTAGGTAAAGATGTAGTTAGAGAGATTAATTATAACGTTATCAGGGAAAAGGGACCTTATTGTCGGTTTTAGTTCCCAAGATTATAATTATACAGGTTTAAAGCCGAACACAACATACGACAACAAGGTCCCTTATCCCTGATAACGTCACATTTCAAGGATATTAGTTTCCGTGCATTGGAGAGGTGGCACAAGGCGTACTTCTCTAGTCTGCTAAAGTGTTTGTTTATGCTGTGAGTTTGTTTGTTTTAGAAAGCGTTCATACAAACAGGAGTTAGATGTATACTTGAAAGTGTGCCAGGCGAGTTTACCTCTTGCCCCGCAAATGAATTGGCATCTCCAATATTTTTATGCTCGAAGATTCTTCGAGAAGAAAGAGGACCTTGGATAAGAGATAGCTTCTTGAAGTGTTGTAGTCAATAAATAGATACACTTGCCTATTAAGTAGAACATTATGATACAAGTGTGCTATGTTGGTCATTACACTAGAGGCGGTATTATGCCTTATGTATTATGATAAGGAAGCCGAGAGTGTATTGAAACATAGCACAAGCGTTTCATACGACTGTTTTTATCACACTTGCGAGAAACAAAATTTTTTTTTGATAATATAAACCACACAGCGCAAACGTCAAAAAATATTTGCGGAAAATGGCGCCCAAACCAGCAATGCGCGCGCAGGTTGACATTTACTTCAGCCGCATAAAAACCCTTTGTTGGTATTACAAAAAAATTGTAAGTGTTACCCGGCTATATTTAGAATGCTTCGTATACATACATCTAACTTGCAGTCACGTTCAAACTTATCTTTACCGGGTTATACCTATTATAGCACTAGTGCTGAAATGTAAAGTAAAAAGCACGCGTGCGTAATAGCTTGGATTATGAGCCTAAAACTGATGTTATAAGATCCACTTTACGAGCAAGTGTGATGAAAAATATTAAAAGATAGATTATAATTATTACTCAATTACTATATTGCATTTAAATATCTTTATTTCACAGTAGAGACATCACAATGTCGTGTTGGGCTTACAATTGTAAATTGTATATATATTTTTGTTTTATAAATAATGTAGTGTATGGCGGTTCCTACCTACCCGCAATTCATTGTTATGATTTCGAATGTGTCATGTGACGGGAATTGTAAGTACCTCAGTACAAATAAATCATTGCTAACCGACAGCCGAGTTTGCTTGCTCATTTCCCGGACCCAGTATTTCTCAAATATAAACAATGAGAAATAAAATATAGACTTATTGACGTTGAACGGCTGAATCTATGTTGATTAGAAATAGAAATAGTTTTTATTACCAACCATATAGAGTAGTACATATTTACTTAAATAAGGTACAGATTTAAAAATACAGTTTTTTATCAAGATAATTAACGGTGAACCCTAAACTAGGATCGAGGCCTGTATCTTGGGGCTCAACCCTGTATCTTGGGGCTTATTTATTTTGTTTGATAGGTGACTTGATCAAGAGTTTTCTAAGATAATCGGCAGAATCAATTTTTATGTAGTTTTTATAATTTTACTGTATCAAGAATTTTTTTCGGGGGTTTTACATTTATTTATTTTTACATTGGAAAGAGCGGCAAACAAATGGACGACTCGCCTGATGGTTAATGGACGACTCGCCTGATGGTTAGCTTACCATCGCATGAGGCACCTGTAATATTAGCAAAGTTGTCGATGAATTGGCAACTTAGATAGATATTTGTAGGCATTTTGTTTTATTTATACGGGAATACGGGTATAAGGTAATAATAGGAGTATTTAGTTTACATTTAATTAATTCGGTTTTCGTTTTTTTTTTCCGTTTTATTTAATACGGTGCAAAGCAGGACGCGGCCGCATACGCATCGGTCTCTATTTCTCCACTCCTTGAAAAAGGTCACCGGATGTGATTGATAAGCTGCAGTGGCCGATGTCGTCGTCAGCCATAAGACGTCCAATGCTGGACGAAGGCCTCCCAATAGAGGGGTGTTGCCATAATCCCCACGGTTGGCAGGCGGCTTGGGGATCGCAGAATGCTCACCACCGTTAACGAAAAGGACGCTTCTGCCCGTCCTCCGGTGGGTCTGGTTGCAGTTTAAGGACATACCCAGGTCCAGATGGCCGATATAATCCCGTATAAATAAAACAAAAATGTGTCAAAAAAGCGTCAGTTTTCGTAATAAAATATTTGTAGGAAACTTATAGTTTTCAGGGCGTCCCATATGATACCTGACCATAAGATTTACCGATATGATAATAAATAGACATACATGGCACACCATATGAAGCAAAAGTCAATAAATGTCAAACCCCCAAAAGCGCGTCGGGTCCAAACAAACGAAACCCATAGATTTACGTCGGTATATCCTCGGTACATAAATCGACATCGAAGATTTTTCTCATAGCGATTATATTGGAGATAGTGATGAGTCGTAAATCATGCGAACAGTATAGACTTGGTCTTGAAATTGTATGATCAAGACTGGAAGTAAGCAGCCCTGATGCTTGGTTCGCTTTACCAACAGTGGGCTGATGGTAAATTAATATTTATGCAGTGTTAACCATGTGGGACCTGGGTATGTCCTAAAACTGCATCCAGAACCACCGGAGGACGGGCAGCAGCGTCCTCTCAGTTAACAGTGGTAACCATTCTGCGATCCCCAAGCCGCCTGCCTAGTGTGGGGATTATGGCAACACCTCCCTTTAAGGGAGAGGCCTTCGTCCAGCAGTGGACGTCTTCCGGTTGTTGATGTTAACCATCATCACTGACAGTACACATCAAACTCCTGTCATCAGATTAGTATATGGTCAAGGATCTATGGGTTGCCCCACACCTTGGAGGATTTAGCTCCTCTCTCTAATATAGGATCTACGGAGTACAGAAGTCTACGTTTTTACTTACGACCTTTCGCATTAAAATATTGTTTACATACAAACTGTTTTAAGTAAATATACTTTTTTTTAATATAATTTTTTTCTTTGACATTAAATTTAATTAAATTACGTATATTATCTCTCTGTTATTTTCAGCCCGCTATTATTCATCAATTTATTTTATTCTTTAGGCTTTGCTGTAATTATAATCATAAATAATTTACCTCTTAAAACAAGTCAAAAGCACAATTCAGATCAGTCATAGTTACTTGACACCTATTCACTAGTCATAGAACTCAACATAACATTTATTTGTCGCTACCTCTGTTTTTTATAGTTTTCAAGACTGAGCACTTACTCTGTAACGTTCCTCGCACTATTGCCAGGGCGTAGGCGGCAGGGCATATTTCATTTTAACCGTTCGTCGATAGCCAATGTGAATAATGGCCTGCCCCAGGCCGCGGTAGGTTTTGAATATACGCTTCAAGATTTCATAGCTGGCTGGGAAACGGAGGGAGAGTTTTAGGGAGAATAGTTGGATTGCTACGTCTGGGCCAGAGTATTTTCTATTAACTTGATGATTTAGTTCGTGAAAACTTGAATTGGCATAAATTATATTGAACTCGCATCCTCTCGACTCAATTTACTGTCTGCGTCTATTCAATAGAAGGCCTTCCAATATGTTTTCTCTTTAACGAAATTTATTTAGAAGCCAAACATGAATAGTATGGGTATTCCCGATTGATATTATGTAAAAGGGTTTTTATGGAAAAAGACATAAAACGCCCACTGCTGGACGAAAATCTTTCCCCTTAATAGAGGGGTGTTGCCATAATCCTCACGCTTGGCAGGCGGCTTGGGGATCGCAGAATGCTCACCACCGTTAACCAAGAGGACGCTGCTGCCCGTCCTCCGGTGGGTCTGGTTGCAGTTTAAGGACATACCCATACCCAGGTAAGAAATTTTGATAAGTCTGAATTAAAATGTATGTCAATGTAAAGACCTTTACTAAAGTTTCGTAGCATACAAAGTACCCTGACAATAACCGCATTGTCCGTCAGTTTAGTGTCACAGATTTTATTTTAATGGGTTTTTAGATTTGGCACAGTTAAATGATTTAAAACTTGCTTGGATAAAAAAATCTTAACATAATGTTTTTTTAGTAATCTTACCCCTTGCTATTATTCTTAGCATTCGGTGATTTTATATCTACAAAAATGTCGAAACCAGCGAGCGAAAAAGAAGCACACAGTATATTCTGGACTTTAAAGCGGCTATATCTAACTTATGCCCGCGGCCTTGTTAACATTGACAACTCAAGAAAATTGTGTAGCTTTGACATTTTACATAATTTAAACGACGACCTATTCCATACACCTAGAATAAAAAATCACATTGTAAAAGATTTTCCTCTTGCCCATAAAAATAAAGTAATTTCTTTACCTCACCCAATAAAACCCCTAAAAGCCTGCAAAAGACCAAAAACCCCGAACCAAACGACTCAAACCCGAAACAATAAAGCAAACAAGGGGTTTATACCTTAGTTAGCGTCCTATAAATTATTCACAAACCAAATTACCTTGGAGAGTGTAAAAAACGCTGCCCAGAATTTACCTTCCGCGTAAAACGGAACGCTTAGTTTAAAATTCAAATTCGGAACGTCTAACTGCCGAGTGGATTATTTACAGACAATTAGTTTCTAAAAACTATTTTAGAACAGTAGCGTATTTGTGTGAGTTTTGTAAATGCCACTAGCCTCTTCACGGTGTGTGTCGTAAATCTTTGAAACGGTTTTGTATGTGGTGGTTATACTCGCACAAAAAGTAATCTTTTAATACTAGTTGTAGTAGATAGTATTATAACCTTTGTTTATGTCTGGTCTGAAGGGGTTAACAGAAATAACTTTCACAGGGTTAGTTCTAATCAGTTACCATCCTTTTAAGGGCATATTCTGTACATAAAAACAAACAAACTTTACTACGGGGCCAACATTGAAATCGCAAAAAAAGGTAAAAATGAACTCTAATAAATATTTTTTTACGTTTTGAGGTACAGAACCC
Organism: Erannis defoliaria; assembly: GCA_905404285.2. Lineage (NCBI taxonomy): Eukaryota > Metazoa > Arthropoda > Insecta > Lepidoptera > Geometridae > Erannis > Erannis defoliaria. The sequence continues at coordinate 17,404,515 of FR990083.1, read as the reverse complement.
TACAAATAACTCAAATCTAAATTAACTGATCTGTATTTCAACATCGATTTACTGTTTTGACTGTATATTGTGATAAGGGAATGACGCATGATGCGCGCCTCTGTAGTAATATAACAGTTCCATATTTTATTAGCTAAGTATACTTCTGTAGATTTTCTACTCAGTGGTCTAACAAGGCGCGAAGGCGATGCGCCAAAATCCTGAAGGCGGGTAGGGCATAAATAAGGAGTGAGGGACCTGGTATGTTCAGGGAATGTGACTGTGTGTGCTCTATCTCTCGTAGAGTTAATCTTTAAGTCGAGAGGCCGACGCCTACACGAGATTGTCACTAGATAATTTATTTAGTAACAAAACAAACGGAAAAATACTTTTTCATCAATACAAGTATGGATTAGTTGTTTTTTTTTTGGTCGTTAGTCGATGGGCAGGCGTGACGCTTACCACCAAGCGAACGACTCACAAGTCGCGTCGGTTCATTGGTATAGCTGACGACGAGACTAAATGACACGTTGAATATTTTTGTATGAAGTGTTTCCACACTTATGGTATTTCTATGTTTATTTTCTTGTTAATGACAATTCTTCCAATATACATGTTTTTAAGCTGAGAATACTCAAAAACGACAATTTAAATAGACACGTAGGAAACCAAACCACATTGCATCGTAATTAGATTAATTTTAATCTGTTACAAAATGGCATTTCGAGCGTTTTACTTCAAATGCGCGACCAATAATTGGCTTTTTTTGTCGTAGTTTCTATGCAATTATGTGTGAAACTGGCGACAGCGGTTTTCCATACAATTACTTTACAACAATGTTTTGACAGCCTCTACCTAAGAAGTAGGACTTTCGCTTTTCTGTGATGCCTACCACCAGACAAACGTCACGCTCGTCTCAACACTCGAATACATAAAAAAAAACTCTTTACTAGGTTACCATGACTTAAACATAAATTTGATCACTTATCCACAACCTAAACCCCAGTTTCCCGGAGTAAACCGCTATTGAAAGCTATACCAACATCTTTACCTTTCAAAGGCTCCGATCCTAATGGAATAATCCCAAAACAACGATCGCTCGAAATTCCTTTTTAAATTCACCTTCTCTGTTCTCATTGATAATGGCATTACTCTGGTATACTCAGCGACAAACTTTATGGCAGCTCTGCACAACGATACTGATCTTCCAGGCTGAAACTGTGCACTCTTTAATGTATTTTTGTAACTTTCTGGGGCACCGTACCTCCCAAAAGGATTGTCGGTTGACTTTGATTTGCTTTATTTATGTTAGAAAGGTGATTTAATCGAGATTGTTCTTAGCTACAACTCAAAGAGTCGGGGTTTCAATTATTTATTTGTATAATATTAGAAAGTTTTATTAAAAGATTATTTCTTTATGTACTGTTTAATCGTTTCGTTATGTGCTGAAGAGAGAAAGGAAAGCTTTCGCTTTTTTATGATTCCTGCAGGGCTCTAACATGCGCACCGCGAGAAAATTTTGTCGTGTCTTTATGTCGTGCAAAAACGAGACAAACTTATACAGATTCGTAGCCTTGTCCTGTTTTGTAGGATCGAGAAAATTTTCTCGCGGTGCGCATGTTAGGCCTGCAGAACATTTATTTACCGCGTGCCATAACGTTTGGTGAATTTTATTTGAATCTTATTATGAAAACTGACGTGGTTTTGACACATTTTTGTTTTATTTATACGGGAATACTCACGTTTAATTAAATCGGATACTCCGACTATTAGTTTCAATCACATCCGGTGACCTTTTTCAAAGAGTGAAAACAGAGCCCGACGCGCGTGCAGCCGCGTCCTGCTTAGCACTCACTATAGTCGGAGTATCCGATTTAATTAAACGTGAGTATTCCCGTATAAGTGTTCGCAAGGAATTCGTCTATTGGGGAAAGCCAAATGACGAAGCTGAAGATCGAAGGTGGCAGTATCATTTCGTCGAAGCCACAGATTCTGAGAGAGCTCGAGAGGTTTTATGGACAGTTGTACACCTCGACACGGCAACCCATTGTCAGTAATGCTCGGGACACAAGCTAAACTGACCCGACACTACACTGAGGACATCCCAGACGTCAGCCTGTACGAGATTAGAATGGATCTCAGACAGCTAAAGAATAACAAGGCGCCTGGTGAGGACGGAATAACGACAGAACTACTGAGAGCGGGTGGTAAACCGGTACTTTTAGTCCTCCAGAAGTTATTCGATTCCGTCATTCACGAAGGTACTACGCCTGAAGCATGGCACAGGAGTGTGGTGGTGCTGTTCTTCAAGAAAGGAGATAACACCTTATTGAAGAACTATAGACCCATCTCACTCCTGAGCCATGTGTACAAGCTGTTCTCGAGAGTCATTACGAACCGTCTCGAACGCAGGTTTGATGACTTCCAGCCTCCCGAACAAGCCGGTTTCCGTAAAGACTTTGGCACCATAGACCACATCCACACGTTTCGCCAGATTATACAGAAGACTGAGGAGTATAATCGGCCGTTATGTCTAGCGTTTGTGGACTATGAAAAAGCCTTCGATTCAATCGAGACCTGGGCGGTGTTGCTGTCCCTCCAGCGATGTCATATCGACTATAGGTATATCGAAGCGCTGAAGTGTTTGTATAGAAACGCCACAATGTCAATCCGGTTGCAGGACGAGAGCACGAAACCAATCCAATTGCGAAAAGGTGTGAGACAGGGAGACATTATTTCTCCGAAACTGTTCACGAACGCATTGGAGGACGTTTTCAAGCCCTTGGACTGGAACGGATTCGGCATCAACATTAATGGCAAATACATCACTCACCTTCGCTTTGCCGATGATATAGTCATCATGGCAGAGTCGCTGAAGGACTTGAATACTATGCTCAGCGACCTCAGTGATGTTTCCCAACAGGTGGGTCTTAAAAAGAACATGGACAAGACAAAGATCATGTCCAATGTCCATGTTGTGCCCGTACCGGTTGTCTATACTCTTGAAGTTGTTGACCACTACTACTACCTTGGACAGATTGTTCAGTTAGGTAGGTCCAACTTCGACAAAGAGGTCGCCCGAAGAATCCAACTCGGATGGGCAGCGTTCGGGAAATTGCGTAATATCTTCTCGTCCAAAATCCCTCAGTGTCTGAAGACAAGGGTCTACGACCAATGTGTGTTGCCAGTGATGACATATGGAACTGAAACGTGGTCTATAACTGCTGGCCTTTTGGAGAAACTCAGAGTCACGCAACGGGCAATGGAGAGAGCTATGCTTGGAGTTACTTTGCGCGATAGAATCCGGAACGAGGATAATCGCCAAAGAACCAAAGTTTCCGACATAGCTCGCAAGGTTTGCAAGATGAAGTGGCGCAGGGCAGGCCACATCGCTCGAAAAACTGACAACCGATGGGGAAGAAAGGTTCTTGAGTGGCGACCGCGAACCGGAAGACGCAGCGGGCAACCGGTGGATGCAAGTGGCAGGTTGTCGTACAGAGTGGCGGTCTAAAGGGGAGGCCTTCGTTCAGCAGTGGACGTCTCCGGGCTGAAGATGATGATGATTCCCGTATAAATAAAACAAAAATATATTTGAATCATTTAAAATTATACGTGTATTACCTACAAGTAAATATAAGAAGACAGGATTATAATATGAAGTCAGGACAATAGCAATAGGATTTTAAGCGACACCACCTATTTATACCAATTAATCATGCAAAACTAATCACAGACTATCATGCCATACTATTTTATTTTATTTATTATACTAACGCCGTTATTATTATTATTATTTGGGGTGTAAATCTGAAATGAGGTTATTGTACTCAATATTAATAAGCAAGTAGTTTTACTATAAATAAGGCAATCCAGAAATCGCAAAAAAATCTGGTGTTGCATAGAACAAATTCATACTCTTGACAAAACAGACTTGATTGCTCAGAACAGCTGATTTTTCCTCGCGTTTTCACGGTTGGCATGTAGTTGTTTTACAATGATGCGACCCTAGAACGCGTCTACCCCAGCAGCTATTGGTTCTGCGACAGAAAGTACCAGCCCACTGCCACTTCAGCTGACAAATCGGTAACTTTAGTTCCCTGTTGAATTACTTCGTTCCGGATCCGATCCCTTAGAGAAACACTGAGCTCTTTCCATAGTTCGTTGGGTGACTTTAAACTTGTGGACCGATCCAAATGTCCACATTTCGACACTAGATACGCGAGATAGAGGGCGCACTGGATGAAGACTCGCTCGTCTTGAGACTTTGCGGAAAGTCACGAAACACCTTGACGTAGTATCGCGAATGCTGCCCAGCCCTACTGTTCTTCTTTAAGCTTCGCTCCCAAAATTTGTTTTGCCTAGTTCGAGCGCCTGCTCTAGGTAAACAAATTTTTTAACTATCTGTAGAGTGAAGCTATACTATGTGTAACAAAAAGGGTCAACAATACTGAAGGGTATGTATGTACTATGTACTCATCATTGAACTACTTTTAATATGGGGCCAACCTTGATAAAGCGAAAAAAAAACAACTGTTCCATACAAAAAGATTCATTGAAACATTTTTGTTTTATTTATACGGGTATACTCACGTTTAATTAAATCGGATACTCCGATTCAGTGCTAAGCAGGACGCAGCTGCAAGCGCGTCGGGCTCTGTTTTCACTCTTTGAAAAAGGTCACCGGATGTGATCGAAACTATAGTCGGAGTATCCGATTTAATTAAACGTGAGTATTACCGTACAAATAAAACAAAAATGTGTCAAAACCACGTCAGTTTTCATAATAAAAAATTAAGATGCATTGATCTTGGGCAAAATGTATAGAAGAGCTATTTTTTTCCGGTAATTTTTTTAAGGTTGACTCCATAGTAAAAAGTTTCCATAATGATGAGTAGGTACATATATGTCCTTTAGTATTGTTGAACCTTTTTGTTACACATTGTATACGGCAACCGACCCCGGAACAACGTCTCGTTGAACATGATGACCTTGAATTTGTCTTACTCGCAGTCCGATTCTCAGTTGGCCGATTTTATTTATAAAAAACAAATAATAATAACATTGCTATAATGAATGTAATTATCTTATAGCAAGCGGATAAAAAAGGCAAAGATCGTGCAAAAAGCCATTACAAAAATCTTGTGTCTTATCTTAAGCTCAGTTCTCTTTCAACTTGTGTAACAGAATCATGTTCTTGCAATTATTGGCGTTCGTTTTGGTGGTTGGGTTAGTGGTATGGATGAGACAGAGATGGGTGCAAGTGAAGAGTTACTGGAAGGAGAGGGGAGTGCCCCACTACCCTCCTCACCCGGTTATGGGTAGTTTGACATTTTTGCAGAGAGAAAATCCTGTAAGTTAAGTTTTGTATCGATGTAAATCATATACGTAGCTTCTAGAGGTAGCCCGCGACTTCTTCCGCGTACGGAAAAAATTCGCCCCGATCCTAAATATTTTATTATACCGCTAGGCTAATTAAAATTTTTTTTTCGTCTCCATATTCACCAGTTATCAACCCTAGCAAAAAATTGTAGGTACTGTTATAGTTTTAAAAAGTCAATCCAAATACCAATAACATCACTATAACTTCAATACAAGAACTTTCCATGCAACATTTCATCCCCCATTTCACATGTAAAAAAATTTTTTTTAGGATACCATATTTTATTTTAAATAAACTACCTAAAATATTGAGATGACCCTCTAAAGTCATCCCTGTCAAAAAAAATTAAAACAGCATTTTTTTTTAATTAGATATCCAAATACAAATTTACACGACTAAAATTTAAAAAACAAAGGGGTTGTATTTATAAAAAATCGTTCTTAGTACACCTCTGCGCATCAAGACAAACACAACCTCTAAATTTCAAGTCTGTACTACCTCTAGTTTAAGGCTGTGCATTGTATGTTAGTCAGACATTCAGTCAGTGGTTAACTCAGGACAAAGATAATTTTATAGTAATAGATTAAGGTTCCAAAAAAGTATAAATATTAAATTCCGCCGAACTAATAAACCATTTGAAATAACTCAAGACTTATTTAGGCCTGTCTTGAAAGGATACTAGAATGAAATCACTGTATTTTGTTTTTCCAGACTGTATGGATACGGCGACTGTACAATGACTTCAAGGCCCCATACGTGGGCATCTGGCTGTTCTGGCGTCCAGCGCTGGTCATCAACTCCCCGGAGCTGGCCAGGAGGATCCTCGTAAAGGACTCTGAAAACTTCAGGAACCGGTTCCTGAGCTCGGGAAGAACTGACCCTATAGGAGGACTCAATCTGTTTACTGTCAATGTTAGTAACCCACTGCTACCAGGGGGGTGACACTCCGCAGTTTAGGTATGTTCGGCCGGCGCTCCGTCCGGGAGGACATTGCAAGACTGAAGTCAGTGGCCGCCCGCACGGTAACCTCGTCACACGTAACTAAGCATACGTGACAGAAAGAGAGCATATCTAGAGCATATCTATCGAGAGGTATATCTAGGTGAATATAGCGAGCGGTATCCAGCGCTGTGCGAGTTGAATTGCTACTTTATTGCCTAGTAGATAAGAGTCCTTATTTATTTCAATTTCTTTGCTGAGTTAACTTTCTGTACATAGTACTATTATTTATTCTGTGCTGCTACTTCAGTTTAATAGTAGGTATACTGAGCTATGCCAGTAACTTTAGTCGGTTCTGTGACAAACCGCTGGATATGACGGGCTCCAGAGTAGAGACCACGAATCGGAAAACGTGCTGAAGGACGCCGAGAGATTCTATGGAGTGACGATATACATAGGACCGCAGCTGAGTATTGGAAGCGGATAGTTGAAGATTTAGGTAGAGTGGCGTTCCTTGGGAGAGGCCTTGTTATCTAGCAGTAGACTTTTATGGGTTGATTATGATGAACATTTACCCATGACCAGAACAAAACAAAGTCTAGGGCATCAAGTGCAAGTTTGTCATTTTTCAGGAACCGACCTGGAGTAACATAAGAAGGCGTCTAACGACGGTGTTCACGGCCGCCAAGCTGCGGGCCGTCCAGGGCATCATCACCAGCAAGGTGCAGGACCTGATGGAGAGGATCAAGGAAGATACGGCTAAAGGACGACTCATAGATTTGAGGGTACACTGATAATGTTAAACCTTCTGCGCTCATCATCATCACCTGCACAAAAAAGCAGCCTCAATGCTTTTTTGTGTTGATGATGATGATGAGCTGCGCCTTCAGGGTTTTGACCGTGATTTTTTTCTTTCCCGAATTTTCCAGAGAATACAAATTTTGTAGTTGTAATTTTGTAGTGTGTTAGTTATTCAACCGCCAAGCATTAGTGTGCAAGAATTTTCGGTATAAGGGAAATGGTACCACCTGGAAATAGAAATGGGAAATGGGACCTGGGTATGTCCTTAAACTGCAACCAGAACCACCGGAGAACGGGCAGCAGCGTCCTCTTGGTTAACAGTGGTGAGCATTCTGCGATCCCCAAGCCGCCTGCCAAGCGTGGGGATTATGGTAACTCTATTAATGGGGAGGCCTTCGTCCAGCAGTGGGCGTTTTATGGTTGATGACGTGAGAAGTTACTGGACATATAAAGAGATTTGAGATATAGTATCACAGAGGAATGGACGAGCGCAGTGCAGTGCGGCGGAGGATTTTACTTACAAGTTCACTATTCTAGCACTGCTGCTGCTATGAAAAGCTGTGCGCGTACCATCAGCAAATGTCTCGCTCGTCTTGTAAGTACTGACTGCATTTTATTAAGTACATTGAAAAATATCAACCGCTTTAATTTCGTATACTTGGATTACATATTTTTCCAGTTATTTTGATTTAAAACCAACCTAAGTACTGAATTGATTTTGATGTAATTTCTTTGGGCCAATCTGAAAGTATGTCCCTTCAAATAAAAATAATTGTCCAAATCGGTTTATACGGAGTTCTGAGGTACAAACAGTAAATAAATAATTAGGTATAACCAAATTGACAACCTCCTCTTTTTTTGTTTTATTTATACGGGAATACTGACGTTTAATTAAATCGGATACTCCGACTATAGTTTCGATCACATCCGCTGACCTTTTTCAAAGAGTGAAAACAGAGCCCGACGTGCGTACAGCTGCGTCCTGCTTAACAAAAATGTGTCAAAACCACGTCAGTTTTCATAACCTCCTCTTCGCGGTTAAAAATTTCATGGTTTCCCGATTATTCCAGAAAACCTTCACAGACTACACGACGGATGTGACCGGGGAGTCAGCGTTCGGCGTGGTGAGCGAGGCCACGCGGACCGGGAGCAGCGTGCTGAGGACGGTCACCGAGGACTTCATGACGTTCTCCACGTACCGGGGCCTCTGCTGGTCGAGCATATTCTTCTTCCCCTCGCTTGTTGATATTTTCGGGTATGCTTGACGTCCATAAGATAATGCTGGCAAACATGCAAGGTCTTATTGCTACTGCTATTAATCAGTTTCATAAATATTTTATTGTATTTATGCAATCAATTGCTGATAACCGATGGGGAAGAAAGGTTCTTGAGTGGCGACCGCGAACCGGAAGACGCAGCATAGGAAGGCCTCCCACTAGGTGGACCGACGATATTGTAAAAGTCGCGGGCAACCGTTGGATGCAAATGGTAGGTTGTCGTACAGTGTGGCGGTCTAAATGGGAGGCCTTCGTTCAGCAGTGGACGTCTCCGGGCTGAGGATGATGATGATGATGAATGAATTGCTAAAATGAGCAAGAAGTTCACTTTATCAGCCAGAAGTTGGCTACTGATGGACAAAAGCCTACCTCTTAATAGGAAAGGGTTGCCATAATCCCTACGCTTGGCAAGTGTCTTGAGGATCGCAGAATGCTAACCACCGTTAACCGAGCGAACGCTGCTGACCGTCCTCCGGTGATTCTGGATGAAGTTTCAGGACATCAAGATCTTCTCCTGAAACAATCATGGCCTGCCATGTCATTTTGCACCTTAATGTACACTTTATCAACCAACTTAAAAAAAAGAGAATCTTAATTCGAATGTATGTTTTTTTTTGTATGTCTGTTACGCGATAACTCCGCCAATTATCAACTGATTTTGATGATTATTTTCTTGTTTTGTTTCCCATTTAATTATATCGAAATCGCTTCAGTAGTTTGGTTTTTCAATCAAAATTACTAGAAAATATAAAGATGTCATCTATATTCAAAGTTATAGTCGGTATTTGAAAAAAAAGCGGTTCGCAATTATTCAGTTCAAATTCATTACCGATCCCATCACACTAAGGACAGTTAGAAGACTGTATAAATAATTAGAGTTACATAATGTGTAAACTAAACCTCCAGAACGAAGAATCATATTTTTTCTGAAGTCTTGCGTAAACAATTTAAATCTAAAAAGCGTTATAAAAACTTACGTAATGGCATTGAAAATCTAATATCAACTTCACCGACTAATGCGTTTTTAATAGCTAGAACAGATTGTTCAGTTTGAAGGAATCTTAATGTTTTTATAATCATTCTGATACTTCACAAAAACACTAAAGTCAATAAATACTATACGTGATATTATGATAATTGCGTCATTCGTCATATTATCATCAGACAGGTCAACTTTCCAAGATGACCAAACTATTTGAGACCACTAGAATAATAATGACACACGTTGACAGAGTTTCAACCTGTTGTAAGATGATTTCAGATTTTCCTTCTTCCCGAAACCCACGACAGAGGTCTTGAGGAAGGTATTCAGCGCTATCGTGCACCAGCGTGGAGGGTATGATAAGGAGGTGACGGAATGCAAGGACCTCTTAGATGTTCTGCTGAAGATGAAGCAAGATGCTGCTGCGGATGGTGACGGTATTCAATTTAAACTTTTCTTATACAACGTGTGATAATACTAAAACGCTGACTAGCTTAGCTTAGCTGTTCCTTACATTTTATTGTTTTGGTCAATCAACTTTTTCCGTTTTATATGAAACAGCTGTTTTTTTCTCGATTTCAGAGTTGGCCCTATACTAACTTAAATTTGTTCACAATGATGAGTAAATACGTACCCTAAACTTTTTTTTGTTACACGTTACAACTTTAAAGATAAGTATCCTCGATCAAGCTCAGTTGTAAGGGGGAGGAATGCGAAACTTTGTCGGTATATGTGTTGTTGTTACTTCTTCACGCCAAAACGGTTGAACGGACTTAGATAAAACTTGGACTGCAGATAGTCTATTTTCCGTAATAATATAAATACTACTTTTTATTCTCATCATCATCATCATCATCAGTGGGGCGCAGCTATTCCAATTAAATAAAGGTTTGTTTTTTAGAAATCAGTGAAGACCTTCTGCTGGCGCAAGCAGCTATTTTCCTTTTTGGTGGATTTGACACTACTGGATCTACTCTCACTTGGCTTACGTACGAAATGGCTCATCACCCCCAATACCAGGTACCTACCTAAGTATTATCAACGCACAGTATTCTCCGCCAGGTTTGCCTCAATCTGGTCTCCATTCTAGAACTCATCTACTGCAGTCTTGCCTCCAGTAAAACAAGCCGTCCCATTGGCTGTTGTTCTAATATTGACGAGCTAATAGCAACATACCTATGGTATGATGGATTCAGACCTAGTCTAAAATAGGACTCGCTTTTTAGCGAGGCTACCAAAATTCACCATACATACTTGCTACGGATTCCCAATTCCAGTGCGATAGCTAGCCAAATAAGAAACTACAACTATCCTACTAGAAAATGATTATCCTATCACCAGCTTTGTGTTTTACACGATGTTTTCTCTTGATGTATATTGACTTTGAATCTAAAGCTGAATGTGATTAACATGACCTGACCGTAATAATATTTTTGTTTGATTTTCACTCTCTACCAGTGTTGTTATTTTTGATTATAGACCAATATCATTATTAGTCAATTAGCCTGGTACGATGTTTTCAGGAAAAACTTTATCAGGAACTACGGCAAGCAAAGCAGAGGTTGGACGGCAAAAACTTCAATGGTAACACACTGTCTGAACTGCCGTATCTCAACGCTGTTATCAAAGGTATGTGTATAGAATAAATCAATTTTAGATAATTACCTTTTATTAACCACAAGCTTCGCTAGTTCCGTGCTATCTTACATCATCTCTAACAAAATGTACACTACAGTTATTCTCAACCACTTGGACACAAAAAATAACACAACCCCACATAAACTTGACAAATGCTTCGTTTTTTTGGTAACTTTGCTTTTACGAGTATATAATGGCAAATAAAATACGACTAATAAACAATTTCTGCTTTACAACATGCTACATATATTTAACAACTTTGTTGAAGCCGATTTAGTAAGATGTTTAAGACTAATTCCTAATAAAATGAACCTATGCGATGTGACTCCTTATTTTACTACTCAACTATGGATACCTACTTATTAATTGTATTAGGTATGGGCATGTTTTACCACATAGGATCCAATCATCAAATATAATAGAAAACAGAGACGTCTATGATTCCACGTCTACATCCTGATCACCTGTTGTTAACTCGCATAATCGTTTGTTATTAAAGAACAGATACTCAGGTATCGTTGCCATTTTATTGTGATCCAAATAAATGTGTCGTAGATTTGGAAAAGGTACAAAGAAGTGATCATCAATTTTGCTAATCAAGTTTGAACTAACGTTTAAATTTTGTAATTTCGGCATTGTCGAAAAACTGTGCTCAGAAAGTTCTGTTAAACTGTTATTATTGACCGCAAAAATTTCTAAATTGGTCAACTTTTGGAACGGGGTTCCTACTGTGACCAGTTTATTGTGTGACAGAAATATGAATTTTAGACTAGTAGCCCCTATGAAAGCATTTTCATGGACGAAGTTGATTTCATTATTGTCTAGACTTAGTGTTAATAACTTATGGTAAGATTTTATGAAATGTTTTGGCAAATGTGTTATTCGATTACTATCCAAATCCAACGTTTCAGCATTACTAAAACCAGTGATTTCTTCATCCGTTTCTATAACTTTAATTTTGTTATTCGATACATCGAGTGTATTCATAAACGGGATCAGAGCAAAATCATTCAAGTTGATCGTCGTGATATCATTGTGTTTTAACGTTAGGAAAACTAGTCGTTTTATTTTAAATACTTCTTCAGGTACAATATTTAAGCCACCATGTTGGAGATAGAGCACACTTATGTAAACGTCCGGATAGGCCTGTAGATTTTTGAAAAGCAAGCCGTGACTGCGCGGGTTCTTGACATAGATATTCAAGTCATATTTATAGAATTCGAATTTCAGAGTACCCCAGAAGTTTTCTTCAGCGCAAGGTCTTAGTTCGAAATCTATGTAACCATCGCAGTCCAGGGTGTAGGTGGCTCGATCAAACGTTTTTGGCTCGCATTTGTAACCTCCAGGAACTCTTGGATGCCTTAAGAACAATTGCTCGCGCCATTGGCATGGGACATATGGCTTCACTTTTGCGTAGCTCGTTGATATTGATACCATTAGGATCCCTGAAAACCATAATAATTGATTAACTACTTAAGCAATATTGCTTAAAGGTTGAGTGTTACTATTCAACGTGGCAGTGGAGCCAGCTTTTTAGGAACTATTCTCATAGATAGCGATCTACTGGATTCGTTTTTGTATCTTATAGATGTATATTATAAAGTATTACATATTATCTTAATATATAAAAGCAAGTCCCTTTTACTTAGCAATCATCGCCCAGGCTACACCGCTTACTGTAGAGATGTGGAATTTGGACCCAATATTCCTCAAATGGTCTAAGTGTACAATAAGAACGGATTTTCCAAAATTCTACCTCTAAAGGGGTGAATTCGACCCCTGAACTTTGTATAGAAATAAAAATTAAATTCAAGCTACGTCGTTCAGACTCGGTTTGTATATTTAACCAAACCAAACACCAAAAATAAAGAAAGGCAAGTCTAAAGATTTTTCGAAATCATCCCCTAAGGATTGAATTTCGAAAAATCTTTATTGGGGATGAAAGGTCAAAATGAAATTTTTTTTTTTCAATCCCACAACGCTGAAATTTTGTGAGTGTTGTGAGCAAACATAACTAAATAATACAATTGTGTTTTTTTAATCAACCCTTAATTAGTATATTATTAGGGGGTTGAATTTTTTTCTTTCTGCTACGATGATGCTAGTTGGTAAATATACTAAATTAAAGAAACCAAGAAACGAATGTTCACGGTTTTTTGAAATTCATCCCTTAACGAGGAGAAAAGAGGTGTTAAAGTTAAACATTTTTCTAAAACCTAAAGTGACTTGCTAAAGTGAGTTACTTCGTAATTCTTAAAGCTAGAATAATAAGAATCAGTATATACACGAAGAATTTAAAAATAAAAAAGTGATTTCAACATTTTTCGATATTCGGCTATTATAAAGGTGAAATGGTCCGTTAAAGTTTGTATGAAATAAATTAGATATATTGGTATTTTTTTTTTTTTGTAACTTTGCATATTTGTTAAGTATAGTATAAGTACCATTAAGAAAAATTACTTTCATCGTTTTCCGAAATTCATCCCCTAACAGGGTGAAAATGGGCGTTAAATTTTAATATTTCCTAAAATATAGTATAATAGTAGATAATTATAACTTGGTAATTATTAAAACTACAATACTGAAACTCGGTATATGTACAAAAAATTCAAAACCAAGAAACTAATTTTCCCGTTTTTTTCAAATTCATCCCCTAACAGGTGGGGGATTGTTAAAGTTTAAGATTTTCTAAATAATTAGTGTTGATATTTCGTAATTATCAGAGCTAGAGTAATTACACTCGGTAAATGCACAAAGCATAATTATTTTACGTGCCTGCGGGCCTAAAGTGGCTACCCCCGCTACGCGGAGCGAAAGGAACCGCTTACTCCCCACAGCGGCACGTAAAGTAGTATACATACCACGAGAGCAAGTAAAAAAGCCTTCATTGATGACGACATTCATGAAAACGTTCTTTATTTTTGCTACCTAGGTGAGTAATCTACTAATATAATTTTTTATTTGCATATTCATTTGAATATGGCGCCTGAAAAACAAATATAGTTAATCTAATTAACAAATTTCATACCAGAAACTAAAACCTAAAAATAACAAATTATTGTATTAAAATAACTTTAAAATGTATATATTTATTTACATTTTCAAATACCTAAAGTTAACACCTGTTAAAAAAAATGAATTACATAACTTTCACTATTATCTCGCTTAGCTTATAGATTAGATGTAGAGGTTAAGTTCTTTTTTCTAGAGATTTCTAACAATAGTCCTATGAAAGAACAGGATGAAATTAAAAATTATATTGCCAAATATTTCCGTGGTCTTTAAGGTCCAAGCTCTGCACGAACGTACTATATGACTTAGTGAAGACTCTTGAATGGAGTGACAGAGGTTCTTATATCAATAGCACACACCAAACTCATTTCCGTTTCGAAGAAGATCAGCTTAGCTGAGAACTTTGCTGACCTCTAGAAGAACTCCAGAAGACTTAAAAATAGGTTTTAGGGTGATTCTCAACGGGATAAACAAGACCAAGACTAAGATCATGATAAGTAGCGTTTTTTGAAAATTGATCTTAGGTTCAAGATCCCACAATGTCTGAGGACCAAGGTGCCTGAAACGAATGACTCTTATCTATCATCACATACGGTGCTGATACGGGTTGGTCGACTTCATGGAGAAGGAGGGACTCTTTATGATGAACTCCTTCTTCGAGAAGCGACCTTCCAGGAAGTGGACGTGGATAAACCCCGATGGTTCAACAAGAAATGAGATTGACTTCATCATGACGACCAAGAAGCGAATATTCAATGATGTCTCCGTGATCAGCAAGATGAAAACCGGTAGCGATCACCGTATTGTCCGAGGCACATTGAATATCAATTTCAAGCTTGAAAGGTCACGTCTGGTGAAGTCTACGCTCCGTCCTGGCCCTGCCCAAATCCAGAACTCCAAAAACTTTCAACTCGAACTGCATAATCGCTTCCAGAGCCTCGCCGAATGCGAAACTGTTGACGAGATCAACAATGGGTTTGTGGAAACTGTCCAGGCAGTGGGGTCCAAGTTCTTTAAGGCCCCACGCCAGAAGAAGCCTCATAAGCTCTCAGACAGAACTCTAAAGCTGATGGAAGACCGGACAGAAATGAGACTGCAATCTTCAGCTGATATGTCGGAATATGATAAGCTTAATAGACGAATCTCAAAATCTTTGCGACACGATTTGCGTTCCTATAATACTGTATGTATTAAGGACGCAATTGAGTAGAACCAGGGCTCGAAAGTGTTCGCAAGGAATTCGTCTATTGGGCAAAGCCAAATGACGAAGCTGAAGATCGAAGGTAGTATTAAGTAGTAGTAGTAGTAGTAAGGTAGCAGTATCATTTCGTCGAAGCCACAGATTCTGAGAGAGCTCGAGAGGTTTTATGGACAGTTGTACACCTCAACACGGCAACCCATTGTCAGTAATGCTCGGGACACAAGAGCTAAACTGACCCGACACTACACTGAGGACATCCCAGACGTCAGTCTGTACGAGATTAGAATGGCTCTCAGACAGCTTAAGAATAACAAGGCGCCAGGTGAAGACGGAATAACGACAGAACTACTGAGAGCGTCAATGTCGTCGGTCCACCTAGTGGGAGGCCTTCCTACGCTGCGTCTTCCGGTTCGCGGTCGCCACTCAAGAACCTTTCTTCCCCATCGGTTGTCAGTTCTTCGAGCGATGTGGCCTGCCCATTGCCACTTCAACTTGCCAACCTTGTGAGTCATGTTATTGTTACTTCGTCTTAAAATATTGAACAATAACATTTTGACGTATTTTTGACTCATCTAACGTGGTTCCGTACTACGATACATAACGGTATATTCTATCTTTACTATTACTGCTTTACGGTAAAGGCACGGTTGTAAAACTTACATCTATGTTTGTAGAAGAATTTAAATGGCGTTTTTAAATCCATGAATCAGCACCGAGCCAGCAAGGTAGGATGATTCAATTGCACTCTTTACCCTCAGAGGTAATATATATATAATAATAATAGAGGCCTATACCAATATTAATAACGGGATGATAAAAAGTATAATTAAACGTGTTTTACAGTTATTTTTAAGGCATGGTACTCTATTCTCTGTTGTCTGTTCGTGTAAGATTCTATATTGGGCTTTTTTAAAAATAAAATGTTGTCTAAAAGTACACCAACATGATTCTTCTACATTGAATATAGATTAAGACTAAATAGTTATTGGCTTACATAGTATCCAGTAATAAGAAATCATCGCAACCACACGAAGTTCACTTTAAAATTACTTCTCGTTACAAATGGCAAAGACCAATGTTTCCAGTTTCAATCGCTACTGAGCAATGAATCTATAATAATTATTAGAATTCTGAAGAACGCAAAAACGAGATAAATTACAATATTACTTCCAAGATAAACATAGTAACATGATTAGGGATTTGTAGATACGAGTATAAATGTTTTAGGATGAAGAAGTTATCGTTTGTCGATAGAATAATAAAATATTCTTTACCTTATTTATCTGTTACTTAACTACCAGTATAATAAACCTTTTAACTAGTATTTTTTAGGCATAAATACTTACTCTTTTAACTTCTTTTTATATATTAATATTATATACTTTTATCAAAGGTTTTTTTTAATTTCTTTATGTTCATGATCTGATTATACTCTTGTATCTTTTTACTATAAGTAAATTATGTAAATATTATAGTATTGACGTATAAATAAAGAACTATATGAACTATATAATACTGGCTACTTTAATAAAAATATATTATTATCATCATGAATTATGTTTTTCATCACACTTGCTCGTAAAGTGGATCTTATTGCATCGGTTTTAGGCTCATAATCCAAGCTATTACACACGCGTGCTTTTTACTTTACATTACGGCACTTGTACTATAATAGGTATAACCCGGTAAAGTCAAGTTTGTACGTGACTGCAATTAGACGTAGACGAAGGACTCTTAATATAGCCGGGTAATACTTACAGTTTTTTTGTAATACCAACAAAGAGTTCTTATGCCGCTGAAGTAAATGTCAACCTGCGCGCGCTTTGCTGGTTTGGGCGCCATTTTCCGCAAATGGTTGTTGATGTTTTCGCTGTGTGGTTGATTATTATTAAAAAAAAAATGTTTTTTCCTCGCAAGTGTGACGAAAACAGTCGTATGGAACTCTTGTGCTATTAGTCATTAGTCATCTCGGCTTCCTTATCGCGCTCGCCTGCGGCTCGCGCGCATAATACCGCCTCTAGTGTAATGACCAACATAGCACACTCGTATCATAATGTACTATTATGTAATACACAGTAACAAAAATTCGTTAGGTACCTACTCTGAATTTATTTTACGATTTTATTTTAAATAGTAAGTTAAATTTTTTAATCACACTTGCTTGTAAAGTGGATCTTATTACGTCGGTTTTAGGCTCATAATCCACGCTATTACGCACGCGTGCTTTTTACTTTATATTACGGCACTTGTGCTATAATAGGTATAACCCGGTAAAGTCAAGTTTGTACGTGACTGCAATTAGACGTAAGTATACGAAGCACTCTTAATATAGCCGGGTAATACTTACAGTTTTTTTGTAATACCAACAAAGAGTTCTTATGCCGCTGAAGTAAATGTCAACCTGCGCGCGCATTGCTGGTTTGGGCGCCATTTTCCGCAAATGTATGTTGACGTTTTCGCTGTGTGGTTGATTATTATTAAAAAAAGTTTGTTTTTTCCTCGCAAGTGTGATGAAAACAGTCATATGGAACTCTTGTGCTATGTTAGTCATTACGCTCTCGGCTTCCTTATCGCGCTCGTCTGCGGCTGGCGCGCATAATACCGCCTCTAGTGTAATGACCAACATAGCACACTTGTACCATAATGTACTATTTTTACATAAAATAAATATTAGGGGACATTTTACACACAGCGCCATCTAGCCCCATAATAATATAAAAATGTTATAAGTTTATACTTTATAATAATAATCTTTAAGCCGGGCAGCCATTTTTACCGTAGCAGTATTCGTATAATGATGTTAATAACCTAAATATTAACTCATTTACATTATGACTATCCCTATCAGATGTTTGATAACCTTTACGTATCTCTAACTTTAACATTGAAACAGATATTAGTCTATAGGCAATATAAAACGCTGGGTCGTCCGCATTCTCATCATAACCCAGAAGTCGAAGATTGAGACAAAGGCCCATAATTTTACCATAATCCCCAAGCTTCAAGGTCAAGGATCAAGGACCTGGGTATGTCCTTAAACTGCAACCAGACCCACCGGAGGACGGGCAGTAGCTTAGCAGGCGGCTTGGGGCTTGCAGTATGGTCACCACTGTTAACCAAGAAGATACTGCTGCCCGTCCTCCGTTGATTCTGGATGCAGTTTTAGCAAACCAGGTGGTAAGCATTCTGCGATCCCCAAACCGTCTACCAAGTGTGGGGATTATGACATTTCCCTCCCTATTAAGGGCAGCAGTGGACGTCATCTGGTTGTTGATGATGACGATCACTTGAATTGCAGAAACTCTCAGGAAATTCCCATCAATGGGCTGGTTGGACCGCATCGCGTCAAAGGACTATCGCCTCGACGACCAGCTTACCGTCCCCGCTGGTACAGTGCTCTACGTGAACGCTACTGCCATGCAGATGGACCCCGCCTACTTCCCGGACCCTGAGATCTTTCACCCAGACCGCTTCCTCCCGGAAAATGAGAAGACAGTTCAACCTTATACGTTCATGCCGTTTGGTGAAGGCCCTAGGAGTTGTATAGGTAATCGAACTATTTTATAGAGTCCCGTATAAGCAGGATTTGGAATAATTTGTGGAAGATTTAATAGCACTTGGCCAATTTGTGCCGGATTTAATAATATTATAGCATTATCAGCTTTATAATAGTTCATTTCAATGCTGGACATACAGATACCCTCGAAGGGCGCTTGAACCATATCCATTTACCTGTTCTAGATGCCTATAATAGTCGACAATTCAATTTACCCTCTAAGTGGGACATCGGCCTCTTTGCAGTTTTTAATCAAATAAAACGTATTGTTATTTGAATCATCATCATCATCAGCCCGGAGACGTCCACTAATGAACGAAGGCCTCCCCCTTAGACCGCCACACTGAACGACAACCTGCCATTTGCATCCACCGGTTGCCCGCGACTTTTACAATGTCGTCGGCCCACCTAGTGGGAAGCCTTCCTACGCTGCATCTTCCGGTTCGCAGTCGCTACTCAAGAACCTTTCTTCCCCATTGGTTGTCAGTTCTTCGAGCGATGTGGCCTGCCCATTGCCACTTCAACTTGCAAACCTTGCGAGCTATGTCGGTAACTTTGGTTCTTTGGCGAATATCCTCGTTCCGGATTCTATCGCGCAAAGTAACTCCAAGCATAGCCCTCTCCATTGCCCGTTGCGTGATCCTGAGTTTCTCTAAAGGGCCAGCAGTTAAAGACCACGTTTCAGTTCCATATCTCAACACTGGAAACACACACTGCATGGTCGTAAACCCTTGTCTTCAAACACTGCGGGATTTTAGACGAGAAGATATTATGCAATTTCCCGAACGCTGCCCATCCGAGTTGAATTCTTCG
This sequence comes from Erannis defoliaria, assembly GCA_905404285.2. Lineage (NCBI taxonomy): Eukaryota > Metazoa > Arthropoda > Insecta > Lepidoptera > Geometridae > Erannis > Erannis defoliaria. The sequence goes on along the minus strand of FR990083.1, from coordinate 17,384,937 downwards.
GGTGACCTCTTTGTCGAAGTTGGACCTACCTAACTGAACAATCTGTCCAAGTTAGTAGTAGTGGTCAACAACTTCAAGAGTATCGTTCTCAACGACAACCGGTACGGGCACAACATGGACATTGGACATGATCTTTGTCTTGTCCATGTTCTTTTTAAGACCCATCTGTTGGGAAACATTACTGAGGTCGCTGAGCATAGTATTCAAGTCCTTCAGCGACTCTGCCATGATGACTATATCATCGGCAAAGCGAAGATGAGTGATGTATTCGCCATTAATATTGATGCCGAATCTGTTCCAGTCCAAGAGCTTGAAAACGTCCTTAAATTTTTGCCATAACCCCACGCTTGGCAGGCTGCTTGGGAATCGCAGAGTGTTACCACCGTTAACTAAGAAGACGCAGCTGCCCATCCTCCGGTGGTGCTGGATTGCAGTTTAACAACATGCCCAGGTCTAATTATTTGAAAAAAAAACTGATTATTTTCAAAATAATCACTTATTTATTATTTTAGGTGTCCGCTTCGCTTATCAAACTCTTCGCTTCTGCTTGGCATCTTTATTTCTGGAGTATCGCCTCACTCCGCTCCCTGACTCCCCCAAGCCCAGCGAGTGCCACGTGGAAAAGAAAGGTCTCTTCTACATGGTGGATGAGAAGCTATCTGTCAACTTCATACCACGGAGTGAAGGAATTTACAATGGAAGGATGAAATTATAATGCAGTGCAGTATAAAGTACTTTTTTGGTAATTTGTGTTTAAGATTCGATTCGTTTTGGAGAAGTTCTTTTATGTACCTGTTTGTTAAATAAATAAATAAATGAATAATAATAAATATTATTGAACATCGCACAATTGCACACAGCACCAATTAGCATCAACTCTAGAAGTTCTAATACTAACCAGATAACTGATAAAATACTTATATATTTTTATACATGCATGCATTAAATTTTTTATGTATCATTCAGACACAGAACAAATATTATTTTATCTTCATCACATAAATGTTTGTTCTTGGTGAGAAGGGAACCCCACACCATACAGCTCACAAACTAGAGGCTCTACCAACTGAGCTATAAGGCTGTCAAGTATATTATAGTTAGAGAGCTTACTCTCGTAAAACCACGTGTTGCGCCATTTTAAAATATTTTAACCATTTCTTGTATCTCATAAAATTATTCAAATAACATAAATCGCAACATTTACCAACCTTCCCTCCGCCAAATATTTAAATTTGAATCCACGTGCAAATCACGGTTCAAACATTTATATAAGGCCCTCCATAAATACAAAATTAACCTACGTGTAAACAACAACAATAAAAAAAAGTTGTAAGCTCGTTTTACCTCACGTCCATCGCCCTTCGTATTAGCCAGTTATTCGTTATTTTTCCGAATAACCCAACGCGCCGTTATAACGACGTTACGTGTGACGTAACTGGGTTATTTTAACGAAGCTACAACGAAACGCGTCTAAATAACGGAGTAACGAAATAACGTAACGTTTAGCGTTACTCGATTAATGGGACGTTGGTATGAATGTTTGATGAGAGCACAGACATACCGACTTAGATCCTGGATTTAATTGGCTCGGGTCAGTTTAACTGGAGGCTGTGGGATGACTCGGTGTATTTATGTTACTAAACTAATGATGGTAGGAAACCCAAATAATGTTATTAACAATTAAAATACCCTTTTGTGACCGGACCTTATTTTCTTTATTTTGAGACGACGTTAATCTCGTTTGTTTTTTAATTTTGTTTCAGAGAGGCTTAAAAGTAAGAAGCTGCCATATAAATGTGTTGCATTGGAACTTGGCTACTTAAACTTTATCATTATTGACCGAAGCGAATCGAATGTCTCTGAGTCTACGCACGTTTGTCGTGCAGTTGTCGTGCAGTGTCGTGTCTTTGTGTGAGACGGTCTGATTTGTATGGCGCACGGTATCGTCACCCTAATTTACGGCGTCGTGTGTCGTCTCGTGGAAAAACATGCTGGGGCTACATTAGCGGGCTACGGCGAATATTCATGTTAACGCGATAAACGTGACCGGGTACATCGTGTCATCGCGTAGTATTTGGGCGAAGACGATGTAGTATCGGGGAGCTGTCGGTAAACTGGCGCGGATCAAAGGGATTTGTCGCGACAATATTCGCTTGGGTGGCTACACCTACGTCAATTCAGTGTCTTCCAGACTTTAAAGCAAGACGGACGTGCCTGTATTTTTTGTACACTATGGAGTGGAGTAACGAAAAAGTTAACTACGTCTCGGCCGCACAGTTGGGAACTGAACAACACAATTCGGCACGATGCATCGCGTCAACTCGACACGAATATTCGCCCGCCTTAATGTAGACAAGAACATCGCCTATGCCCGAACGCGATGTTTTAGCGCGCCAACGCGACACAAATTTTCGCCTGCTAATGTAGCCCCAGCATAAGAAGACATTTGCTTTCCTTCATCATCGTCAGCCATAAGACTTATGGTCCGCTGGCTATAAGGCCGCTTGGCAGGCGGCTTGGGGATCGCAGAATGTTCACCACTGTTAACTGAGAGGACGCAGCTGCCCGTCCTCCGGTGGCTCTGGTTGCAGTTTAAGGACATACCCATGTCGTTGCTTTCCTTAGTCAAAGTAAAACTATTATTTTGGTGAATTCATAATTTAAAAAACTAACTTTTTTTTGCTTTCTATGTCTTCATCATTCTTCCCAAATATATTAACACATTTAAGAAAATTAAAGCAATTTAAAAGACGCACAAAACGATTAGAATAATGAAAGGCGATTAGATATTAGAGTTCTTCTAATGAAGATATTCAATCAGGCGCGAGCTAAGGCGGTCATTATCTCCGACATAAAGGGCGGCTCCATAAAAACTGATCTGTCGCGTTATCGGAACGATTAAGCAGTAATGACACTAGGGGTCACCGCTATGTGATTATATCTATCCCGGGTCACCGGCACAATGTTTCCCCGGTATCGGGTTTGGTGGCCGAGTAGTGGGTTAACATTAGGTACTATGTTCTCGTGTACGACGACAAGTCGTTTTGTATTTTCAACCGACTCCAAAAAAGGAAATACTCAGTTTGACTGTATGTATTTTTTTATGTTACGCGATGACTCCGCCAATTATGAATAGATTTTGATGATTATTTTTTTGTTTGCTTGGTCCTATATATATTTTATCGAAATCGGTTTAGTAGTTTGGTTTTTAAATTAAAATTACTCGAACAAGTAAATACGAGTATAACTGGAAAAAATGAAGATGTCATCCAAGTAGTTGATATTGAAGTCGGTTGTTTTTTTTTTAAAGCGTATTTATTTTATGTCAGACTATTCCTGTCTTTGACCACAATCTTACCTCACCAGATGATGGGAAGTGACGATGTGATCGAAGATGGAGCACGCTTGCTTTAAAAGGAATTTCCACCGAATTTGAACAGGAATTTGAATGTATGAAAAACTAATTTTGGGCAATTTAATTTAAAGGCATTGGACATTATCCCATACTCAGGTTGCCCAGTGATACAATTTTCCCATACCTCCTTGTATGAACTAGGCCAAAACGTCACATGCCTTTAAATTAGGTAATGTTTTTATTTTATTTTGGTTAAGTTTGCGATTTACTACACTTTGCGAGATGTGAAATCATCAATGCGATGCGGTCTAAAATGGAATACTTTAGCTAAGAAGTAACTGTTACATTTGTTACAATTGTTGGATTTGAAAACTTAATTAAGTAACTGAATTTTTGCAATTTTTGAGAGGACACTCTTTACTAGAGAGTTCCGCATCGACAATGTTAAACATTTCCTTGGTATCCTTCCAATAATTTGTATGATGAACTCGAATATAGATGATAATGATGATGGTGAGTACATACATACCCTTCAATATTGTTCAACCTTTATAATACACATTGTATGCATACTTAATTTTAACTTTTTCTTTACTGATATTCATGAACTTGTAGACAAGTTAATCCTTAGCCACGCGGTCGGCCGCATGACCTCTTTTACGTAGACCAGGGACGCACTGTTGCGCGATTTTTGTGTCCTTTGGTACGCGCCCGCCGCCACTGATTTTGACATATTGGTTGACAATTGGAAAAGCATCCTTGCACATTTTTTGACTTACTGTGAAAATCTGACCGATCAATGGGACAGGTGCAAAAAGCATGACACCTCATTCAGCCTTGACGAAGTATTTTAGTGATTTGTGACATTATTTTAATACAATTTCTATTTTTATTATATTTTAATTGATTGTTTATTTTTAATTTAATAATTACTATTTGATCATTTTGGTATTCTTCTCAATTTTTAATAAGTATTATATATATATTTTTTAAATGTAATTCAATTATTATTACTGTTGAATTTTAGTTTTGTGACATAAAAGTAAATGTGTACCCATACGTTATTATGTCAATAAGTAATTTAAATAATTTAATTTAATTTAATTTAATTTAATTTAATTTAATTTAATTTAATTTAATTTAATTTAATTTAATTAGAGAAAATATAATTTCAATTTGTAATATTACCAGAAACTGTTGAAAAGATATCCATGGAATACCGGCAAAACTGACTGAATATAATCGATTAGTTACACAAAAACATAAACATAAACTCAAATAATAAAAACGTAAAGTCCAATAAGTACTCGCAAAATGTTAAAATACAAAATTTTCACATGGAAAACAAAACTTATAACAATGTTGCATTATATTAAGTAGATCAAATGGATACAATAATAAAGATTTGAATGCAATAATACAGTTAATGTAAAATATTAAAAATAAAGTAAAAATGTATATGTCAATTAAAATATCATTAAAATTATAAAATGTTAAATAGTCAAATGGTTAATAAAAAAAAATATTTTATTATTCATTGTCACAGTCAGAGTCTGTAAAGAATAATTTTCATAAAGTCATTAAGCTTATAACACACACATTGTACATTACGATACAAGTGTGCTATGTTGGTCACTACACTAGAGGCGGTATTATGCGATAAGGAAGCCGAGAGTGTATTGAAACATAGCCCAAGAGTTTCATACGACTGTTTTCGTCACACTTGCGAGGAAAAAACATTTTATTTTGATAATAATCAACCACACAGCGAAAACGTCAACAAACATTTGCAGAAAATGGCGCGCAAATCAGTAATGCGCGCGCAGGTTGACATTTACTTCAGCGGCATAAGAACTCTTTTTTGGTATTACAAAAAACTGTAAGTATTACCCGGCTATATTAAGAGTGCTTCGTATACGTACGTCTAATTGCAGTCACGTACAAACTTGACTTTACCGGGTTATACCTATTATAGCACCATGTGCCATAATGTAAAGTAAAAAGCACCCGTGCGTAATAGCTTGGATTATGAGCCTAAAACGGATGCAATAAGATACACTTTACGAGCAAGTGTGATAAAAAATGCGTTTTGAATAAAGCAGGGTTTAATTTTTCGTTTGATATCAAGAATAGGTAAGTTTCTTAATGCAACGGGCAACTTGTTGTACATTATTAATTTTTTATCACACTTGCTCGTAAAGTAGATCTTATTACATCGATTTTAGTCTCATAATCCAAGCTATTACACACGCGTGCTTTTTACTTTACATTACGGCACTTGTACTATAATAAGTATAACCCGGTGAAGTCAAGTTTGTACGTGACTGCAATTAGACGTACGTATACGAAGCACTCTTAATATAGCCGGGTAATACTTACAGTTTTTTTGTAATACCAACAAAGAGTTCTTATGCCGCTGAAGTAAATGTCAACCTGCGCGCGCATTACTGATTTGGGCGCCATTTTCCGCAAATGTTTGTTGACGTTTTTTCTGTGTGGTTGATTATTATCAAAAAAATTTGTTTTTTCCTCGCAAGTGTGACGAAAACAGTCGTATGAAACTCTTGGGCTATGTTTCATTACGCTCTCGGCTTCCTTATCGCGCTCGCCTGCGGCTCGCGCGCATAATACCGCCTCTAGTGTAATGACCAACATAGCACACTCGTATCATAATGTACTATATTAAACACTCCTTGCTTTTGTACTTTACATAATCTTACCCTAGGAAGCACAAAATTTTCTTTATTTCTTAAGCTAAAGTTATGGCTATGCGTGTCTTTTATTGTAGGGTATTTTTTTTCTTTGTCCGCGTGAATCTCTAAGAGAAAACAAAAACAAAAGTTGCCAACACTAAAAATGTTATAAATATAGAAGCTGATCCCCCGTTAATCCCGGCAAGTCCAAAGATTCCCGGATAAAGGAAAAACTTGGCAAAGGGTTGGTTTACTCTCGGCATGACTTGCGGTAATTTTCCTAATTTCTTTAATGGCCGCGAGCCGCGGATTGACGTGTATCAGACACTTACAACATTAAGGAGTCTCGAGGAAGGATGGCGAACATTACGGTTGGCGGGCTTGGAAAATCAGGTATAGTTTTATCCAGTTTGTTTTTGTTTTAGATTAAATTAAATTAGAAAATGCAGAGGCAACACGGGGAGAGAGAGCTAATTCCTCCAAGGCAACATGGTATGTATCATTGTATACTTCGAGCATTAGGAAGGCATTAGAGGTGGCAAGCCAATATGTATACAATATACATGCCCAAAACAAAGTCCCTATTAAAATACGGAAATACACTGGTAGAAATGAACTTTCTTCGATTTACCAATACTCGTTAGATATTGCCGAATATTTTTGGATTGCACTCAGATAAATAACAAATCATGTGGTAAAGCCCCTTGGCCCATATATTTAGAGGGTATCCACTGGAACGGGAACTGGTACCAGTAACTTGCTCCATTAATCTTCTGCTAATAAAGAGAGCTATTGTGCTCAGTGTACTTACCTCTAGTACCTTGTGGAAATCACCGGCAAAGATGTAAAAGTTAGTTTTACTTGGAATGTGATGTTTCTGTATTTCGACAAGGGGTTGTAGGACAGACAGTAGGTAGTAAATAAGTACCACTGCTGAACCATTCTCGATGGGGTAACAAATGGCGCGTGACGATCGTTTTGTCGTTTATTTTCTTATTTTTGTATTTATGAAAATGTTTTATTATGATTAAAATAAGTCTACCTTAGAGTTGTCTGGAAGACGTTGTCATTGAAGACGGTTGTTACATTGAATCTCTTATCCGGCCTATGCAAGCTTCCTCAAGATGTTTCCGAAACTTCCGCCTTTCACTGAAAAGCTAGTGCTATGATAACCCTAAAATAAACTTCAAAGAGTTAAGGTACAGGCCTGGGGTTTGAATCCTCGACTTCAAGCTTCTGAGTCTAGCGGTCCAGTGAATTCACCTTTCCGCCTCCGAAGGCGCAGCTATGTAGTGTATTTCTATTGTTATGTACTTTTTGTGGTGGCGTCGTTGGTTAAGTTATACTGAACGAAGGTCTCCTTAATCCATAATAATAATCATTGCCATAATCCCCACGCTTGGCTGGCGGCTTGGGGATCGCAGAATGCTCACTACCGTTAACCGAGAGGACGCTTCTGCCCATTAGGCGTTGTACCGTATGAATTCATAAAACTTACAGAAAATATGCATCCTAAAGCAGGCTATAGGCCTATACTGAAAACTTATCTATTTTAGATACTTAATTATAAATAGATTTTGCACTACAGTCAGCACTAGAAAAGCATTTAAATTAACCCCTAAATAAAGTACATATGTTCAAAATACCTAAGTCGGACCTGGTTATGTCCTAAAACTGCATCCAGAGCCACCGGAAGACGGGCAGCAGCGTCCTCGGTTAACGGTGGTGAGCATTCTGCGATCCCTAAGTCACCTGCCAAGCGTGGGGATTATGGCAACCCCTCCCAATTACGGGGAGGCCTTTGTCCAGCAGTAAACGTCTTCTGGCTGATGATGTGAAAGGAAGTATGATTATAAATACCACAACTAAGGTCGCAGGAATAACTTATTTTAAAAGTAAAATACAAAGTTTTTGTAAATGTACCTTTTTTTCTTTTCGTTCTTATGCTAAATTAATAAATCCAAACTTATTCTCGGCAACACAAGCCGATATCTCTACCACAGTCGCCAATTTGTCTGTGAAAAAATGTTTAGCTTCATTTCAGAGTCACTTTTCTCGAATACGCCAGACCAGGCAATTTGAAGGCATTATTACGAATACCTAACGATGAAGACTTCGTGTCAAAGGCATACCTTGTTAGCTCTGAAATATAATATTCACAAAAATATACGAGCTTTTGGAAAAAACACTAAGTAGCAAAATAAGACGGGAAAATAAGGGGTGCGTAATTCGTACTCTTAGAGTACGAATTACGCACCCCTTTGAAGTTTCACTTAGGGAACAGGGCTGGATGCTAGGCTCTTGGAGGATTCAGCTCTATCACTGTACTGAGCTTGATGTTTTTGAGTGAATTTAGACAGTGATCTGACATCTCATGTCGCTAGATCATTGTATGTCAGAGTTAGTGGCGGGAACGCGGAAAAATCTTGTCGCAGCATTGTATTATTTTCCAATTTATTTTTTTATACATTCAAGTGACGAGACGAGTAAGGTGTTCGCCTGGTGGTAAGCGTCACGCCTGCCACTAACAGTAGCTGTGCTAGAATTATGAACTTGCGAACACAATCCTGCGCCGCACTGCACTGCGCTCGTCACCCTGAGATATTAGATGTTAAATCTCGTCATACCCAGTAATTTATCTGGTAACATTGCCCTTCAAACCGCAACACAGTAATGCTTGCATACTACTGCTTGGCGGTTGAATAACTGACAAAGGTGTGGTACTTCCCCAGTCGGACTCTGCAGTGGAGTCCTACCAGTACAAAACTACTTCAATCCTAGTTTCTTCAATTAGGCTACCACGGCTTTATTAGGCTACCACGGCTGCATTAGGCTACCACAGCTTCATTAGGGTTTTTTTTTGTGTGTTGTTTATAAATGGTGGCGTTTTATTCTTTATTTACCGGTTTATAAAATATGAAAAGCAATATGATGTGTCTTTTCGTGTTGTTTTCAAAACTCCGGAAAAACTTGTGTGACTTTGACTGTGGCTAAGACTCACTTAACTGAAATGCATCAAAAACTATCAATATCAAAACACTGGCAAATGCACAACGTAAATAAAACAGTGTATTTTTTTTGCTACAACAAAATACTTACATTGGCTAGCTCTTATTGCACTGGCTCAGTACGATCAACTTAAAAAGGACGAAGTTTATATCTACAGATATATAACCATTTCTTTTTAAAATAGATATCTAGTATTTACAAATCCAATACATTTGTTTCTATTTCAGAAAAACCCTAACAATTTTATGCAGAGGGGAAAGCTTTTTGAAAGTGGTCGCATATGCAAATATAGTTTGACAACAGCAGTCGTAGCGAAAAAACTGCATGTCCAACAGTGGATTACAAAAAATATAGAGCGGGAGGTACGGTGAATTATGATTACTTAGTAAAATCATTAAAAAAACAACCAACAAATGTGTGATGTCATTTATTTATCTATTTATTGACATTGTAACGTTTAAAACATGTATGTCACAAATTTTACAACTAAGAAAAAATAAAACAAATTATACATCAAAAATTAAGAATTAAGGACAATTTAGAAATTAAAAACAATACGAAAAACATCAATAGTAATTAAATTATTTATAAATAGGTAAAAATTTGATAAGTAGTAACTTTTAAACTATTAGCTTTTTTGCTGTTTTATTAAAATATCTTGAAGTAAAGATTTTGTTCCAAACCTCTCGATCTACAAAGAGCCATCCGTAGATATCGTAATAAAACTTTATAACGGCGTATGTTGCGCTAGTAAAAACCTTTTTTTTATATTGAAAAAAACTACTTTTTACGTCCCTCATGTCGCGAACTGTCGGAAAATGCTGAAATACGACCGAGAGCGTAGCCCTGGGGATGGCATACTGTCGTAGCCATCGTAGAATAGCCATAACCTCTTTATGATGGTAACTGTTTTGTTGGATTGTGTCACTGTTAAAGGCTTAGGACATTTTTCCATGCGCAGGTGGTAGATGGTGGTCAAACTAACTTGTATGAACAAGGCCAAAATGTCAGGCATTTATTATGAATTGATACATGAGTACATAGCGCCACAGAGTTCAGGGGTTAGCATTAGTTTTTTTATATACTTGCAACTGACTAGACTAGCGGGACGTTCGACTGGTGGTAAGCGTCACGCCTGCCCATAACAGTAGCAGTGCCAGAATTGTGAACTTGCGAACACATCCTGCGCCTGACCGCACTGCGCTCGTCTCCTTGAGTATTAGATGTTAAATCTCTTCATATGGTAACATTGCCCTTCAAACCGGAATAAAGTAATGCTTGCACACTAATGCTTGGTGGTTGAATAACTGGCAAAGGTGTAGTACTTCCCCAGGCGGACTCTGCAGTAGAGTCCTACCACTACAAAACTACTTCAAACCTAGTTTCTTCAATTAGGCTACCACGGCTTTATTAGGTTACCACGGCTGCATTGGGCTATACCACAGCTTCATTAGATATTCTTAGATTTAAATATCTAGGACATATACTCACAGAGGACCTCAAAAACCATGCGGATATTGAACGGGAGCGAATGGCATTGTCAGTACGGGCCAATATGATAGCCCGCAGGTTTGCGCGCTGTTCCTCGGATGTGAAGATTACGCTCTTTAGAGCGTACTGCACGTCCCTGCACACGTGCAGCCTGTGGGTTGAGTACAGTGAAAGGGCCTACAGTGCCCTCCGCGTCCAGTATAATAACGCATTCCGGGCGGTGTTGGGGCTGCCCCGTTTCTGCAGTGCTTCGGGCATGTTTGCGGAGGCGCGCACCGATTGCTTTCACGCTGCCATGCGCAAGCGGTGCGCGTCCTTAGTACGCAGGGTGCGGGCTAGCTCCAATGGCGTCCTGGCAATGATCGCGTCTAGGCTGGATTGTTCGTACATCCGGCATGGCTGCGACAGGCATGTCGCGGTGCCAATGCCGGGTCGAAAGTTATAACGTTGACTCATAGACTTACTAAATTTTGTTTTGACATTTATTAATTATTGTTTTTATTGACTTTTATTTTACTTATTATGATTATGACATTTGAATTTTATTTAACTGATTTTATTGTGTTTTTATTTAAGAATTGAAATTTATGGGTGTAATTTGCCTGAATAAATGATATTATATTATTATTAGGCTACTATGGTTTCATTGGGCCACCACGTCTTCGTCTATAGACTAGGTCCAAATATTACGTTTTCAAATCCCTCTGGCGCAACTATTTTGATCTGCCTATAAAAACGACTGAGCAATTTGTAAAATACTATTTTTATTACTGACTGTACAATATATTTAGGTATCGTTTGATTGCGAGGTTATTTTTATGTATGGAGCACCGTTTTCGACAAAGGATGTCAAAGGAAATCGTTCATTCACCAAACACGACGCAAAATCATGTCCCTGCTATACCCTTTTATTGGAAACACACGGTACAGTAGAGTTACAAAAACGTTATTTTTTATTTATTTTGATATAATTATAATTATTCATATTTAGTCTAGTATTATTATGTCTGATGTTCATTATATTTAGGTAGTCCGATAGAGACATCATGTGGTTCGAAAAGTTCTTGCTTATATAGTTTTAAATGACGCACCATTCGTTATTACTTTTAGTTCCATCTGATCTTATACGGGGCTACGCCGAACTTTATCAATAAGCTGAAAGGAGGTAATTGTGCTCATCACTGTGAAAAACTTTAGGACCAACCTTGAATCCAAAAAAAAAACAGCTTCCCATACAATTCGCCGAGGTTTTTTTTCCTATGGAACAGCAGATACTAATTACGAGTTCAATGGCCTTCCTTTGGTACATATCTTCTTACTCGTATACGCATTAAGAGCTTTGCTTGAAATCGTAATTTCAGTAAACAAACGTCGTTTAACTTCTGTGTAGTGGTAGGACTCTACTGCAGAGTCCGCCTGGGGAAGTACCACACCTTTGCCAATTATTCAACCGACAAGGAGTAGTTTGCAAGCATCACTGTATTCTGGTTTGAAGGGCAATGTTAGCAGAAAAATTACGACTGGGCATGAAGAGATGAGGGCTGCGTTCACGCAGTACAAACGTGATTTAAGTTTAAATTGTGTTTTCATGTAATAGCAAACCTAATGCAACACTTAGTCTTGTGCTCTCCGAAATACGAAGCGGAAGTAAACGGGCCCGCTTTCAATTCTGTTACGTATGGTCTCCGCTCTGGTTGGGACACTTCCAATGACGGCTGATATCAAAACAGGCGTGATTGGGCGCTTCACAGAGATAGGAGTACATACGATAACACTGTGGTGACACTGCGCAGGTTCACGCTTCATTGGAGCTTCATTTTTTCATTACAATGAGTAAAAATGCCTGGAATAATAAACATTAAGTAAGAAGAAAGAAATATATTTGTTAAAAAAAATAAAAAAAAATAAAAATGTGTCAAACCCACGTCAGTTTTCATAATAAAAGAAAGAAATAAAGAAAATAATTTATTTTGTGACATCAGTACAAAATAATATAATACAACGAAGAGCAACTAACAGATTCTTAAGTGATGTCACAAAAATGGCCTCACAACTCAGCATGAAGCTGTTATTATATCGAACAGCGCTGGTCTTCCGTCAAAGCCGATTTAGTGAGGTCACGAAAGACAAAAAAATTACAAAGTGCATGTCTCGAGATAAATTAACAGATTTGATCTAGACGGTATACGTATTGAAATTTTAAGAATTCAAGTTCAAAATCTGCAGACTCACTTTGTATGAAACTTACTGAAAATGTTGCCGTATTATATAAGAAAATAGAGCTAGCATAGTTTTGATGTCATCACAACTCTGCTAGCCAGTGCGTCCGCACGAACTAAACTATGGTTTTCCTTTTACCGTAAAAATCATAAGTACAACGTTTGAGTAGAGAGTAGCTGCTTTGAGCCTAAGTCGTCATCCTTTCGAATTTAGGAGAACGCGATAACACTAATATTGCCATTTTGCGCGAATTTTAGTCGTACAAATTCACAATCAAACATTAACTGATATCGGAGTGTAGTAACTGACGTTTATCACGCGAATAAAATTAGAAAGAGCTCACTCCAGGACTGGAATATTATTTGACATAGATCAATTATTAAAAGGATTCAACAATTGGATTTGAAATTCGATTCATTAAACTAGCGGTGGTCTATTGGACTATGGATCATAAGCATCATTCGCGGTCTTCCTCACGCCAGTGCGGGGCACTCGCAGCCTCGAACTAGCTATTGGACTATTGTAGTTCTATTAGGAATACGAAAGCTATGGTAGCCTTATGGGGGGCCGCTTGACTTGTGACGTGAGGTCACAGATTCAAACCCAGGCCCGTACCAATGAGCTCTTTGGAGTGAATGTTCAGATTTTCCTATAACTGGCATTTCGGTAAAATTTTAAGGAAACCTGCATACGTCCAGAGTAGAAATTCAAAGGCGTATATGAATCCACCAACCCACAACTAGGTCAGTATGGTGAATGTGACTCAATCGCTGTTCGAGGGTAGGCCTACGTCAATCAGTGGACTATTAAAAAGGCTGATTATGCTAGGATGGCGACTAAAGTCTATAGTTGTGTTGAACCAAAACACAGCATTCCCTACGTTACCAGTGGGCCGGTAGGTTTATATCATGCACCCCCCCCGTGGGTACCCGCCTTGTCGGGGCGGGGGGGCTTAGTAGCCGTGGGAAGTGACCCCACGGTGAAGCTAAGAGGTACCCGAGGTGGGGCCGCGAAAGCGGCCACAGTGGTGGGGGCTAGGCCACTGCACGAGCCTGAGGGATGGAGACAGGCCAGAGGGGCCAGAGCTCTCCATTCCCAAGGGCCACGGTAGTGGCTGGGCCCTTACTGAGGGTCCGGACCTGGTCCGGACATGAGGGCTCTCCGCGTGTCCCTCTGATCAGCAGAGGGCACAGTGGAGAGCGAGGAGGGACGGCCAGGTGGTGGCCTCATCAAGGGCTTTCCTTGAGGGGGCACCCACCGGGTGTGTTGTGGTGGGGCTGCGGGATGGGGACAGGCCAGAGGGGCCAGAGCTCCCCATCCCCAACGGCCGAAGTGGCAGGCGGCGGGGCCACTCACCTGACCCGCCGCATGGAGGCCAGGGCGTTCGGACGTAGGGCCGTCCGGCGCCCATCTCGCTGGCATGGCCTCCGAGGTGGATGCACGATGTGTCTGGGTGTTCGGACACATCGTCATCGGTGCGGGAGGAGCTTCGGCTCCCCGTGGTGGGCCCGAAAGGGCGGCGCCGTCGAGGTCGCGGATGATTGCGATAGCGTACCCGTGACCTCGACAATAGGCGCAGTGTGGGAACACCGTTGGGTTTTTAGTCGGTAGGGGTGCCATCGAGTCTCACTCTGGCATCGAGTCCGACATAACCCTCCTGCGCCCTGGCAGGAGGGTATGCGTAAGTGCATTTCCCAACGTAAAAAAAAAAAAAAAAAAAAAAAAAAAGGTTTATATCATGCACAACCCGGAACCATATCCCGACACAACAAAAAACATTTTATACCAAATAGCTTCCCCAGATGAATAAATTGAATGTGCTGCGTATCGGAAAATTATATTCATAAGTTATGTTAGCCCTACTCGGGAGGGGAAAAGTGGGAGGGCGAGGGGGTAAGGAGTAGGGATTAACAATGGTTTTGAGGTGAGGAATAAATCCTGAAAAACGTTCATGTGAGGAACAGTCGGGGGAGAAAGTGGTTTGGACTATTTTTATTTTAAGGCTAAGCGCCAAGGTAGTTTAATACAATTTATATCGAAACTTCATTAAAACCAGTAATTCTGCCTAGCCGTGAGCTTAGCGCGGTTTAGTTCCACAACTTCTTAATTATTTTTTGTCGTCGCCTTTTTATAGGAAAAACAGGAATAGGAATGCATTTATACATTTTCATCAAGATTTGCCAGTCCTTGCAACGTTCCCACGCTTCGCTCACTCGACCGATGATTCATATTCACTGTGATCTTAGTGCATGTAGATTTTTCGGTAACCGGTATTTATACGAGATCGATGGAACGAGAATGGTGAACAGTAAACACGTTCACCATTCTCGTTAGTGGTAAGTGAAATTTTTAAGTAATAGTGCAAATTTAAGGTGATTTTTTTATTTCTTTAATTTATTGACTTGTATATATTTGGAGATGCATATTCTTAGTTTAAAATATTAATAACACTATTGAAATCAGAAAGACTGTTGAAGTTTAGCTTATTAATAAGTAATTCAGTAACTACAATTTTATTTGAAACCCATTCTTCTTCGTTACTCTGTCACAGCAACGAAATCATTTTGATTTCTGCTTAGTATTATTGTTCGCAATCTTTAGTACTTGTAAGCCATTACATCACTTCTCCACTTTAACCGAACACTTGTGCAAACGGCTGTACTGGTGTACTAGCGTTTGATCCGTCACAGCGGAGTTGGTCGATTTATCGCGAAACTTGGCCGATAGCGCGAGCACTTTTGTGCACGACTGTCGACGGAGAGGGTTTAGTTGGCGAGTGATTGTTCACCTGACTGTACCAGGTGTCGAGAGTTCGATTGCACGAGTTTTTTCATTCAGAGGCATGAGGGGTAAAACGGTGAAGTGGGAGTCGGACTCGCGTACTGAGGGTTCCGTTCCACCACACAATACATTGTGATAGCCTACATGGTTTTTGTTCAGTGCGATATTGACTCACGCTAGGCTAATTTTTATTGTTCGTTCTTCTATTTAAAAGTGCAAAGACCTCATTAATATATAGCTGGCGTAAGCTCAGGATAAGTATTCCGTCTTCTTGTCTATAGCTTTCTTTCAAATTCGTAATTCGGTATCTGTGGACGAAAACAAAAGACGGATAAACGATTAACTAGAATAGTATTATAATATTATGGTCTATGTTGTTGCGAAGCTTCCCCATGTTTAAATTGTATATAAGCGCCTTAATCAGGCTTTTAACGCACTATTGTAGCCATTTAGAAAAAACAATAACAAACAAAACTTTTACCACATTTTGCGTAAGTTTGTAAGTATTGAATACATGTAAAACTGAGGACCATCCTTAAATTTCATTAATGTAATATTTGTTATAACTTAATTCTAATCCACGTGCAGGTCTTAAATAACACATACAGTTTTTTCTTCACGTTTTAATGCTAAAACCTGACATTTGTACGCTTAACCGGCACAACGTGTTGTATGTATCGCCGTGATACATAATTCAACATATTTTATAGACAATAAATAGACAATAGTCAATTTTTTTTTTTTTTTTTTTTTGTGCACATATTGTATGAAACTGCCCATCGTATATGCAAATTATGATATTTTTTTAATGTTACAGGCAAGTCATTTGCAAATAACTACGAATGTTACAGGCAAGTCATTTGGCAAGTCATTTGTCAAGAGATTGCTTTTAGCAATAAGGCCGCCACTTGTTTTAATATTTATATTTATTAAATTATTTCTGTGTAATTCTTGGTGTGAACAATAAAGAGTTAATCAACCAATCAATCAATCTTGAACCTAACTTGAAAACTGCGTAAAATTTATCTGCTTTTATTAACTTTTACTTACTTTAAAGTTACGTTTAATTTTTCTTCCCATCAGGTGTAATTGTGATAAGTCAAATACATGCTTATAAAGTATTTAAAAAAACTGCCGCTATCCTAACTACTAATAAGGCAGACCACTCAGCCTGAAAAGAGACAGCGCTAGATCAAAGCGAGACTAATTGAACCCGCGCGTGGCTTGGAGCCGCATTGACCTGTAAAAGCAGCGGGATCAATAGTCCGCACTCGATGCTCTTCCATGAAATATGCATCCGACGCTCGTTACATATGTTTCAGTGGAGCCCACTCACCCCGCTGTGAGCGCTTTGTTTATTGAAATTAATAATGCATTTGTTTTTAATATGTATACCCAGGCTTGCGTTTGACTGTCACCTCGTCTGATGATAAACGATGGAGCACGCTTTTCTAGAACAAACCGATTCACTCGCGACTTGAATACACCCAGATTATAATCATCGGGAAAAACCCACTCAGGCAGCGCATTCCACTGTTTAGCAGTTTGATTAAAGAAAGTGGAATCAAACGGTATCGTACGAGTTTTTGGTATATCGACCATGAAACGGTGTCACTTTTCGAGGTGCTGGCCGTCCAATAGAAGAATGGGCCCGGATTAAGATCATGCAAATCCGAAGCACACACTCCGAAATGAATTTTAATTGTTATAATCAATCTTTAATATTGCGTGACATAGGCCTTCTATCTAAGGGCGTTTTTTTATCCACCAGCTCGCCCAGTTGCAGGTTTGTGGATGCACATTGCAAAAACAACTCTCTGCCTATTGTAGAATGATGCATTACCTTTGTTCATTGTCTTGTGTACATGTAGTATACTTACCTACCTATATATACTATTTAATAATAATACAACAGTTCGTTTTTCATAAGAGCTTTGTCAATTTGTTAATTTTGGTTTTCTCTTGTTCGCTGAATTTAATAATAGTTTAGCTAAATAATTACAAGAATTAATATAAACAAAGTCAAAACTTAAAAATAACTAATCAAATAACCCGCCCCTGACCGTTCCCGATGCAAAAGTGCCCATCACACTCGCCGCGTTCCCACGTTGAATGGCAATGGCCATCCACCAGGAACGAACCGGAGCGAGAGTCACCTGTCCTATCTATGAGCCTTTGCCCTATTTCTCTAATAAGCGACTTAGCTTCTATGCCCCAACAACCCATGGTCTCCACAGCTGTAGGCACGAAGTGGTATAGCGGTTCCATAGCGGCGTACTTTAACCTCTTTTTTCTACTGGCGTCTTCCGCGGCGGCTGACGGGGAGTGGACGGTGCGACTCAGGAGGCTGGTGGCCACAGTGCTGACGCAAGTAGCATCCCAAACTAGGCACTTGCCGTTCTTCCATGGCACTAAAGTCAGCCCGTCCGGCCTCTTACCGTCAGACCTGCATAGACCAACTCAAGAACGTGTCAACTCAATTGAGGCTCAAGTACACAGGGGACGTTCGCCGACACAAAGGCTCTATGGACAATGTTGTTGAGGGCATGATGTCGCGGAAACCTCCCTGTACAACGACGACAACTCAGTGCGTGATAGCCATCAGCCTCCACCAAGAAGCCGCAGGTACATTTGTGTGATTCACACACTTTGCAGCCCAGGCGGAGGGCCACTGCCACACGCAGAGAGTCATCGTCGAGTAAAGTGCCCAGGTATATATACTTCATATAATTATTATCTTTGTTGTGTATAAAATTTGTTCTAATTCTACAAATAAAACCACATCCAGAACCACTGGAGGATGGGCAGCAGCGTCCTCTTAGTTAACGGTGGTAACACTCTGAGATCCCCAAGCCGCCTGCCAAGCGTGGGGATTATGGCAACCACTCCCTATTGAGGGAGAGGCTTTCGTCCAGTAGTGGACGTTTTCTGGCAGATAATGAAGTACCTACTTAAAAATAACGGACTTCAATTTCGATTACTTAGATGACACCTTTTTCCAGTTATTTTGATTTATTATTTATTATTATTATTAATTAAAACGGCAAATACACCACTTACATTAATTAATTAAAGCTACAATACAATTGAAAATATTAAGATTTCATTAAATTAAAATTACATTATTAATTATTATAAATATACAAATATGTAAATGTATATGTGTATGTGTATGTGTTGGTTTAAAACCAACTACTGAACCAATTTTAATGAAATTTCCATGAGAGCAACTTGAAAGTATATCCTATCAAATAAAAAAGGAATTTTTCAAATCGTTTTATAATCGACGGAATCTGAGGTAAAATTAAAAAAAAACGTGTTAGTAGATATTGGATTTTTCGTGATCTGTATAAAATTTTATTTGTCCATAAGAATATTCGAGTTTCCTAAGAAAACGTTCTTGTAGATACGATAAAAAAATGCCTAATTGTGCCGCATTGTGTTGTTAAAACTCCACAAAAAGGTTGCTTCCGATAAGGGAAACGTTTCTTTTCATCGGTAAGTAGAAAAAAAAGCGCTCTTGGTTTCCTTATAGAACGAGGCACAAACGTTATTACTTAAATCAATGTCTGTGGTTTCTGGTCTAAACGCGGGAGTTCTCGTACTCGTATCAAGACAGCTTCCCTGTGCTTAGTGCAGCCTAAACCAACAGTTTAGCGTCAGGGAAAATTAAACTGTTCTCTTCATACAGCCAGCCCAGAGCCACGACTGATTACATAGTTACTTGAGCTTGTGACGTCACTCGAGAACTACTTATTACCTACAGACTGTGTAGTGTGTATTCCTATTAACAGCGCTCTGAGGTATTACCCGCTATCTTGCAAGTGTATACAGGGTTATAATCAGTTAGCATCCTTTTAAGGGCATGTTCTGTACATCAAGACAAACAACTTTTACTACAGGGCCAACATTGAAATCGTGAAAAAAAAACAGCTGTTGAGAAAAAAAGAGTGAAAAATGTAAATCATATTTTAACCTAGAATCAAAATCTCTCAACACGACATTCGTTGGCCTAAGTTCTATCTAAAACCAAACACCAGCTAGATCCCGAATCCCCTCAGTAAGGTCACAAAGATTCCCAACATAATTCAGGGACCCCAGTTTACAATATCTGTCAACTCCAGCCTGTTTAGACTCCTGACCGCAAACGCGTAGACCTAGCAATTCGCAGCTGCTACTTCCCACACCAACTTTACACAGCTAATTGTTGCGCAAAATTCAACTTTGTTGTTGAAGTTATAAGGGTGGTGAGGTATGTATGTCGAGTTAAAATGGCCAAAATAATGTGCTGGGTGTATAGTATAGTATAGTATAGTATAACCCAGCTTATGAGTACAGTATATTAACGGATACGGTGTATAGTGTTTGTTCAAAGATAGCGGCTTTGTTGCGAGAGATTAATGCGACGAAGTAGTTTTGGCTTCTAGGTTGTTGGGTTTGTTCATCTCCGACCATTTTCTCTGAAGCTAGATTGGCTCAGAATACTACGCTAATTTCAATATATTTGAAGATAATGAAACCACTGAAAATCGTTTTGAAAAATTGTAATCGGTGAAAAATTACTGAGATAACATTACATGGAATATTTGATAAGACAATAGACAATATTTTATTTGTAGAAAAAACACATTTTGTACACAAGACAAGACAATAGAAACGCATAACAAATTATAAGTAGGTACCTAACCGCATATTATAAAAAAAAAAACTATCAAATTACGAGACGAGCAAGACGTTCGCCGGGTGATAAGTGTCACGCCTGCCACTAACAGTAGCAGTGCCAGAATTGTGAACTTGCAAATACATTCCTGCGCCGCACTGCGCTCGTCACCCTGAGATATTAGATGTAAAATCTGTTTATAGCCGAAGTAATTTATCTGGTTTCCCATTAATTTATAATATTAGGAAAGCGTTCAATGACATTGAAAGCTTTTCTATTTGCTTTTAAAATTTTACTGACTTTCTATAGTTCAAAATCATATTTATACATACCTGTTTTAGTCAAAGCATATCTACTTAGGATAAGTTACTGGCTCCCGACATACATTTCTTGACTAGTTTGGGAGTCTTTTAAACAAAAATTTTTTAGGAATCATTTTTTTGTCACAATTTTGTATTTAAGTATTTATTTTGTATATTTGCAAGACAGACCGCATTGAAACCAGCTATTTATTTTATGCAGTACTTATTGAAAGAGGCTCGATGATTCCCGCGTTCCAGATATTATTGGCAACGCGCCAAGTCCGCCGAGCAGTCTCCAAGCAAAGGTTGCGTTTTGTACAAGTATACATGTTCTATTCAATCTGTGCGATTATTCCGCGATCGGCGGCCGAGAGGGGAGGTAATGACGTCACCAATGACGTCATCTACCATGATTGCTATTGGTAATATTCTATCTACTCTATGAATAATGTGGATAAGGAAAATGTTGATTTCGTGACGTGTAATTATGTTGTTTTCTTTATTTGATTGGAGATGTAAAAATATTAAAATCGTTAGCATAATTATTATGAAAAATTCAACAAAAAAATACGTTAGTCTACTTTAATAAAGCTGGCTTTTTGCAAGTTGGACTTTTTTATGATTATGAGGCCAACCCCAACGTTGCGAAATAAATAAATATAATATTCTCAAGACTTTCATCAATCTGGTTGCTAACGTTTTGTTTTTGTGTAATAGATTATGTAGTTTTTATTATGTAGTTTGTTGTAGACAATGATATTATAATATATAAGGATATCGCGCATATGTCATATCGCGCCCTCAAATGGCCCCGTGAAAACGGCCCAGGGACTGTCTCGCCTGTCTGCGCTCACTAAGCGAGACGTGCGCTATCCCTTTTGCTCTCATAAAAGTGCTATCTTCTTTCGCACTCCGGCGCCAATGATTATGCATACATAAATGCATATGCGTATTACGGCGTAATAATGACGGCACGGGGGTAATTTTCAAAACTTGTTTTATTACGCGATGGTGCATCTTTCGTAATCTTTGGTTGTAGGTATTAATGGCTATGCCCAAAAAAATACTATTTAAGAATTGCAAAGAAATCGAATGTCCCATAGAAATATATACCTCGCCCTCGATGACACAAATATAGAACAGTTGCCTTTGAGAGATGGTCCCATTGCAAAAGTTGGTCAAAATGGTGAGCAGAATATGACCTCCTTCCAGCTTAGTGCTCCCGATCCACGTAACCCTTTAAAATAAGGTCGCTGGTAGCTACTTAACCACACTGAGCACCCTTACTGCTTAGCCTTACAGAGTAACCGTATGTTAACTTAAGTATGCAAGGTTATTCGGAAAGGTTATTTGGATAACAAATCTAAGCACTGTACTCAATCCAAGACTTATGAGGTAAAGTTAATAAAGCGCCATATAAATGTACTGTGAAGCGCTATAAAGCGCGTCATGGCGCCATATTTCATGCAAACTCGTATAAACCACAGATCGAGTATCGTAAAAACATTATGGACTTTACACACAAATAAATAAGGGACAGATGTACACATAGGACCTGGGTGTGTCCTAAAACTGCATCAAGAACCACCGGAGGACGGGCAGCAGCGTCCTCTCAGTTAACGGTGGTAACCATTCTGCGATTCCCAAGCCGCATGCCAAGCGTGGGGACTATGGCAACACCTCCCTTTAAGGGAGAGGCCTTCGTCCAGCAGTGGACGTCTTCCAGCTGTTAATGTGGACACATCGATTGAAGAAAGATAGGGGGATATCGCAAGCCTTACAATTATGGCGACAATTCATAATAAATTATAAAAACACAACTGATTTATTTTTAATCAACAATAAATTATAAAAAAAACATAGTGGCACCTTCAACTAAATTCCTAGATTCCCAAGAGACCAAGTTCATTCTTTTTTATACTATAGACCCGTGTCCACTGCACGTCCGTAACCCGAGCACCGTGACAGACATGCAGTGGACACGCGGCTATAATAATATGTGTACCACTACTTCAGCGACGTCATCTTGTTCTCGTTGAAGTCTCGGTAACGGCGTCGGTGGACAAACGGCCTAACACGCATGAATTTTCGAATCATCAAAAATGCTGCTTCGCTAAATGTTATCCTTGCTATACCATAAGACCGATGATCGACTACAGTAACAAACGTGCTTGAAACGTGAAATAAGCTCGCCTTGAGTTCTCCATCTGCCAGTTCTTCATCCGTTTCTCTAGAGCCAGGGTCGACGAAAAATCTGCGGCGAGGTCGAACACAGGAAATTGGATGCCAGCGATCGGCGATCGACGACATCTAGCCCATTTTGCACGGACGCTATGTTTGTCGACGACCTTACACTATTTGTGTTCATGCACGATTATATTGATACAACATACAGTTTAAGCCATGGTAGCTGTGGTGCTAGTTCAGAGATAATTTTTTTATCTTTTGATCATGCCTTGATCATATTGCCTTTCCGAGTATCTGCACATCGATAGTCATTGGCTTATGCAGTTCACATAAAAATAACAATTGAACTTAAAAAAAAACAAGTACGTATTTGCAATTTCGTTTCTTTTTCTTATTTTTTCTTATGGCATAAGCGATAAAATAACTTTAATAGATACTACTACATTACGTTTACTTAGATGACCTATTATTTAAAGGCTTGTGTTCAGTTATTTTGAAACCAAACTAATTAACCGATTTGATGTTTTTTGTATTAAACTAATCTGAAAGTAATTATATCCCTTTCAAATAAAAATAACTAAATTGGTATATATAAATGACGATGATGTAAGATAATAAATATTTAAAAAAAAGCTATCAAATTGAGAACCTCCTAGGCTTTTTGAAGTCGGTTAAAATGTATTTGCAATAAAAATAATAGATCCTTTAAAATATTTATTTTAATGTTCGACCGGCTTTAGATTAATTTGAAAGTGTGTGGTCGCGGGTTCAAATCACAGATCCGTACCAATGAGCTATTTAGAGTTTATGTACGATTCATCCCACTAGCTTATCGGTTAAAAGATACATCGCGAAGAAACTTCCATAGCACTGGAAAATAAATTCAATGGCGTATGTGTCCAGGTGGGGCCCAATCGCCCTTCGGGGTTAGACCATGTCAACGATAAATCGTTAACTATTTTTGTAAGGAAAAAGTTACACTGGAACTGTTATATAAGTACTAGAGGTTGCCCGCGACTTCGTCCCGCTCCCAAAATTCACCACTTTAAATCATCCCGAGCAATTTTTTTAGCCTATTCAAGTCTACTGACTCTACCAACTCTATCGACTTTACCGACTCTACCGACTCAACCGACTCGACCGACTCTACCACGCCCCCCCCCCACCCCCCTTTTTTTTAAATTGTTTTTTTTTGTTTTAAATGAACTATCCAAATTTTTGTGACTAAAAGTACAAAAACAAAGGATTTTTATACAAACTTCCCAATTGGGGGTCGAAATTCGAAAAATCCTTTCCTAGGACACCCCTACGCATCGAGACGAATACACTCTCCAAATTTCAAGTCTGTACGACCAGTGGTTTGGGCTGTGCGTCGTCTGTCAGTCAGTCACCAATCATTCAGTCATTCAGGACAGAGCCTTTTATATATATAGATAGATAGATAAGTACAGATAAAACAGAAACTACAAGTTAAATTGCTTTCACGAGTTTTACGGGCACTTTACTAAGAACAGCCCAAAATCTGACCAATTCTGCCAAGGTCCGAATAAGGACCTTAACCTAAAGTCATACCCTACTTTACACCAAAACAATTTCGTCGCAATTTCCAACCGTAGCATATAAACTTACAGTTGTTTTTTGCTTGTAGGTTTGGACCAGTGATTTCAGTAAAGTCCGAGCCTCGTTAACTTTTCCCAAAGTGGCGGGATCCAGTAACTCGCGCGAGTTACTGGCGCCCCAACTTGAATAACACGGGTAGTTAATTAGCAAGCGTTAGTTGATCGTCTCAAGTTTGCTGCACTCGACTTCACACTTGTTTTTCTTGGGGAACTGTAGTTCCCAAGTTGATGGTGTAGGGAGAAGACGCGACCTTAAAACAAGCTAGGAGAAAAAAAAATGCAGAAAAACAATACCCACAGAAAACCGACTTACACTTAAACCAGGCCAACATGTGGAATGAACTCCCTTCCTCTGTCTTCCCGTTGAGAATAACATTGGGTTCTTCAATAGGCGTGTTAATAGAGTCCTAACACAGAAACGTCGCAATACAATAAAACTCTTTAAAAAAAAAAGAACAACCGACTTCAATTTTGACAACCTGGATGACAAAACCTTTTTAAAACCAAACTACTGAACCGATTTCGATAAAAAAATATGGGACCACCTGAAATAATACCTACCAAACAAAAATGGCTTCAACTCAGCGTAATGCTGTTTATCAAACAGCGCTGATCTTCCGTTGAGGCCGATTGAAGTGAGACCACGATAGGCTTAAAACACCGAAACGTATTAAAATTAAAACTATGTATGATAATATCTGTACACATTACGAAAAAAATTATAAAGGTATAAGTTTTAATAAAGTAATCGCGTAACATACATCCAAAAAAAACATACATTCGAATAAAGAACCTCCTTATTTGAAGTCGGTTGAAAACACGCACCTAGTATAAACACGCACCTAGTATAAACACGCACCTAGTATAAACACGCACCTAGTATAAAAACGCACCTAGTATAACCTACTAGAAACAAATTATAATTATATTTTATATTTTATTTTGAAATTTCTGAATACTTTTGCGTTTGACTACACCCTGCCTGTAAGCAACGGTGCGGTCTAGGATGGAGCACACTTAGAAGGAACCTATTAACTTATATCGTTATTGACGACTCCTTCCATATTAAAATCAGACAACACGATTAGGTTTTTATCACATAGGAACACATAAAATACATACACTTGAAAACGTAATTCTTACGTTACCCTTTCTTGAGCAGTCGGGTAAAAACGCGCACCCTAACGGCAAACGTCTATATCCTAACGCGCATAAATTGCACGTAAACGCGAAGGCCGGAATTCTTGAAGGGGTTGTTAAACACCCCTTAATGGCCGCCTCTCGTTAAGAGGAAAGGTTTGGGCTGTTCTTTGAAATTAACAGTTACAGCACTTGACCAGTATACCTAGACCTCTGGAGATAGAACTGAAATCTATGCGAATACAGATCTTTTAATTAGGACGAGCACTGAGAGCTACACTGATATAATACCTACCTGTATAGAGGCGTCACAGATTTTTTATTCTGGCATAACCCTTTATTAACTGCAACAAACTACATTATATCTAACTGCTTGAACTACTAGAAAAATAATTTAAATAGAAAAAAAATGTTAGCTTACAGATCCTTTCAATATTTACTTTTCTACTTATAGACAAATTAGGGGTTCCTATATATTATAGACATATTATTTATTAAATCCTAACTATCCGCTTAGCATAAGATAGAAATTAAAAAGTCTTAGGCCGAACAGGCCCAACTACTCAAACATCGAAAGTATCCACAGCTAAGCGCACATTATCACTTTGTGGCGCTGGCTGTGGAAACTATGGGCCCGTGGTCGTCCGACATTAAAAAATGTTGTAAAGATGGCCAAGAGATTGGTCCTCGGCTCAGAGCTGGCGCATACTTTGCCCAGAGGCTAAGTATTGCCATTCAACGAGGAAATGCAGCCAGCATCTTGGGAACCCTACCGCATGGTGGCGATCTAGACGGCGTTTTTGTTTTATAGGTACTAGGGTTTATATATATATATATAATTGTAAATTAGTAGTTATATAGTTTAAATATTTACTTAAGTTTTGTACATATGTACCTATTATACAAAGGATTAAATACATTTATTCAGAAACTTTTAAATAAATAAATTAGTATGTATCACGTATTGGTATTCTATAGATTGTAACTAAAGATATTTTATAAAATCACAATAAATCCTTGTGGATACCAATACTAAAAAATGAAATTGTGGCTATAGAAAGATATTTAATAGGTAGGTGGACCGACAACATTGTGAAAGTCGCGGGCAACCGGTGGATGCAAATAGCAGGTTGTCGTACAGTGTGGCGGTCTAAGGGGAGGCCTTCGTTCAGCAGTGGGCGTCTCGGGGCTGATGATGACATTTATATCGGCCTATCTCCAGTGTACCGAGCGAGAGCAATACAAAATATACCTAAATAATTACAATATATGGTTCTTATTTTGATAATAAATGTACTTTTTAAAGAAAGTTTATAAAGTTTAAAAAGAAGTGTTTGATTGTAATAATAACTAAATTGAAAGGTACGTTTCAAATTACATTGGACGAGGTTTTGTGAGTTCACATAAAGTTTTATACATTTGAGACAGCTCGAAAATTGCTCGTTCGTTTGGTGAACATCCCGCGGTTCGTGCGAGTTAGTGATTTTGTAAAGAGATAAAATGACATTAAACACATTAACATGAGAATATGAAGCTAAAATTATTCTAGCTTAACAGTTTTCTGAACCTGTTATTTTCTCAGTTAACATGAAACCCTAAGTACTTGTAGCTACTTTTATACTTTTTATACTAACAGTTATTGCAAAAACCTTCCTTTTTATTTTGAAAAAACTTAGTACTTATTTAGGTAAGTATATTTAAAACTTGCTCAAAATAATACGATATTTTTATCAGGTTAATAACTTATTACATGATTTGTCAGTAAGCGTTCTTTATTTTCTTCTTGAATCTATATTTATTAATTTTGTAGAAGTGTCTTCATTCCTATTTAATATATGTGGTTATAACATAACCATCGGTTATCTTGAGCGAGTTTTTGTATATACCTGGCCTCTCCATAAACAAATGTCTAAGTACCTAGACCCTTTTTCCAAGTTAATGTTTTATGTATTTGAGCTTAAACTAAATTTGAGCTGAAAGTAGCCTAGAAGTAGAATACCTAATTCGTTTATTATCTCTCTCTATTGTTGATACTCAGAGTATTTTGAACTCTACTCCGGATGCAGACAGCTTTATTTATTTTACTGGCTGCATCCTGCAATTGCACCTGGGATTTAATTATTTCATTCAGAAACAGTAGTCGGTATAATAAACTAGTAGGTAATTATAATATTTACTTAACTGCATCTCACCCACAGAAATTTCCGATCGATTTACCGATTTAAACCATTTTCAACCGACTTCAAAAAAGAGATTCTCAATTCGACTATAAGTTTTTTTTTTATGTTTGTTACGCGATTACTCCGCCAATTATAAACTGATTTTGATGATTATTTTTTGTTTGGTAGGTAATAACTTCAAAGTTGGTCCCATACAAATTTTATCGTAATCGGTTCAGTAGTTTGGTTTTTAAATCAAAATTACTAGGAAATATGAAGATGTCATCCAGGTATTCGAAGTTGAAGTCGGTTGTTTTTTTTTAAAGCGTATTGTATTTTTAAATGATCGGGAGCTCGTTTCCAACATAACTACGATAAGTATCTCGAAAATAAACATAGAAATGTTTAATGATTAGGTTGGTACCTAATAACTTTTTTTATTCTTTTAGGATTACTAACAGCTAGCACCTAGTTAACGAAATGTTATGGTTGTTCCTATCTCGTCCTATGACGTCTCATCCTTCTTTATTCGTTTTTCTTAACTCAACCGTTTTCTACTCTTAACACATCCTTTTTGTATTCTTGCCTCATCCGACTTCAATCTTTTTTATTAAAGCTACGGTTTGTAATATACTGTTGTTGTTTTTTAAATAAAAATACAGGCAGCCTGACGTACTTTTATTGTATTATAGAATTTAAAGAAGAACTCGCCGCGCCTTTTATTTTGAAACTTTACTTAAAAACTCCGAAATATTTTTATAACTTTTATGTTTTATGTCCACGAGTTGTTATAAAACCGATTAGTTCTAATGGTTACCTACTTTACGTTATGAAAAGCTTATATCTCCATTGTTTAAAATATTTTCAGCAAAACCTGCCGAAAATAAGATTTTCAGCCTAGAAACATTTTATAGAAGAATTGGTTACTCCCCTTAGTTTGAAATAATGAAACGCGTTATATTTATATGTATTTGTCACTATATCATAATTTTCAGAATTTTAAAAGCTATGAAGAAATTGCTCGCTAAATATTTCAAAGCAAATTTTTCTCTAGATTCGTTCAGAAAAGAAAAATAAATCACACATAGAATTATGAATTTATAACATGACATAATATGCTATTCATCTTACAATTTTTTACCGTAATATTAATTCGCAAAAGTTAATTATCTTAAATGCCAATTCAGACAATTTCAGAGAACTTTGAGGGCCCTCAAATTTTGAAACTAGACTTTAATCACTTTGATTACCTATCTAATCTGACTTCTTCAAGTCTAATCGCAATATTTAGGTAAAAGCAAAGGTCACGTAAAAGCTTAGGACATTTTCCATACGCAGGTGGCCTAGTGGTATTAATTTACCATACTTACCTCCTTTTTATGAACGAGACCAAAATGTCACATGCCTTTATATTTAAGGTTATACAGTTAAATAATATGTATTATGTTTTTATGAATAAATAGAGTAACTTCATAAAACAGAATATAATATTTATTCAAATAAACAAAGATATTCTAATAGACAAAAACAAACAAAAAAAACCCTCCCAAATTAACTACGATTTTTAGCCCCCCCCTTCCCCCCCAACTTCCCCCCTTTGAATGAACTACCCAGATATAATTTTTTCATCACTATAACTTTAAAAACAAAGAACTTTCCATACAACATTCCACCCCCCTTTCACACACAACAAATCGTCCCTGTCAAAAAAAAAAAATTATCAGTTTTTTTTAAAGTTAACTATCCAAATCCAAATTTTCGTGACTAAAAGTCCAAAAACAAAGGACTTTCATACAAACCCCCCCCCCCCCCCTTGGGGGTAGAATTTCAAAAAAATCCTTTCTTAGTATACCCCTCCGCATCGAGAAGAATACACCCTCCAAATTTCAAGTCTGTGTGACCAGCGGTTTGGGCTGTGCGTTGTCTGTCAGTCAGTCAGTCAGTCAGTCAGTCAGGACAGAGCCTTTTATTATATTAGAAGATAGATAGATAGATTAAAAAAATGTTTTTAAAGGTCAAACAATATTTCACGTTACCGCAAATATTATTGTTCCTGCTGAAAATATACAAAGGCTGAACCAAAATAGAGTGAATCCATTACCACAGGGGGTTTATGAACCGGCACAGAGCTCTTGTGGCGAAATAATAAGGCTTTGACATGAATGGCCTGATTTATAGTGCGCCTTACAAATGGGGAACGAACTGTTATTGCAGGGCTGCTTAGTTTATCTTACGATCACTGGAAGAGGGGGTGAATCATAAATAATTACTAGAATAGTTTTATCATCACACTAATAATATAAACGCGAAAGTTTGTCGGTCTGTGTGTGCTGTGTGTGTATGTTTGTAATCTCTTTACGCCAAAACGGTTCAACGGATATGGATGAAACACGGAATGGAGCTTATTTCCAGGAATAATCAAAATTTTCTAGTGGTAGGACTCTACTGGAGAGTCCAGCTGGGGAAGTATCACACCTTTGCCAGTTATTCAACCGCTAAGCAGTACTGTGCAAGCATTACAGTGTTCCGGTTTGAAGGGCAATGTTACCAGATTTAACATCTAATATCTCAGGGTGACGAGCGCAGTGCAGTGCGGCGCAGGATCGTGTTCGCAAGTTCACAATTCTGGCACTGCTACTTTTAGTGGCAGGCGTGACGCTTACCACCAGGCAAACGTTTTGCTGGTCTCGTCACTCGAAAGTATTAAAAAAAACATTCCTGTTTTTCATCACCACGTGGCTGAAAGAGCGTATCGCAGGTTGGTTAAACTATACATGCGTCCAGCAGTGGACGTTTTATGGCTGACGACGAAATAAATATTGGGGGACATTTTACACACAGCGCCATCTAGTGCCATACTAACCAAAGCTTGTATTATGGAAACCAAATAGCTGATAGAATACTTATATACTTTTTTTTTTTCGTAAATACATGCTTATAATACATACTACATCCAGACACAGAACAAACATCTATGTTCGTCACATAAATGTTTGCCTTAGGTGGGGATCGAACCCACGCCCCAGACATGCTACCAACTGAGCTATAAGGCTGTCAAATGAAAATAATTTTGTTTTAATTGTTAACTACGTATTTTGATGTAGAGGTATTTGTAATGATTGTTGGCTTGGACGAATGCTGAGTGCACGAAGGACTTCTTGACGAGTAAGTACTATTAGTTTTTGTTATTTATTCTGACTGTTGTAACTTATGTGGTCAGGTTTATTTTATTTGTTAGGCTTGCGTTTTACTGCCATCTCCGTTAATGTTAAGAGCCCTGTTTAAAAAAATCACGTGCTGTCATAGCAGTTTTTTTTACGGTTTTTATGAGTTAGTGTTTTCCCAAAAAATATATTTGTGTCTGTAAGATGTGAGTAGTGAACTAACGCTTTTGTAATATTTCTAAAAAAATTAGATAAATAGAAAAAAAGTTAACAAAACACCTCTATTACCACACATTACAACTCAATGTTTACAAATTTAGCACGAAAATTTACTCACGTGTAAAATAATATACTTTTTCACGAACTAGCTCTTAGTTTTAATAAAATATTATATTATGCTAGTAATAAATTAAAAATGGGTCTCAAAACTAAAAACGAAAGTAACAAAAACTAAATAAAAAGTTTTAACCTGAAAAATCCAATCTAGACACGCACGAATCTGCGTAACTGCCTTATTTTTGCTCCGCTAAATGTGGCCCTATCTCATTCAGCTTTAGAATAATTTTGATCGCAGTAAAAAATGTGCTTGAAACATGATGAAGATGCAGTCTACGATGGAGCACGCTTGCCTAGAAGAAACCGATTCACTCGCGACTTGAAGACACCCAGATTATAATGACTTAATATATTATATTAACATAATTGACATAGTAATAAAGCAATCTTATTATTATATTTTTATCTATCTCTTATATTTTTATTAGACGAAACATTTTCAAAAATCTAAGGCTTCCTGATTATTTTTAAGGATTAATTAAAACACCTTGATTAATTTCTAAGCGCCTTTTTATTAAACCTGGGGTAGCTTCGGAATATTTAATCCATCTTCCGTCTTTATCTACCGAGTTCCAAATCTGAAGACGGATTAACTCCTCCGAGGCTAGTCCACATTTAAAAAGCGAGTGAGCGAAGTCTGTGCAACATCTGGGATTTGCTTTCATCTGTCCTATGTATGGATGTTGGTATTCTAGCAAAGGTCGTATTTTTCAATTGATCTTGACGAAACTTTTATACTTACAGTTTCTAGGATTCAGATTTTTTGTCGTAATTTTTTTTTCATCTACTCAAATAGGGGGCGATCAAAAAAAGAGGAGGTTTGCTGCAACGCCCTGTACTAGATGTCTGAGAATATTTTGTAAGTTCAAAAAACATGTATTATCAGATCGCAGTTTGGGCCAAAAGTGTTAAGTTAAGTTCGTATATAGGCTGTGCAGCCAGCCCTAGTATCAGAGATGTGCCGCCCGAAGACCTCTGACCTGGCTCGACGCTTGTTGTTATAGTAACATAGAACAAACAACCGGAACCAACAGTTTAACGTGTCATCCGACCCACGGTAGTGCTCAGAAATAAATGACACTCATGGTCACCCATCAGAAGACTGACAGGACCAGCCGTTGCTTAACATCGTTGGTCGTTTAGAATCCCCTACTCAAGCCACGCCACGAGCGTTACAAACCAGATGAGTTAAAAAAATAGTAGTACTTAGTATGTTTGTGTAAGATCCTGTTTTCTCGATCCAAGGCGTAAACTATTCCTTTTCGTAAGTTTGAAGTTTCTAGAACAATCAAAGTAAATAGCTATCGGTGAAGCGCCGAGTTGGGAGGATGTATCACAGCGGCGACAATCCAACGATACAGGGTGCGACCTACTTACCCGCAAATACGGTCAAATGGAATAACTAAAACTTCCCATCAAGGACTATGTAGTTTTGTATGGAGAGTACGATCGTAGCGCCCTTACGTAACCGTAAAGATAAGTCAGTGATGTAGGGTGCGTATCTCCGCCATTAATCTGTATTAGTGCTGCCATCTGTCCAAAGGATTACTAGATCCAGAAGCCTGTAGCCAAGCTCTAGAGCGTAGTTAAAGCTGTTCCGACACATTATTAGGAATATTAGTTGCCAACTCCAGTAGAGCTAAAACAGTCGAGACGGCTTATCTAGTCTAAGCAATGTTTGCCACGGCTGATTTTTAGATGGGTAACCGAGAGAACTCAACCGTTTGGCCATAGAATACTCATGTTTTAAAATTTTATTTGCTAACAAGCAATTCATAAAAACAGGATAGCTTCGTAATTAGAACATTTGAATCCAAGTTTTATATTCAAACCCAGGTCTGATAACGAAACACTATGATATTTGATAAGAATCAAACGAACCCATTTCCAATTAGGTACCAACCAACTTTGGCTGGCTTCACAACCACCCTGAAATTTTAAAATGGTTGCCAAATTGTCAAACATTATGTATTTTTATTGTTTTGTTAACTTTATCCTTTTCGAATACACACTAAACCATGGTTCACCATGCCTTTCCGAAATAGTTTAAACTTCTAACATTTTCACCTATGACGAATCATCGAACGGCAATTAAACTAGATTTCAAATGTATAATTATAATCATTATGTCAAGGTAAGTTATGAACTTGAATCTGGGCTAGATTATTACACCAAAATAATAAATAAAAGAGTTAAAATTTAAATGAGCGCTACTGTTGATGACACAGTTGTTTGTTTGGGTTATACGCCAAGTGGACTCGAGGGGCTGGACGCGTGTGTCCAGTTGGTGAAACTCAAAATTGGTATCAGTCGTTATTTCGTCATCTAGACAACTGTATACGTAACAACAAATGAAAATGACAAAGCCATGGCAGAGTCTCTCATAGAGACTAGTAGAGAATCTCTCGTGTCTTTATTGAAAGAGTTCAACATTTTCTGCACTTAAATCAAAACTTTAACAAAAGAGAAACTGCAAAGTGCCAAGTCCTCGAGACAACGCAAGAGTGAAATAATAATTATTATTATTATATTCATTTATTTCAGACACATTTAGTCCATAATTATACATCATTCATCATCATCATCAGCCCGGAGACGTCCACTGCTGAACGAAGGCCTCCCCCTTAGACCGCCACACTATACGACAACCTGCCATTTGCATCCACCGGTTGCCCGCGACTTTTACAATGTCGTCGGTCCACCTAGTGGGAGGCCTTCCTACGCTGCGTCTTCCGGTTCGCGGTTGCCACTCAAGAACCTTTCTTCCCCATCGGTTGTCAGATCTTCGAGCGATGTGGCCTGCCCACAGCCACTTCAACTTGCAAACCTTGTGAGCTATGTCGGTAACTTTGGTATACATCATTACATTAACATTATTCATAAACATTAAAAAAAAAACATCAATATCATACTAATAATACTACTACACTACTACTACCAAGTCAGAGACCAAGACCCACTTTGGGGCACTGCGCCAAGGAAGTAAATTGTTAGTAATATCACAGATTATTTAATACTACGAGTATACTAGTAATAGTATTAATTCAGAGATATCAAAAGATACATTAAAATGCGCAAACCCCTCAGAAGGCAAATTCAATAGAAGAAACCACATGGGTATAAATTCCTCGGCTTGTCCTAAACGAATAAAGCTGGGTACAAACTGAATTAGTTGGTATTCCAACAAAGCTCTCGGACAAATTTGCCGCTACCCGCTGCAGCGTATGAAATATGAGGGTAGTCATAATAGTGAGCGCCTGCCTAGCCCTGGCAAGTTATGTAATCTTGTGAGATCACGGTGTAATGTTTCAATTAGAGCCAGGAGGCTTAGGGAAATCTTCAATTCGGTGGAGTGAGTTAATGGTCTATGTAAAAGATAGTGTCTTGGTCATCAGTTTGCTTACAAAGATGCGGTCTACGATTGAGCATAATGGATTAAAAGCAGGTTGTGTCTATCGACAAATACCCGCTTGGGAAGAGCATTTTATGATTTCACTATTAGTTCTTGTAAGTACAGATCAATGATTAGTTCGCATAATGAAAGTGGAATCACACCAATTTCGTTTTACATCAACCATGCTACTTTAAATGTAGAAAAACATTATAATATAGCCGTCTATTTATTACCCCCATAACGCGGGCACTCTTCATGGTTATCCTAATTATATTATACATAGGAAACATTATGAAATATTGTATAAAAAGAAAATACAGTTTCGCCACTAACCGCTAATTCACTGAAAAAAAGCGTCCTTCAATCTAGAACAAAGTAATTATATCGGTCATTTCATATTCAATAGTTTAGATACTGCGAAATTTGAAATTCTAACTACCACCATCTGTTAATCGTATTCGCTAAGTAGTGACGCAAACGCGAGAGCTCTGTCATCTGCCAATCAGGGGCTATTTAAACGTGACCGCCCACCAATCAGAGACCTCGGTGGAATAGCACGTCAGAGCTGTCAGTCTGATTTGGTGCATGTGGAACGGAACGATAACGTGTGTGCTTTGGCTAACGAATTTATAATACCTACATTCAAAATGGCATTATTTTGATGCTAAGATTTTAAGGTATTTTTGATTTTCGAAGGTTCAAAACCTGACAAGGAACAAAAGTCTTGAACGGCAAAACCGCAATTATGAATCTGAAGAGATACGAGATACGAGAGACAGGAGCTAAATCCTCCAAGGGGCATACGTACGATTGGGTGAATTGATGACCTATAAAGTAAGACAGAGGTACAGTGGTTGGTGGCTGAGCCAAGGTTGACGGTGCGTTGGTCGTCCGTCTAGTAAGATAAAGTGTTAATCGGTAATCGGTCGACACGATTGGCGCGTGATCGAGGCAGATGAGATAGCAAGAGAGAACCCAATTTACTGATCAGCGGTGTTATAAAGAAAGTTGCTGCTGCTGCTGATGATGATGATGATGATGTTTTTTTGGTGTTGAACTGGAAATAGTTCAAGTAGTCTGTGTTTCGGTTTGAAGGGCCATTAGGACAGAGAAATTACTGGGCATGAAGAGATTTGACCTCTAATATCTCAGGGTGATGAGCGCATTGTAGTGCGGCGCAGGTTTTTTTTAGCAAGTTCTAAATTCTAGCACTGCTACTGTTATAAACAGGCGTGATGCTTTACCACTAGACGAACGTCTCACTCGTCTTGTCGCACCATAGCATTTATAAAAAAGTATAATATAATTAATGGCGATATAAACTTCGATTCTTGATAGAGCTTCTCTTTTAATGGTATAAACGCCGATAAACATTTACCATCAGAGTTTCCAGCATTTGTTTGCCACTATTCGTATAAAAAAACTTTCACAACCAAAGTTAATCTGGTTATCAAGTAAAACGTAGCATAGGAGGCAAGTGTAATAACTATGGCCATTCAGTCCAGGGATGTGTATACAAAGTTTTCTTGTTATGACTTCGGCCATACAACTTCATGCAACTTGTTGGCGCGAACTTAGCTCTGGATAATAAGTATGACATAACCAAGTTGCTATGGGAAAAGTATGGGACAATTCTCGGACGTAATCGAGGAAGTGTTAACTCTGTTATGTAACGTTAGTCATAACAGTGAGTCAGTCAGTGAGTCATAATATTGTACCTATTAATAAGTTTTGTAGAGTTTGTATAGGTATATAAAATGTAAATTCTATCAAAGTTAACAGATTTATTTAAATTATGAATAAGTACACATGTACAATACTTTTTTGAAGTACTGTACAATAATTTATTTATTTAAGTCAAGTACAACTTGGTTTCGTGCACCGAAGGTTCCGTACCATCACACAGAATATATCGCGTAAGTTGAAACGCATCGAAGACTGAATAATTTCAGAAAAAGAATGGATGGATATAATTCATATAAATATAAAAATTGTTGGCTCTTTACACTAATCCGACCCACACTTATTATTTGTTAATATATTATTATATCACACTAAGTTAGACAGTTCTATGAATTAATATTGTATTCTTCATTCATTCCTTGTTTTTTTCTGCCATGTGATCTATCACCTTAAAACTTCAAACTATTGCGGTTCAAATGGTCATAATGGTGGTAATGGTCATGGTGGTGGTGCGGCGCGGGATTGTGTTCGAATGTTCACAACTCTAGCACTGCTACTACTGTTAGTGGCAGGCGTGACGCTTACCACCAGGCGAAAGTCTTGCTCATCACGTCACTTGAACGTATAAAAAAAATTGTATGGATAGTCAGAAATATTACTGACACAAAGTTAGATACCCTTAAGGTACGGAACCGTAAAAATACAGACAAGATAAAATATTGTAATGTAGATTCACTAGATTCATAAAAGTCGCAGGAGGCGTATAGGCTGAGTGGCCAGCCCTAGTGTCAGAGTTAATGTGCCGCCCGAAGGCCTCTGACTTGGCTGACGGTTGTTGTTATAGAAACTAGAACAAACAACCGGGACCAACAATTTAACGTGTCATCCGATCCACGGTAGCGCTCAGAAATAAATGCCACTCACGGTCACCCATCCGAAGACTGACCGGACCGTCCGTTGCTTAACATCGGTGATCGTTTAGAATCACCTAGACAAGCTACGCCACGAGCGCTACAAAAACACATCAAACCGTTTAAAGAATTCGTTGTAAATCTCAATTTTGTAATAATGCGTGGCCTTGGACGTATTCATCAGAGAACTTGGCTCCTTTGAAGACGGGAGAGGTTCTCGAATAGCCTTCTTGTCAAACTTTTGTTTGAAATCGGAGTTTGTCGACAATGTAAAAAGCGGGTCGAGGTAATTTCGCCGTCTGGCCGGCACCTGAGCAAACTTGACTTGGAAGCGGTAGACGCGGCGACTTCAGAGAGAAGCTATGACCTGCACGCATGGCAGACGGGACCGCTGCTCGGCCTCTGTTGCTACTCACCGCTGTTAACCGAGAAAACGCTGCTGCCGATCCTCCGGTGATTCTGGATGTAGTTTTAGGACATACCCAAATCTATAGATTAGTACATGATGGTGCAAGACTAATTACTGTGCTATGTTCGTGTGCATTACACTCGAGGTAATCGCCTCGCGTAATCGGAGTATGATGTTTGATACAAAATATATAGAAAGAAAAAACGGGGCACCCCGTCTTTACTGTATGTCCGAAACGTGTCCGACTTTTACGTCCGTTGTGTCTAGCTTGAGCCTAAGTACACTTTAAGAAAATAGGTAGCCTGTCGCGCGACTGTCGCAGAACTATCGGAGCCCAGCGGGAAGATTTTAAATTTTCTCAAATAACGTAGAGAATACAGAATAGTTTTACACGTGCTAGCTTTTATGAATTTCGGCTAGAATTTCGTGAATTTACTCGTAGATATTCAAGACTTCAGTGGGCGTGTTCAACTTCTCAGAAGAGTTGAAAGAGATGCTGTGAGAAACTTTAAACTAACACTGAATTTTAAGAAATAACTTCTCTGTTTTATTTATACGGGAATACTCACGTTTAATTAAATCGGATACACCGACTATAGTTTCGATCACATCCGCGCGCGTGCAGCTGCATCCTGCTTAGTATTCCCGTATAAATAAAACAAAAATGTGTCAAACCACGTCAGTTTTCATAATAAAATAATAACTTCTCTGTTTACCTGTCAGTTCACAACTCTTTCGTTCGTTCATTCTTTCTCTCTTTCAGTTGTGTTCATGAGATTATCTTACAAAAATTATGGAGTACTTAGTAAATAATCGCTTAGACCCTAAACCCACGTAAGTGACACGTGTTCTGGCAAATCTACGTACACACATTCATCTACAAATAAATGCATTAACAATACTAGATTATTCACCTAGGGACCAAAAGTAAAGGATGTCTCAGACCTCATGCATATTGTCTCCCAGTGACAAACATGAGATCTGAAGCTTCTTTACTTGCTCCCTTGGTGTGTATACGATTTTACGTGCCGCTGCGGGGAGGAAGTGGTTCTTTCGCTCTACGTAGCGGGGCTAAAGAAGCAAATTTAGCCCCACAGGCACGTAAAACTTGTTACTTTACACCTAAGGCACCACACCATACCAAGTCCAGTCATATCAAAATAAATTATATTTCTTTCTTTCACATACATTTGAAGGCTGAAACGTTTGGCAAGGGAAACAAAGTGTCTATAAAACATACTCGTATATTTATGTTAACAAATCCTAACATAGTCCGATCGATCGAACTTCGCGGTCGAACCACGTGGCCCCAGACATTCTTACGTCGTTACGCCACGCCATATATTTATTATTATTTAATTCTTTATAGCACACATAAATACATTAATGTACAAAAGGAGGACTTTCTACCAGTCATCCCCGCGGTTAAAGAGATGGGAATGTCGTCGTCAGCCATAAAACGTCCACTGCTGGACGAAGGCCTCCCAATAGAGGGGTGTTGCCATAATCCCCACGCTTGGCAGGCGGCTTGGGGATCGCAGAATGCTCACCACCGTTAACCAAGAGGACGCTGCTGCCCGTCCTCCGGCGGGTCTGGATGCAGTTTAAGGACATAACCAGGTCCATGGATGGGGATGTAGGCGCACAAAATGAATTATAGTTAAGAACAAATACAGTAATTATATTTCAATTAACTAATAACTAAAAACATCTATATAAATTTAAATGACTAATAAATAAAATTAAATACAAATAATTAATTAGACAATAAACTAAACCAATAATAATATAATATGAAAAACAAATATTTTAGCAAAATAAATACGAGTGATCAAATGGTTACAAAACTAGAGCTGATTTTAAATAATGTTCACGCACAACTCGTTTAAAGACTGGTTTCGATGGCGCCCTATGGAATGAGCTCGGATATCCAAATTCGGCAACGCACATAATCTATAATATCATTTTACCTGCAAAACCATTAATATATTTTTGGCTTTTAATTAATACGTAAAAACAACCTTTGTAGTCTTTTCGGTTATGTTCGTAATGTTTCTGAATGCTATAATATAAAAAATCTCTTCGACGAAGACAAGATAATTAAGATCGAACTTCACTTCAGGTAAGTTCGTTTGATCAATTAAATATTTGTGTACTTCTCAACTACTTGCAAGTCATGAAGAAACTCAAATTGTGAAAGTATTGTCTCTAGTTGATGTAACTTTTCTATTTATATGGATTGCCATAACATATAATAATTGCCAATAAATGACAATCGCACATTTGGATTAATTTATGATACAATAATAAAAAGCAGTTAAATAAGGTTGCACTTTAAAAAAAATACAACCGATTTCAACTTCAAATACCTGGATGACATCCACATATTTTCTGGTAATTTTGATTTAAAAACCTAACTACCAAACCGATTTCGATAAAATTTATATGGAACTACCTCTGAAGTATTACCTACCAAACAAAAAAAGAATCATCAAAAACAGTTCATAATTGCCGGAGCCATAGCGTAAAATAAATTAAAAAAAAAAAAAGAAACCACAGTCGAATTGAGTACCTCCTTTTTTGAAGTCGGGTGATAATCAAAAGAAAACTGAAACATTTGGCGAATGTCTGGCCGGTCAAATTTGTTTCTTAGGTGGACACCATGGTTAATTCATCATCTTTATGAATAACAAAGTTCATCTGAACTGCTTCACAATACCAACATAACAAACATTATTCAATATGTATGTACATACATTATTTTAAGAAACAATGTTTCCCAAAACATCCTCAAACCCAAAATACCAAACAAACTTATCCAATATCGACGTTTATTTTCTTATCAATACCCACTTACATTCACTCTCAGAAACACACTTACATTATAACAATAACATTACATTTTACTGTTCACGGCTCGATCAATAGAGTATCCGAAGAATTATTAGCCGAAAGTAATCCAGGCATAAATCATTATATATTATCATAAATAAATATTCAGTGGTCGGTATTAAATTTCATCCCGCCGGTTGGAGTGGAGCCAAAGGCCGCGATTGCTTGGTAGGACGAAGCGGTCGGTCGGATGGAAGAGGCTTGGGGAATTATGGTAGAAAACTGGTCCTGGTGTGTCTTTTGATAGAAAATAATGATGAGACAAGAGATATAATTAAAGAAGTACTCAGCAATGGAACCGCTATACCATTTTGTTCATATTGCGGTTGAGGCACTTGTGGCGGGAGAGTGGGGCCTGATCGGCGAGATAGGGAGAAGTACCGCTTTTGGAGAAACTTAGAGTCACGCAACGGGCAATGGAGAGAGCTATGCTTGGAGTTACTTTGCGCGATAGAATCCGGAATGAGGATATTCGCCAAAGAACCAAAGTTACCAACATAGCTCGCAAGGTTTGCAAGTTGAAGTGGCGCAGGGCAGGCCACATCGCTCGAAGAACTGACAACCGATGGGCAAGAAAGGTTCTTGAGTGCGACCGCGACCCGGAAGACGCAGCGTAGGAAAGCCTCCCACTAGGTGGACCGACGACATTGTAAAAGTCGCGGGCAACCGGTGGATGCAAATGGCAGGTTGTCGTACAGTGTGGCGGTCTAAGGGGGAGGCCTTCGTTCAGCAGTGGACGTCTCCGGGCTGATGATGATGATGACCCACCTTAGATTAAAGGATGTAGCCTTAGTCTGTAATTCTCGCTTGAATTTAATAGTAGATTACTCACCTAGGGAGCAAAAGTAAATAATGTCTCAGATCTCATACTACATATTAACATGAGTTTTGAGTGTTCTTTACTTGCTCCCATGGTGTGTATACGATTTTAAGTCCCGATGCAGGGAGGAAGTGGTTAATTGTACTCCGCGTAGCGGGGCTGAAGTAGCCACTTTAGCCTTTGTTTACAAGTTATTGTTGGTTTACATAAAACCCAATTATAATTTTTTTTTTTTTTTTTTAAACAAAGAATATATTATTATAATTGCTCATCTAAGAGTCCTACCACTAAAAAATTCATAATTTTTATTTTATTCTAGGTCCAAGCCCTAACATTCCTGGGTTAATGAGCGTAGCTATATTTTTTATAGCTATTATTTTAAATACCATCATAATAATCTTAAATGTTATTTAATTAATTTTAGCGTTACAGTTGAGGATGAAGAAAAGTTAATACCAAAGTATATTATAAAGCCACAAATAAAAGAAATAAAACTTTAAAATTAGCCGCCTCTTCCACTGGGTACTTTACATCCAGTATCTCTGACTATGCAAAATGTGGTGGTATATACCCCGGTACACTATCCATTCTCTATCCATTAAGGATCCTTGATTCTTCGCGATTGTTTGCTCTCGCGGCTTCTGATTTTAGGGTTCCTTGCCCCTCGGATGTCTGACATGACCATTCACTAAACTGAACAGACCTTACAAATGACTGAAATGTGTACTTAACAGTACGTAATATATATATAATATTATGATATCTTCAATTGCGCTTACGCTGTATTATTCGGCAATCCCACTTATAATGGCTTGTATATTTTAAGCTCCGGTGGATGCAAATGGCAGATTGGCTTACAGTGTAGCGGTCTAAGAGGGATTCCTTTGTTCTGCAGTGGACGTCTCCTGCCTGATAATGATGATTTTATATATTAGAAAAGTTTATTAATGTTTTTTTTTAAACAAATACTTAACTATAAAGTAAAAAAATGAGAAAGGGAGAAACTGTACCAAGAATCCCAATCTGAACAAATAAAAACTTTTTTTTGTAAACAGTCGTTGGTGTTCGTTGTACGGAACATTCGGTGCGTGAGTGCAAGTCATACTTGGCCGGTTTTGTGATATTTACTCGCAATCTGGTTTTGCAAAATGATATTTCGTTAGCAAATTGTTATAGTTTCCCCTATTATGCATGAGTACAGTCATGCACATTCAATATTTGTGAAGTCGATTGTGATAGTGTTATTAAAAAAATATCGCATTCAAATATTATGCCGCATGTTTGTCGATATATGTATGTTATATGTGTGTGTTTGTTACATCTTCACACCAAAATGGCTGAACGGATTGATTTGGATGAAACTCGGAATGAATGAATGCGGCGCGGCTTATTTCCCGGGTTTTTTTGTAGTGGTAGGACTCTACTGCAGAGTCCGCCTGGGGAAGTACCACACCTTTGCCAGTTATTCAACCGCCAAGCAGTAGTGTGCAAGCATTACTGTGTTCCGGTTTGAAGGGCAATGTTACCAGAGAAATTACTGAGTATGAAGAGATTTAACATCTAATATCTCAGGGTGACGAGCGCAGTGCAGTGCGGCGCGGCGCAGGATTGTGTTCGCAAGTTAACAATTCTGGCACTGCTACTGTTAGTGGCAGGCGTGACGCTTACCATCAGGTGAAAGTCACTTGAAAGTATTTAAAAAAAAAAACATAATTATTATAGGCTACTTTTTTATCATCATTATCGTTATGCGAGTGAAGTCGCGGGCGCAGCTAGTGATAAAGTATTGCTAAAGAACTGCATTTTTTAAATTAAGGACCGGTCTGTAGAAGTCAGGTAAACAATTCACATACGCCATTTAATTCTTTTTCATGATATTCTCGGGTTTCCTCTCGATAGTTTATTCCACCGAAATGTTTGTGATATGAGTTTTGTAAGCCTGCAATTTCCAGAGAAAACGAGTCACGGCTCACGTTTGTAAGGTCAATCAAATTAACATAAGTAGATCTTGAATTTTCTAGCTCAGTTTTCTGATAATATTTTCTTACGTAAAGAGGTT
Organism: Erannis defoliaria; assembly: GCA_905404285.2. NCBI lineage: Eukaryota > Metazoa > Arthropoda > Insecta > Lepidoptera > Geometridae > Erannis > Erannis defoliaria. The sequence continues at coordinate 17,341,653 of FR990083.1, read as the reverse complement.
TATCAAACCCAAGCTCTATTTCAAACTGGATTTTCCAAACAAAAAGCCTTGCGCGGCTAGAAAGGCGCGATAGCAAACCGCAAGATACAAAACTTGACGGATGGGACACGCGAGCTCAGACCACCATGGATTTTTAAGGCCAGGATAGGCCTTAGTTTCACGCACATTTTTTAATGCGTTCGATCATTAGGCTAAAGTTGTATCAGGTAGGGTCACATTTAGCGGAGCAAACATATGGCGGTTACGCAGATTCGTCACGTCAAGCTTCGATTTTTGTAGTATTTGTTAGTTTACTCGAAAAATATCGAAATTAATAATTTGTCAACCAAATAAAGTTCTCCAAAATACTATTATCTTTTAATATATATTTTTTGATGTGTCTATGTACTGTGATTAGGACATATACCGAAAAAAGTAGGCACTGCTTCGGTATTTTTTCTATTGAGGAAAGTATAATTAATCTTGTTTTCAACCAAAGAAATAGCTAAGACGGATGTTTGTCTGAAACATATATATTTTTTGGCATTAATTATAGCAATTTGACTAGATAAAATTGATATTTCGAGGGGCAACTTTGGAATAAAGAACCCTTAATGCTTTTGGATATTTAATTAAACTGATAAAATAAACTAGAACTAACAGTGACTGTCGTACAAGAACCATTTCTTAGTCCAGAATAAATACAACTAATGTTTTACGAATTAAGGTCTTAAGGAGTGAAATCAACGCGGCGTGTGCGCTGCCTTGTTTTGCTACGCACTGCCATAAAACAGAAACGCATGAACACTACGCTAGTTTCTTTACAAGTAGGCCAAACATGCATTTTTTTGCCTTTTTTTCTATTTTTACTGTATCTAAAACTATCCCAAGTTACCTTCAACGAATGGTAACCCAAAGTTTGTATCGCAATTAGATTCTATTAACACCAGCGTTACAGCCGCCTAATAGGGCGGTCTAGGGCGGGTGTGGGCGGCTGCAGGAAATTGCCTTTCTCCATCACTTTCGACACTAGCAGGTCATGCAGCTGTACAATTTATCAAAAACTGGTTTAAACTGTTATCGATAATATCTCCTGAATCGACTCTAGATAATATAGGAGTTACATTATCATGTTATCGCAGTTTGCCAGTTATTCGACCGCCAAGAGAAAGTGTCCAAGCATTACTGCGTTTCAACATAAAGAGGGAGTGGGGGCTTAAGGGGTTTTTTAGGGATTTTTAAGGGTTTCATGTTACCAGAGAAATTACTGGACAGGAAGAGATTTAAAATCTAATATCTTAGGTTGACGAGCGCAGTGAGGAGCGGTGCAGGATTTTGTTCGCATGTCCACAATTCTGGCACTGCTGCTGTTATGGGCATGCGTGATGCTTACCACTAGGTGAATGTCTCGCTCGTCTCGTCACTCGATTGCATTAAAAAACTTTTAAAGCGAAGCATACAAAAATAAACATAAAGAAAAGTTGAACTGAAACTTTTATTTAAGACATATAAATTGATACAACGATCAAGTTCTTTACATCTCTGAAAAAGTGTGCAATACTTTTATTTTTTACTATATACTAGCTTGGAGAATTGAAGTCTGTTCTCTGGTTCTACGGAAGGCTAGATGGTCAAAGCTTTTGAAAACGTCTCTTTGTTGATTCTCCACTAACCCACCATCTAATGACTTACGACATAATGTAAGCTGTAAGAAACTGACCGAAAAACTGCACGACATAGAAGTTTTTGGTATTATTTTACCATGAATTAGATAAATTATTGGATAGTAAACCTTAAGGCGGTCCTTATAACTTACTTTCGTATTAAAACTGTAAATTCAAAAGCACCGAAGAACGTTTAATTATTGCTGTCAGCGCTTACCAAGCTTTTATGCAAACAACTCAAGAAACTACGCAAAAGTAAACGTGACGTACACAAGACGCACTCACTTACATCATTAACTTTACTCCACTACACAATTTAAATATTAAAGCTACCCATTCACGCGCGAGCGCCGCGAACTTACTCGCCGTAAATTCCAAGTGACAATGGCGCGGCCCTGCTTTACTATTACCCATACTGTGGCGCTGCTTTGTTCCCCATTCTGAGACAAAGCGACACTGCGATTAGTCCCTGGCTCATTATAATTAACTCACCGGTGAGGTGGGACATTCAAGGCAATTTGGAACGCAGCAGTTTTGAATGTTTCTTAGAATTAGTTAGAATTCTCGTTTAGTGGTTGGTGGAATAAGTTAACTGGTTTAAAAGTTCTAAATTATTTCAGTAAATTTAAGTAGCTTACATAAGCTGTTAAATGAAATTTACATTAAATGCCGTTAGCTAACTTGTATAATTATCCTGGCTGGCGACAAACTACCTAACAAACCAAATTTTCTAGCAATTACCCAGGGCCCACGTATTATACTGCATTTATTTTTCTCTTGATTGTCAGGCTAGGTATTAAACCACAGCTTATAGAACATGAACGAATTTTTTTAAAACACCTAGCCTGGGATTGAAACTAGCTTGAGAGCTAGTTGGGTGTGTGACTGCGAAATCGGAACGTTTAACTTACGGCAGATTTGCGTGTAAAAAGGCGACGTTAATAGATATAACTCAAAAATATTCCAGTCAATCACTGCAAATAAAATATAGTCTACGCAGAAAGTAGTATTAAAGTGCCATAAAAATTGAGACGAAACGCATTTCGTCGTGCCGTGAACGGCTCGCTTTACAGGTAGGTAAATCAGGTATACGCAGGTGACTCTCCTTCATCAAGCTGGCACATTGTGCTCTAAGGAACGCAGAGCACCTTTGAATACCTCCATGATTTCGCTATGGAGAAATTCATTTCAAACATGAGTCAAAATAATTTTAAAAAAACTACGGTATGAATCCTTAGCCAGTTTTATTGGTGACGGTCTCTTGTCTCCCCTGATGTACATCAGGATTTTTCAGTCCTGGTGTCTCCCCTAGGCGGGGGAGGTATAAGAACTTACTTTTAAAATAATATTTTTAGTACTCCTGTACCCCTGTCAAGCATTACCTTGAATGAAACCATAACAATAATTCAAATGTCATGAAAAGCGTACCTACCTACTTACTACCTAAGTATTCACTTTGTCACGTCATCATCAGTATTTCTTGTATCTCATTTTAGTTTGTATTGTTTTCCTGTATGATATTTTTTATAGTTAGGTTGGTGTTTGACCACACCATACCTGATATTAAGAGAATGTGGTGTTGGTGCTGATTGTAATAACACCTAGCCTGGAGTCATTTAAGCCTGGTGCTACCTCACAGAACCTTTAATGACCGAGCGACCAAAGTCTTTGCATCAACTGGCAAAATGTTCTTTCATCTTGTCTGGATGTGTAGATGTTGGTAATCGTGTACGGGTCGTATTTTTCAACTATCTTGACGAAGTTTGGTACACAGATTCTAAAATGTCGTCGCCGATTTTTCTAATTGTATTATTAGACTTACGTTGACTATCATCTTGCCTGATGTCAAGCGAAGATGATGCTTTTTGTTTGGGTGGGTATTTTCCCCAAAAAATGAAGTTTGTTACGGCTTAATTTACCGGCCGATAGTGTCGACTGTTCGCAGAACTGCTCTGTATATTTAGGGACTGCATAGTGTCTACAACGGATAGATAGTAACATCAATAGCTTTTTACTACCGGGTATTTATGTATTAATCCTTGTTTTTGTAATGATTTTCGTTTCGTTTTTGTGCAAATAACTAAGACAAACTTTCATGAAAAAAATCACTAAAAAAAAAATTGCAACAATATTGTGACCACTTTAGTAAAACTATAAATAAGTAGTGTATAACGCAGCCTTAAGAAAATGTTATCAAAATGCAGTGGCCTTTTTAAAGGCTTAGCGTAACTAAAACTAAATTTTGTATGCTGACATGTTTTTGTATTATTATTATTTTTACCAGTATGTGCACCTCAAAAAAGAAAATACACATTTTGTACACAAGACAAGACAATGGGAATGCATATTGCATAATAGAAGGTCATGTGTAGATATACATAAAGATATATTTACATGCCGGAAAATATGTAAATATCTATAACTATAAAAGGCTTTGTCCTGACTGACTGACTGACTGACTGACTGACTGACATATAGACAACGTACAGCCCAAACCGCTAAACGTAGAGACTTGAAATTTGGAGGGTATGTTTTTGGAGAGGTGTAAACGCCCACTAAGAAAGGATTTTTCGAAAATCAACCCCGAAGGGGGTTAAATGGGGTGTTAAAGTTTGTATGAAACTTTTTATTCTCTGGTTCGATTGATACAAAACTTGGTATACATATTCTACTATAAAAATAAGAAAATACGGGTGTCACAGTTTTTTCAAAATCAGCTCCCGTTAGTATTAAAAAAAAAAACTAAGTTTTAGTGATAGTACGTTTGTTTCTCCTTAACTTTGTAACGGCTGTACATATTAAAATGAAATTTGGTATAGGGATGGGGATAGATGTGGGGATGGGGGTGGGGGTGGCGATGATACTGGGAACGGAGACGGGACGGAGATAGGCATGTTAATATTAAGATTACAATTGGTATCGGGATGGGGATGGGGATGGGGATGGGATGGGGATGGAGTGGGGATTTGGTGGGGACAGGTGGGGATGGGAAGTGGATGTGGATGAGGCTGGGAACGGGGATGGGCGTGTCCATATTAAGATGAAAGTTGAAATCGGGATGGGGGTGGGGATGGGATGGGGTTCGGGATGGGGATGAGGGAGGGAACGGGGATGTGGACGGGGATGGGCGTGTTCATATTAAGATGAAAGTTGAAATCGGGATGGGGGTGGGGATGGGATGGGGTTTGAGATGGGGATGAGGGAGGGAACGGGGACGTGGACGGGGATGGGCGTGTTCATATTAAAATGACATTTGGTATCGGGATGGGGATGGGGAAGGGGGCGCTTATAAGGATGAGGCTGGGAATGGGGACGGGGATGGGCGTATTTATTGGTCGGCTGAACAGATGGAGCTGCATTTTTGGATAGGTAGTTATAGCATAAGGTTCGGAAACGGACATAGGCTATTTTTTTGTAGGTCCACGCAGACGACTGTTTGACAGACATAATTATTATAGATACTGTACAGCCTAAGCTGCTAAATTAATTTTTTATATTAAATTAACTTACTTTTAAATGCCTAAACTAAATTTTGAGTGGTGTAAACTTACAATCAGCTCAAGCTGTGGTAGCTTCAGTGAGATCAAGCTCGACTCACATTCTTGGGGTCGCGGGTTTGAACCCGGGCGAGCCCGTTCCAATTAGTTCTTTGAAACTTGCGCATGGATAATACCACTGGCTTTTCGGTGAAGGAAAACATCATGAGGAAACCTACATATTTCCGGAGAAGAAATACGATAGTGTATGTAAAACCGCCAACCTGCACTGGGCCAGCGTAGTGAATATGGCCCAATCAGGGTAGGCTAATATACCATTAGTGTTAAGGGCTGATGCAGAGAAACGCACACTCAGCAACGAATTTGAAAAATTTGCAAGGGGTTCAATGTATCATTAAAATACCATTTTGCCGAAACCATTCATTTAAGGCTGTTAAGTTTTTTGAATTAAGAGATAAGATAAAATAAACATAAACGATGTTTCAGAATTTTCAAACAATTTCAAAACTGGAAGGCCACGGGTCAGTTTTTCATTTGAAAAAAAATGTTATATTTATAGATTAGCTAATCGAGTGTTTATGCGTAAGAAGATAAATGTTTTAAACACATGTACTTCATCCGGTGCACGCACCAAGCACAGCGCTTTCGAAACGTCCATCCGGCGTCGGCTCAGATACGTTAAAACCCGAGTATAATGACGCGCTGTACCTCGAGCGCGCCCCACTCCAACCCACACCGAGTCTACCTAAGCGATCAGTGCAGCACTGTGTTTTATCGAAGTTTCGTAATTCTTGCGATATTTTGGTAATCTTTTTGCGTTCTTTGTTATCATACTTTTTCTGCTTAAGCTTATTTCATTTCATTGACTCTGTTGATACGGTATGCAATAATGATGATGCTGTAAACTATCCAGTTGAGTTTTTAAATTCATTAAGACCAGCGGGGCTACCATATCATAGGCTTATCCTGAAGAAAGGTACACCCGTCATGCTCCTTCGGAATTTAAGACCACCCAAATTGTGTAATGGAACCAGGTTACAAGTAAAAATGCTGCATCGTAATCTGGTTGAAGCCATCATTTTGACTGGGTGTGCCCATGGCGAAACAGTGTTTGTGCCGCGTATTCCCATGATTCCCAGTGACTTACCTTATGACTTCATAAGGCTTCAATTTCCCCTAAAAGTTTGTTTTGCCATGACCATCAATAAGGCTCAGGGTCAAACTTTAAAATACGCTGGTATTGATTTAAGGCAGGACTGTTTTTCGCATGGTCAGTTCTATGTGGCTTGCTCGCGAGTTAGCTCCCCTAAAAGCCTGGCTATTTTAGCACCTTCCAACAAAAAAGTCAAAAACGTTGTCTACAAAGAAATATTGTAATCTTTCGGGTCAAAGGCCCCGGCAACTATAGCGTCATTAGCAGACATTTTTAGGGTTCCGTAGTACTACGAGGAATTCTTATAAGTTTGTCATGTCCATCTGTCTGTCTGTTTAAAATTCAACAAGACGGCTTTGTTTTGAAGTAAGTATTGCAAACGCGACATGCCAAATTTGGTCATCCTCAAGCAAACTTGCAAGCGGCTTGGAAAAAATGCAATAATATACGTATTTTAGTGATTCAATTGAGTTGGGCCCCGATTTAACCGAATTCCAGTATTCAACATTACTACGCGGGCAAAGCCGCGGGCAAAAGCTAGTATCTATATAAGTTTCCAAGCTATAGCTTGGAAAATGTATAGAAAAGCTATAGTTTTCGCACGCAGTAAGCTTGTTCTTAGCCTCCTCTTCTTAGTCGTTTACACTCTTGGCAGAGTAGATGTGATGTGGTCATAGCCGGTGGTGGCTAGCCTAACAAACTAACAATCTGTCGCCATTCCTCGCTATCCACCTTCCTCGTGCATTCATTTCATTCATAATGTAATGAACACAACATAATTATTCAAGTTGATTTCGTTGGTTTATCATTCCATATTATTCATGTATCTCCATCGTTTTTCTTCAAGCCCCAAGAATATCTTGTAGCGGCACATTTCCTAAAGAATTCCCGGCACATCCGCAATCATCAATCTTTCCCCACACGTACTAGCTTGGCGGACGCTTTATCTTACTTACCAGGTTTCAATATGTATGTACCTTTACGTTGCATATCCTATTACATACGCAAGAAAAATGTTTGACAAGCGTTGAGCTGATCATGTGGGAAACTAGGTGAATGTCTACTGTTTCTGTTTGTTTGGGTTTTGTAATAATGTTTGTTAAATGAAACTAGTTTGTTTAATAAAAAAATCATATACTTTTATGAGTAAGTATAATATAATCGAGTGAATCTCGATAATATCATATAATATTATTAATCGAGTGGACCTGGGTATGTCCTTAAACTGCACCCAGACCTATCGGAGGACGGGCAGCAGCGTCCTCTTGGTTAACGGTGGTGAGCATTCTGCGATCTCAAAGCCGCCTGCCAAGCGTGGGGATTATGGCAGCACCCCTCTATAAAGGGGGAGGCCTTCGTCCAGCAGTGGACGTTTTATGGCTGACGACGAATCGAGTGAACCTGTTTATTCTAGGCAAGCGTGCTCCATCGTAGACTGCATTTTCGTTTAACTTCAAACGAGAGTGCAGTCAAACGCAAGCCCCGCAATTCATAAAAAATATTAAACATCGTAATTAGTAAGCTGAAGTGGCAAGATTGTACGTGTTTTAAAGTAAAAAAACACGAATCGCCAAAATTTGCGTTGGATGATGTGACAATAAACTTAAAGCAGCTGACAGTTTCTGGAAGTCAAAAGCCAAAATTCAGGCTGAGAAAAAAAATACCATATTATAAAAATGTCAACCTTTTAATGTGGCATCGTTCTCGACTGCCTACATCCTGTCACTCTATGAAGACCGCGCTGTCGGCTGGCTGTGGCAAGGAATAATCCTTCTTTTATATACCTAGGTTTGCGTTTGACCACTAACTTACCTGATCTAAAACGCAAGTTACGCGATGTTAGAGCTTATGACCAACATTGGGCTGCCCAAGATGATAATGATTAAGAAATTTATATTTTCTATTCAGTTTAGTTGCTTTTTACTACTGACAACAGATCCAGTCAGTAATTGTTATAAGATAGATTTGAAATCATTTTCATCATCATCATCATTGTGCAGCTTATTCTGCCCACTGCTGGGCATAAGCCTCCACTTTCGCCAAACTTCTCGGTTTAGCCAAATTATTTGAACTTGGATAAGCTAAAAAGCTGAGTGCTCTGTACATTTTGAAACTAACATTTTTGATCGATAGATAGGAACTGTTTATTTAATTTAATTTGATAAGTGGGACTGGGTTCTGCCACAGATTATATGATACTATACAAGTAGTTCTACTAAACTAACTTTCTAATGCATTTGAGTAATTAGTGGCCAAGCGAGACGTCTACACCGAGGTTGTTTGAGACTCTCGTTACATTAAACATGCAGCTAGTTAAAAGCTCTGCCTCCGAGTTTACGCTCCACGATGGATTTATCTTGTAAAGATATTTTAACCGTGAAATTCCCTCTAAATGTGTTCGCGCATCGCTTTCAAAACGCAACATCGGGAACAATAATAAGCTTTAAAAAAAATCAACCGTCTTCAACTTCGAATATTTGGATGACATCTTAATATTTTCTAGTAATTTTGATTTAAAAACGAAACAACTGAACCGATTTCGATAAAATATGGAACCACCTCAGATATAAAACCTGCCAAGTAAAAAAAGAATAATCAAAATCAGTTCATAATTGGCGGAGTAATCGCGTAACATACGTATGAAAAAAAAACCTGTCGAGTTGAGATCCTCCTTTTTTGAAGTAGGTTGAAAATGCGGTCAATTATTGTAAGAATAGGAGACAGGAATAAGTTCATTGTACACCTCGCGAGCACCGCTCGGTATATATGTTCTACAATTTCATTGATTTTATTAGTCGTCGGCAATTTTCTTCAAAATTTGGCATTTTAACCAAAAGGCTATGACGCATAACTTGCGGGTTGATTTATATAATATTTGGCAGCAACAATCGGTTCTCAGAATTTCGATCTCCGATTCCCGATCGATCTCCGATTCGATTAGATTTCCAATTTCGATTTGACAACGGAATGTTTCTGCCAATGGGAAGTTTTCTGACAGCTGACAAAATTGCTGATAGTAGTTCTACAACCAAAGGATAGATGGCGCTGGCGAGATATGGCCCACTTTTTTTGCATTATTCTTGTGAAAAAGCTGTTCACTCACCTTCACTGCTTCACTTCACAGTTCACGTTCATTGGTGAAGTGCTTTTCCAAGTATTTTTGTATCATTTTGTTGAAATTTTGATAAATTGCTATTGTTTTTTTATGTTATTGTTATTATTTTTTGTGGATAGTAATTGTTATTTTTATTGACAATGATTAATTAATTGGCAAGGCGCACTTACAAATTTGCGTGAAACAACGAATTCTATGGGCAAGTACTTTATTATACAAACAATAACCACAAAAAACGCGTGACAGATCTGATATAAATGAAATAAGGTTACTTTATATTTATTGACCTTTTTACAATACAATACAATACAATATATCTTTATTGCACACCAGAAATATAGAACAACTTACAAATAATCAGGGTAGGTACATTATTTGGCAGTACAAGGGGCGGCCTTATCACCTTAAGCGATACTACTTAGCGATTTTACTTTGCTTCATTCGTTCAAAATCTTCAGAACCACAGACAAGATAGTGAAACTGTTCAGGGCCATGTCTCTTCATTGCCATCGAACGAATTTTCATGAACCATATATATATTTTTATTTGCTGTCAGAAAATCGCCCATGTTTTTATTTTTTTTAGTATCAAAATCGATCAGTAAATGGTGCCGCAGAAAGTTTTCCCATGGTATTTACTTACTCTATGAGTTTTCCCTCTTTTTCGAAGAAACACCCGTTCATTCATAAACCGTATACGACCAAAAAATATTGTATAGTAGGAACTGTTATACCAAGTTTCGACAAGATTCATTGAAAAATACGACCAACACGCGAGTACCAACATCCATACATACTATTATGTATGTATGGATGTTGGTAATAGAATGTATGGACGGACGAAAGCAAATACCAGTTGTTGCAGATATTTCGCTCGCTCGGTCAAACGGAAAAATGCAAACTAGAGGATAACATCAAAATATTTTACTAAGTAAATTTCTCTCAATTTTCCTTATTAAATAAAATATTTTAAATTACTAATGTATTCTCAAGATAAAAGGGCTGACAGTTCAAAATTCTCAGTTTCTTGACGTTTGAGATGTTTCACACTCGTCTCGTTTAATCTTGAAGCGAAAACATGAAAGGGAAAAGAAAGTGAACTCAAGTACTGGTGCGAAGAAAAGTTTTGTCTCTAAATATTTCTTTTTCAATGATCAGTTCGGCTGAGTTCGTTCTGAAAAACATAAGGCAATCAAATTAACGGAGAGACATACAGTACATGTCCTCATTTACTGTGATAATATTATGAAACAAGCTCCCGGTATTACGGTAAATATCCCGTAAATAATAATAGAACATTAATAGCATAATAGCTGTCTGGACACTTTTCCATAGAAATTATATTTTAGGGTTTGATTTGTATATAATTGGTTTTAAATGTATAATAGAACAGTACCAATTACCAGGTTATTAGTAGGTACCTATTTTATTTTATATTATCTAGGAGTCAAAGCAATTGGAAGCTCAAAAGTTTTGAAAAAAAATCTTATCCTTTGCAAAAATACTTTTATATATTTCAGCACAGGACTGTACAAAATTGAATTATTTTGTTAGGCAAGTGACTTTGATCTCCCGTCTCGTTCCATTACTTGACTTGATTTTTTTACTTTTAATTATTGAAGTTCGCATTTTTCGGAAATTACTCCCGAGACCTGGGGGCGAGTTTTGTGAAATTATGGAAATTAGCCCGGGCCTGCCTGACGAATTGTTACTTCGTTTTAGAGGAAAAGTGGCTGTTAATTTTGATCTGGGGATAATAACATCTAGACTTTTTAATTAAGAATAAATTTCAGGGTTAAAGTAAAAAGAGAGAAATCTATACCTTTACTTATGGACTATGGAGTTATAAAATTAGGTTGTTTCAAGAAAAATGTTAAATGTTGCCCCATGTCATATGTTCTATCATTATAAAAAAACAGAAGTGGTTTGATAAAGTCCAAGGACGATGACAAAAATCTGATACACCATCTACATACTGAATACATCTATGCAGTTTGTTTATGTGAAAAAAGCTAAGGTTGCGTACGAAGCTGTGCAGTAAATAACTATCAAACGTTTGCCCTATTCGATCATCATCATCATATTGATGCGGTGGATTGCCCTGAGCTACTTGAACAGCTAGGACTGCGCACGAACTCTTCTGTTAGAAACCCTAAACTTTTGTGTGTACCTTTTGCTAGAACTAATTATAGGCAGAACGCGTTCATGGTAAGGGCTAGCAGATGTTTCAACAATTTATCAACCAATGACGACTTAGATATAGATTTGTTTCAAACCTCAACCTCTAAATTAAAGCGCTTACTTAGCGCTTCCTTCTTTTCATAAGCTTAATTTAATATGAGTTTGTATTAATTAAATAGTTTTAGTATTGTTAAGTATTCTGTGGTTTTATGCCTAGGCTGTGTTTTTCATCTTATATTTATATCTATTTGTGGAAACTTGTAATTGGCCTTAAGCAACCTACTCTCTCTTTTTGTCTTCCTTGGTTAGCTGTTAGTTTTCCTAAAATTGTTAAAACAAAATAAATAAAATAATAATAATAATTAGCCTATCATAGCGCACTAGCATCCGGGACATGTGCCACAGCCATGAAAAGCCACCGGCTGAAGCTAGAAGCGGCTTTTGAGAGCGGAAGCAAGTAACAGCCACTTCTACTGTGCGCGGCGAGGTCATAATAAAACTTGTTAAAACTGGAGTCCATAACTCGGTGGCGGCGTTTTGTGACTTTTTTATGCATTGGAGTGACAAGATGAACTAGATGTTCGCCTGGTGGTAAGCATTAGTAGTAGTGCTAGAATTGTGAACTTGCGAACATAATCCTGCGCCGCACTGCACTGCCCTCGTCACCCTGAGATATTAGATGTCAAATTAGACTTATGCCCAGTATAGTGCGGGAACGGTTTAGGTACCGCGTCGCGCAGCAAACGCGCGACCATATATGGTCATCGCGATGGGTAGGGCGAACCAATAGCGCGCAGCTTGACGCGGAGCGCGGCGCTTGCAATCCGCTCCCCTAACCCTTGCGGCGGCTACGACAGACGCGCGCCAGCCTGCGCGGGACCTCTCTCGACGACAGACGCGCACATATTTTCACGACCGATCTTTCGTGATCCGCGCTACGAACCCTTTTTTGTAAAGTTTTTTATAACGCACTCTTGTTTACTACGCCAAATAAAAGTCTTACGGTGAACTGTTTGTGTTTGGTGTCGCCTCCCCGCGTTATACCAGTAATTTATCTGGTAACATCGCCCTTCAAACGGCAAAACAGTAATGTTTGCACACTACTGCTTGGCGGATGAGAAACTGGCAAAGACTGGCTCATTTTCCATATGCGGCATATTATGCCGCTCACAAGGCAAGCCGCATCTGGTCGTCGAGTTTCCCACGGAAGTTTGATGATACGCTCATGCTTTAAAGATTTTCCGCTTCCAGCCACTATCAGCTGTCTTTCGTATATCGTCACTTCATTGAGTCTCAGGAGATGGGAATTAACTAACCTAAAGCCACAAGCTGTTGATTGTCTTGAATATTTTTTCCTGTAAAAACGTTTAACTGATTATGTACTGGTAACTGTGATTAATCTTTTTTATTAGCTTTTCTCAACTAAGTTTTGAAGCAAATTCTGTTTAGATTTTTTATTACAATAGTTATAGTCTGGAAACTTTTGATGTGTAACTATTTAGGTTTTTCACCATTTCTACGAACATTTATATTAAAAAGTTAAATTGACATTGACAGTTTTATTACCTTTTTTGCTAGATTATTATTTTGTGTAGTAGTTTAACTCGCCTACTTTATCAAATTTCTAGCTTTAAATTTATGTTTAATATCTATTTCACATTACTTAATATAAGTTCGGTATTTTCTTATTTCGTTAAAAAACAGATAAACATACAAAAAAAACTAGAAAATAATTAATTTGTTAAGCCACACGCAAGGAAACATTTGTATAAAAATCTACATTTATAATTGAAAAAGTAATAGATAACAATCATTTGTATCGAAGTAGTATTCTTATTTGCTGGGGTAGCCTAATGTGTAAGTGGTTGGCGAAGGAAAGGTTTTACACGGTGAAGGATTTCCTCAACAAGGCATCGTGTCGTTTTTATGCTTACCAAAACAAAAAAGTTTATTAAAACTGACCTTTATATTATACACACTGTAATTATTCATTAATTAATTAATTAGGAGATACGCATGAATTCAATTAATAATTTTAATATTGTAAATTCTACTTTCCTTTTGTTTGAATGGTGTTGGCATTGAAATTCAATTAATATTTACATTATGTAATTTTGTTACAATGTTGCACCCCAGATTATGGGTGTTAATGGCATGAATTCACTTTTGTACCCATTAGCAGGAAAATAAATAATTTTAATTTTGATTTTGATTTTGAATAGGAAGACCCCTATAGACGCGGAATGAGGTTCAAATCCCGGGCTAGTAACAATACATTCTTTTGATTTATTTAGGTACTGGTTTTATTTTATTTTCATACCACTGGCTTTGCGGTGAAGAATAACGTCGTATGAAACCTGCACCAGGCCGGAGAAAAAATTCAATGGCATATATAAATGTCATCTTATTAACCCGCAACTAAATCAGGCGCCGAGGACTAATTTTATTGGTCTTTCCCCGCGCGGGAAAGTGATAAAGCTAGAATATGGATACGTCTGTCTCTGTCTCTGACGTTTATCACGGCTCGCGTGCTAGGTGGGCTGCGTGGTCTCCCGATGGGGAAGAAAGGTTCTTGAGTGGTGACCGCGAACCGGAAGACGCTGCGCATTACTATTGTCTACTATTTACAGATGTTAAAACAATTAATTATTTTTCTTTCTTTCAGCTTAGGCGCGGCCTCCCACTAGGTGGACCGACGACATTGTAAAAGTCGCGGGCAGCCGGTGGATGCAAATGGCAGGTTGTCGTACAGTGTGGTGGTCTAAGGGGGAGGCCTTCATTCAGCAGTGGACGTCTCCGGGTTGATGATGATGATGAAACCAGCGTGGTGACTAAGGCTCAATCACCCTATTACAGTGCACTATTAACAGAATGTTTATGTTAATCTCTATATTTATCAAAAGCCGTATTCACTCAAATGAAATTGTAAATACAAGCAAGTTATCCAAGACTAATAAATGGCGTAACAATACGTGCATTAACCTAACTGCAATTAGGCCAAAGGATGCGCTTGACTGAAACTGAATGTAGACTGGTTTGTTTACTGAATGCCATAATAATATTATACTTGATGCAGAATAATGTCGGCAGCGGTTTATCTGACAAGCCTCGAGCGTTGTTGGCTTTCAAACGTTAAACGTGACTATTAATTTGTACCTATGTAACAGCTCGGGGTTTATTATGATTTCTGTTAAATCTAGCATGCAACGTCCTAACTTCATACTTCATCATCAGCCCGAAGACGTCCACTGCTGAACGAAGGGCTCCCCCCCCTTAGACCGCCACACTGTACGACAACCTGCCATTTGCATCCACCGGTTGCCCGCGACTTTTACAATGTCGTCGGTCCACCTAGTGGGAGGCCTTCCTACGCTGCGTCTTCCGGTTCGCGGTCGCCACTCAAGAACCTTTCTTCCCCATCGGTTGTCAGTTCTTCGAGCGATGTGGCCTGCCCATTGCCACTTCAACTTGCAAACCTTGCGAGCTATGTCGGTAACTTTGGTTCTTTGGCGAATATCCTCGTTCCGGATTCTATCGCGCAAAGTAACTCCGAGCATAGCTCTAACTTCATACTTAACAACTTTAAATGTACTACTTTTGATATGCAGTTATTTTCCCATTGTCATAGATTGGGAGATCGTTTTACCCAGTAGAGGGCATAATTATACCTTCCTTCGCCCTCTTTAACTTTTTTTAACGCAGTGACGTGACGAAACTTGCGAAACGTTCACCTGGTGGGGTAAGCATCAAGCCTCCCATTACAGTAGCAGCGCTAGAATTGTGAACATGCGAACAAAATCCTGCACCGCATTGCACTGCGCATCTCATCCTAAGATATTATCTGATGTCATTTATCTCTTTATGCCCTGTAATTTCTCTGGTAACATTGCCCTTCAAACCGAATCTCAGTAACACTACTGCTTGGCGGTTGAATAACAGGAAAATGTGTGTTACAGCCCCATGTGGACTCTGCAAATCCCCGTTTATCGCCAATCTTGTCCAGGTGCTTCACCTGAACTTCCAAATTTCATCCCGCCAGCCTTGAATTTGACCTACAAACTAAAACTGCATCCAACTCCAGCAACCACTGGGTAGCAGCGTCTTCTCGTGTAATGGGGGAAAGCATTCTGCGAATCGACACTATTATTATTATCAGCCTATTCCGTCCCACTGCTGGGCAAAGGCCTCTCTATCCTCCTTCCACTCTTCTCGTTTTAAAGCTTTATGAGCCCAGTTGTTTCAATAGGAGTCCAGTTCATCCCGCCATCTCCGCCTTAGCCTGCCGGTTCGTCTACCGGCCTGTACAGCCTGTTGTGAGCTTCTGTGGCTTTAAAAACAAACGCAAAAAAACTCATAATATAGCTATGCGCTACTGCAACCGCCTTTAGCTTTAACGAGCCACTACTTTTCATTAGACTTCCTTCGCAGACTGATTGGGTACTCCACCACGATGTCCTGATGTCGGTTGGCCAATTCACATACACCACTGAATTGCTTCTCCGGACCGTAAAGTCAAAGATATGTTTTATTTCAATGAAGTATACGGAAATTCTAAAGATCATATCGACCAAGTCTGAGAACAAATCCGGTGTGTGAACAAAACAAATTCGTTCTCGGACCACATTGTAAGGGGCGTCTCCTCCCAATGACTTTAGACGTCAATTTCCAAGGACGTCTGTTTAAAAAGTTAAAGACTAGAAAAAACTAAGCACCAACCGCTCTACCCTTAGCCACGCCGGAGTATTATTCCAAGCCTTCTATTACAAGTCTTTGAAATTTGAAATTCAAAGTGCGCCCCAAAGATTAAACTTCCTTCGAAGCCTTATTCTGTTAGGGAATTTGTATCGCGCAAGTAATTCAGTAGTAACCGGTGTTTTGCATCTTTTAGCCGTTCCAGGGATGCATGGCATCGGTAATGTCTTTAAATTGGCAACCGAATGCTATAAATCTACCTCTGCTCGTTTGGTTTTTGTTTTGGTGCTTTTTGTTTTGTTACTGTGCAGTTATGTTTCGTTGTAAGCTGCTATAAAAATGTTAGCTAAATTTTAGAAACGGAATTAATTTTATTTTTTAGTTTTAATAAACTCACCAGCTAGCGAAGAGTCGCCAGTGTAGTCAAAACAAATGAAATAAGCCCAAATGCGATGGGTATCAGCTATCAGGTAGCTATCGATGAGTCCCAGTATCCACCTTCTACTTCGATCAGGTGTTGATGTACTTATCGTATTGTTATCCGGAGTTATCCAGATAACATTGATTCCGGAATTCGTAAATTGTAGTCGTTTTCATAAATTTACGTTGAAACTTGAAACAGACAATTAGTAATAATAGAAGGTAAACATCCAATAATTGTTTATGTCGCAGCCGATTTAGATAATTAAGCAGTTTAACTTTAAGCCTGATTGTCATTATGATAAGTTCTATAATTTGGCGGCAACCGTTTAACCGCAATACAATCTAGTTGCAATTTGACTTGAGGGACCGGAATACATGCTAATAAAAATATATAACAAACTACCAAAATAAATTAGAAACGAGCAAAGAATCAGTTTTTAAAAGAAAAGTTATAAATATCTTAATAACTAACCGTTATTACAGTATTAAAGATTACTTAGACGAAAAAAACGTTTCAAACTCTTTAACACAAATATTGTTTTTCTAACATGTATTGTACCTACCTAGCCAGTTAAGACTTATTTTGCCACACCCTTACAGGGTCCATGTATTGTTAGTTCTGTACTAAACTAAGATGCTTGGTGCAATAAAGATACTGGATATAGCTCCTCCAAGGACAGCATGATACGCTTTACCGTGAGTTACTGTGCTTGAAGACTTTGACTTTTGAAAGTATTTACATGATAACTTTGTAATAAGGAACATACAAATTCACAAAGCTATTTAATAAAGAGGAAAGAAGAAAAGGGTTCGTTTCTAGCGCACTTAGGTACGTGTAGAATTACTGTAGACTGTAGATAGATGAAGCTTATCCCGCCTACTAGCAGTACAGCCGTGCGTGTACAGTCTTTTACTAAATTGTACTTATTAACGCTCGTAATTGCCTCCGTAATGAACGCAATAAATTATCTTTTCGTACGCACGGAGTACGATAAGTAGTAGAGATGTGAAGGGTGTAGTTTAGCCGGATGACTTTTGTTTATAGCCGACTAGTTTTGTTTTTACAAATGCATTTAAAAACAGTTCTCAAATGCACTATTTGAAATAATGATGCTTTTAAGTTATAAGAATATTGGTTTTTGCCGAATAAGATATGAAATATTAACTTTTTATTAGTTCAGTTCAACAACAACGGGCATCACTTTTCAACCTACTTCAAAAAAGGAGGTTCTCAATTCAACTGTATGTATATATTTTTTTATGTATGTTACGCGATTATGAACTGAATTTTGATGATTCTTTTTTTATTTCGTAGGTGATAAATAATACTTCAGAGATGGTCCCATATAAATTTTATCTATATCGGTTTAGTATCGGTTTGGTTTTCAATCAAAATTACTGGAAAATATGAAGATGTTATCAAGGTACACGAAGTTGAAAACGGTTGTTAAAAAATAGTACATTATGATACGAGTGTGCTATGTTGGTCATTACACTAGAGGCGGTATTATGCGCGCGAGCCGCAGGCGAGCGCGATAAGAAAGCCGAGAGCGTAATGACTAATAGCACAAGAGTTCCATACGACTATTTTCGTCACACTTGCGAGGAAAAAACTTTTTTTTTGATAATAATCAACCACACAGCGAAAACGTCAACAAACATTTGCGGAAAATGGCGCCCAAATCAGTAATGCGCGCGCAGGTTGACATTTACTTCAGCGGCATAAGAACTCTTTGTTGGTATTACAAAAAAACTGTAAGTATTACCCGGCTATATTAAGAGTGCTTCGTACACGTACGTCTAATTGCAGTCACGTACAAACTTGACTTTACCGGGTTATACCTATTATAGTACAAGTGCCGTAATGTAAAGTAAAAAGCACGCGTGTATAATAGCTTGGATTATGAGCCTAAAAGCGATGTAATAAGATCTACTTTACGAGCAATTGTGATGAAAAAGGGTATTATTTTCATCACACTTGCTCGTAAAGTAGATCTTATTACATCGCTTTTAGGCTCATAATCCAAGCTATTACACACGCGTGCTTTTTACTTTACATTACGGCACTTGTACTATAATAGGTATAACCCGGTAAAGTCAAGTTTGTACGTGACTGCAATTAGACGTACGTATATGAAGCTTTCTTAATATAGCCGGGTAATACTTACAGTTTTTTTGTAATACCAACAAAGAGTTCTTATGCCGCTGAAGTAAATGTCAACCTGCGCGCGCATTACTGATTTGGGCGCCATTTTCCGCAAATGTTTGTTGACTTTCACTTTTCGCTGTGTGGTTGATTATTATCAAAAAAAAAATGTTTTTTCCTCGCAAGTGTGACGAAAACAGTCGTATGGAACTCTTGTGCTATTAGTCATTACGCTCTCGGCTTCCTTATCGCGCTCGCCTGCGGCTCGCGCGCTTAATACCGCCTCTAGTGTAATGACCAACATAGCACACTCGTATCATAATGTACTATAATGAAGCTAGGCAAAGATAGTTTTAGAATGTAGTACAGATCTATAAAATGTAACTTTTATACTTTGAATTATTGCATTCTGTTTTGTATGTTTATTAAATAAATAAATGAAGCTGCAACTGAGGTTCAAAACGGGCAATGGAGAGAGAGAGCTATGCTCCGAGTTTCTTTGTGCGATAAAATCCAGATCGAGGATATACTCCAAAAAACCAAAGTCACCGACATAGCTCTCAAGGTTTGCAAGTTGAAGTGGAAATAGGTAGGCCACATCGCTCGAAGAACTAATAACCGATGGAGAAGAAAGGTTGAAGAGAGACCACGAACCGGAAGCACAGCACAGGTTGGCCTCCCATAGGTGGATCGACGACATTGTGAAAGTCACGGGCATCGAGATGGTGAACATGGCAGGGTACCTTAGTGTGGCGGTCTAAGGGAGACCTTTGTTCAGCAGTGGACGTCTCCGGACTGGTGAAGTAAGGTGGATATTTATTTAGTTCATATTAGTTTAGTTCGGTTCATAACATTGTACACTGTATTTAGATAAAAATAAACTCGAATCAATACTCCAAATTACTACACTTACTAACCAATTTGGTATTGTAAGAATACAAAGTCATCACATTTATGGAGAGTCGATTAAGACAATCAAAATAATCACCGGCCAACCTGATTGAAACCTGCGCAAAGATCCCGATATATGCTTCCGGCCACTAAGTTACGGTCTTTTTCTTGTCTGTCAAGAATTATCGGGACGTGGAATCAAATGACATGGAGATAACAGATCATACTATACCCTTAGGTATGACAGACTAGCAGTTATCTTAGTAAGCGTTACTATAAAATAGTCGTTTTGTCAGTAGTTGTAGAGTAATTATCTATTACAACATTTTTAATTGTTTAATCAACAACAACTATCAGTACAACTAACAACAGTAACGACAACAACACACTACAACAGTTCTGTAGTTGTGTACTGTTCAGTAACATTTGTTAAACTTGCCGGACATTAGCGGAACTATCACAGCTGTTCTTGTACAGGGTCAAAAAGGATTCAGTGAACTAGACTACAATAGGCCTTTGTACAATAGCAGCAGTGAGTGGACACGGGCTGAATAGATAAATCGCAACTGTTCCGTACAATAAATTGGCAAAACATACCGGATATTTAGCCGGACTATCCCATCCCTAGAGTACATAATTACATTTTGATTGTAATAACCATCAAACAAACAAGGCGCATCGTACATAATATGACGTCACAGCACTGCTCCTTATGAAATAACTTTGGAAATTACTTTGTTTGCAAACAATCTCGTTCGGCATGGGGAATACTTCTCGAGAAGTAAATTTTATACAACCACTTTTGAGATAAGTGCTCTAATAAAATATGAATTACATGATTATTAAATGTAGACAAGTTTTATCGTAATTTACAACTTTTACATATATTTGTGTAGTATGTTGAAGTGGCACAGTGGCACACAGTGGAAGACGCAGCGTAGGTGGACCGACGACATTGTGAAAGTCGCAGGCAACCGGTGGATGCAAATGGCAGGTTGACGTACAGTGTGGCGGTCTAAGGGGGAGACCATCGATCAGCAGTGGAAGTCGTCGAGCTGATGATCGCTTGTACACACTTGTGACATCTTCGGTTGTCTATTGGCAGACCGCTCGACTGGGAATCTGTAGTCGTCGCCTTCACGCACGTACGTGGGTGCAAACCCGTTTACGTACGTGTACGTCCACCAACCCGCTACTGGGCCATCTTGGTGAATAAGACCCGTCGATGGTAATTATTTCCAGCATTTAACCATCAAAAGGCTGATTATGCTATGCTAGGGCAACTTCGTAGCTTGAACTACATATTCATTTAAACTTTCTTTTAAGAAATCCCCAAGAAACTCGCCTATAAAATGTGAAACGTGAATTTTTCGAACCGGCACTGGCCGGGGCCGTAAACTCCAGCTGACGCGCTGCCCTTAGAGGCTGTAACTTTTTAATTACCTACCGTCTTCTATTAACGGGCACCGGTTATAGTGCCGCCTGACAGGGCGCTCTTAAATTGAACTGTCCGAAGCCCCGGGTCAATAACTGTAATTGCAGACTTGCGGTACACTTGAATGAGTAATAAAAGTACATTGTGACGATTTCACTATGGAGAGATGGAGACATTTTTATGGCGAAAATAAACAAGACGATCTTGTGACGGTAAGATGTAGTATAACGTAGGACACCACAACACCCTCATTTTTCACCAAGATGACCCGCATTCTTCAGTCAGCTCGTGACCACGGCCATTGGAACATGGTCGAAACGTCGAGGTAAATAAAAATAAATTTATTTGTGCGCGATTAAGTCCCGGTGATAAACATAATTATGTAGTATAACGCCAAATAATAACCATTCCAGTGGTACTTTGAACTTTGAATAAACAAGTACTTTAAAATAAAAACAACTGACTTCAATTTCGATTACCTGGATGATATATTTTTGCAGTTATTTTGATTTAAAAACCAAACTACTAAACCGATTTCGATAAAATGTATATGAGATCGTGCTTATGCTATAAAAGCAACAGAAAACCATACGCGATAATTATTGGCCTAAAGATAAAGACGATGGAAGAGATAGATGCTGCTTCAAACCTAGCTGCTGTTCTATAAATTATTAAGTACATGACTGTGGGACGAAAGCAGTTACTTTCGCCCCGCTTATTGGAGCGAAGGTACCACTTCCTCCCCGCAGCGACACATAAAATCGTATACATACATTACGGGATCAAGTAAAGAAGGCTGAGATCTCATGCTTTTCACCCTCGGGTTCGCCTCGGGAGACAATATACCTACATGAGGTCTGAGACATTCTTTACCTTTGCTCCCTAGGTGTATAATCCACTATACAGCAGTCTATATTTGGCAGTCAATAAAATAACTTCATTGCTATCAACAGGAACTGTTGGTCGTCAATCTGGCTCCCCCTCTACCTCCTTCCACCCCGCGTAACTTAAAATATTTTCCAATAAGTTTACCGAGCGCCAATTAGCTACACTCCGCTTCATTCTGCCACTGAACAGAGACTGATTAAGGTAGAGTAGCCGGTAAAAAAACGGTCAAATTTGAACAATAATATCTTCTTAATTATTACGAAACGAACTCAATTTTTGACCACACGAATGAATTTTCATTCGCAAATTAGACAAAATTACAAAGGTTGGCTAATTAAATAATAATCTAATATAATAAAAAGCTCATAATAAAAGGATCTGTCCTGACTGACTGACAGACAACGCACAGCCCAAACCGCTGGTCGTACATACTTGAAATTTGGAGTGTGTATTCGTCTCGATGCGGAGGGGTGTACTAAGAAAGGATTTTTCGAAATTCGATTTTCGAGATTCGGGGGGAAGTTGGGGGGGGGGGGGGGGGGGGGTTGGTAGAGTCGGTAGAGTTGGTAGAGTTGGTAGAGTCGGTCGAGTCGCGGGGGACCTCTAGTTATAATATAATATGTCGATTTTTGATTGATTTGGACGCTGGGTTACTATTTTCTTCATCATCAGCCACAGCACGTCCACTACTAGACTAAGGCCTCTCCCTTAATTGTTTAAGGCAGCCCCATCCGGCTGCCATAATTCCCACGCTTGAGAAGCTACGAATATTTTTACAACAAAATATACTTACTGATTTTTACCGTGATCGTGTTGTAAAACGAATTTCTAATATTTTGGCGCTTTTTTTTGCCACAAAAATCTACCCCAGTTGACAAAGTCTATTTCATTGACACTCTAGTTCAGTGACACTAGGGAAACAGCAGCAAAATTATATAACTAACTTATTTAATCTTCTCCAGTTTCAATATTTTTGTTATCGATCATTTGTTTTGAACACAATATGAATTAATATATACCAGTATATATTTTCTGTATACAAACTCAAGTTTTTTTAGAAACTGAATTGTAGACTTCAGAAGATACACTTTATTCATTTCGGTTATTTTATGCTAAAAATGATAACTTATTTATTCCCCGCTCGTCAACTTCAAACTATTTTTATACCCCGCTACGTCCATTCTCCCTGCGTCCATACCGCGGCCCAACTGGGGCGCGAGGGAACACTGACAAACAGCTGAGATATTTCACAGCGCAAAGCTTTAAGAGGTCACAGGTTAAACTTCGAACAGAGGTCGCCACTGAGCGATCATGATCGACTACATTAATTGTTACCCCTATTGTCCTTCTGGGTGGAGAAATGTCTATGAGGTTTTTTGATGATACTAATAGAAAGTTATTTTAAATTGTAGGGTTCTGTATGACGCTATTAAAAAGCCTACAACGTCAATATGTCTGTCATTTGATGGCTTTATCTTTCGAACAGTAAGAAGCAGGCGTTTTAAAATCATCACAGAATATAAACATTATTTAACAAGACTAGGATTAAAACTAAATAAAGATTTTAAGGTTATAAAAAAACAAGAGATCATACAAGAAAAGAAAATGTATTCCCAACGGTTTTTTAAAACGATAACATAAAAAAACATACTAAGTAGGACTTTAGTCCGAACTCTAAGGTCGGTTGGGTAAAGGGTAGTAAGTAGCAGAGGTTAAAAAAACAACTGAATAAAGAAAAAAACAAATTTTATATTGTGTGATTGTACGGAACCTTCTGTGGGCGAGTATGACTTGCACTTGACCAGTTTTTATTGGATAATAGCGCAAAATGTAATAAAAACATCTTCATTGAAATAATTATTCAGTCAATGCGCTTATCATCGGGCGGAAAACCTGCTTTTATAGACGCTTTCGATTTGAGGCAAAGGTAAAGTAATTTGAGGTAAGCTCATATCAAATCGAACCTTGTCAGATTTGTTTCCACAACGCTATCCTTGCGAAGTACGATCCTTATCTCAAAGCTTCAATTCCTTTCCACTTATTTAACAACAAACAAATTATTCAACACGAATCCAAAAAAGACGCTCAGATTTTAATTAACGGTCATGAATAATTTAAACTGAAATTCTGACAAAGAATTTTGTTTCTCAACTTTTTATGGAACTTTTCAGCGGCTTGTTTCACAATTTTCTGCAAAAAGTACTGAAAGCTTTACAGTAGTTGAGAGTCGTTTCGCGGGTGTCGCATGCCAGAGTTGAAATATGGCGCATAGTTTGCTCGTATATTAAATTTTGTACGTAACTCCCTTGACGGAATGATTGCAAGTACGCGATAACTGTGCTTTAACTCTGACTACAGAGTAGACCATTCAAGTTTTTTTAATGCAATTGAGAGACGAGTGAGACGTGCGCGTGCACCCGGTGGTTAGCATCACGCCTGCTAAATAGTGGCAGTTTTAGAATTGTGAACTTGCGAACTAAATCCTGCGCCGCACTGCACTGCGCTTGTCACCCTGAGATGTTAGATGTCAAATCTCTTCATGACCAGTAATTTCTCTGCTAACATTGCCCTTCAAACTGAAACACAGTAAAGCACAGTAGGCAGGTGCCCAGGTGGACTCTGCAATAGAGTCCTACCAATACCACTACAACAAAGTTCTTTTGTTATGGATCACAGGCTATTATAGCTACGTTCAACAACATCATGACGGTGCGGTTTCAGATAGTAAAACTAGGCTGTAATGGAAACTGGATCTTGAATGATGCTCTGAGAACACACCATTAGGAAATTGGAGGCCAGGGGCAGGGGGGTGTCACTCCGCAGTTTAGGTATGTTCAGCCAGCGCTCCGTCCGGGTGGACAATGCAAGGCAGAAGTCAGTGGCCGCCCGCACGCTAGCCTCGCACGTAACTAAGCATACGTGATAGAAAGAGAGCGGTATATCTAGGTAAATATAGCGAGCGGTATCCAGCGCTGTGCGAGTTGAATTGCTGCTTTATTGCCTAGTAGATAGAGTCCTTATTTATTTCAATTCCTTTGCGGAGTGAACTTTCTGTACTATTATTTATTCTGTGCCAGAGGTCAATCTTTTTTTGGCTACAGATTTTTCGATAACTATGCTGATTTTCTCACAAACTAGCTCAATGTTGGGATTTGAACCCATGCCTACATACCTAACACGCTGATCACTAAGCTGTCATCTACAAAAAATCCAGTCAGGAGAAGATTTGCAGCTCACATTTATGGTCTTAGTCGACATTAGATCTATTAGCTAAATGTCCTGTAGTCGTTTAGGATGAGAGAGCTAGATCCTCCAAGTTTAGGACCTTCGACATAATTAAACGTAACGTAAAAAGTAAACGAGTTCGTACAGATTGAGTGGCCAGTCCTAGAGTCAAAGTTAACGTGCCGCTCGAAATTCTCTGACATGGCTTGATGGTTTGGGAAATAGCTTAGGTATATTCTTACCGTAAAATCTCGGAGGGACTAGCTCTCTGGGTATGTAATCAAAGCGTAAAATGCATAAAACACTAGAACAATAAACATTAGTAAAAACCTATTTTAGTAAAAGAGTATTTTGTCTTCTTTTTTTCAAACTTAATTCGTACTTCGAAAAAATTTGTCTTCCTCAAACATTCTATAAGTAAAATAGGTTTATTAAATTGTTTAAGTGTTTTATGCATGATACGGTTAGGAAATTTTCCATACGCAGGTGCCCACATGTCTTTATTATTAGTTTGCTACGAAGTTGAAAGACTACGAAAATTAATAAAAATAATTCTGATAACCATATTGCAAGGAACAAGCAACTGCGAAGCAATATCAGAGCAGCGCGTATTCTTCATTCCAACTGTGAAGTCAGCGGAATTGGCGCTGGATGCAGCGCTTATGAACCGCGCCATCTTGCGGCTTGCAGCGCTTTTTATTGCATAACTTCCGCTTCAAGCGAATTTTACTCTGGAAATTATTTTGAGTTATTACTTCAGAGATATTTTGTGTTTTATTCTTTGTATTCGTGTAATGTTATTATTCCTGTTAATCGTGTGGATTTATTTACTGCTGTTCAGAGTTAGGTTTAGGACATTACAAAACTCGTGGTATCCTATTAGAAGGGTCGGTTTGGATTCGTGAGTTTATGTATTCGATTCCGGGCCCGTGCCAATGAGTTCTTTAGAATCATCAACGTTGGTCCGATTCCATCTACAAGATATGATTTATGTAGCGTCCGAAGTACACGAGCGTCCGTGGTTAAATAAGCCTATCCAAGAGACACAGTTACGGCCACATAAAAAAAAAAGTAAATATGGAAAAAATATTATTTTTTATTAAATGTAAAAAATGTGTAAAATGTCCCCCAATATTTATTTTATTTATTTTTTGCAGATGTATTGCGACTAGAGTGGCAGCCGACTGTCAGCATAAAACTGACAATTGGCATGTTTGTTTTGCACTATGAGAGATATTTATGCAAAAATTCTTGCTTAAATATATCTTTGTCTTCAACTTCGTCCCATCGGCAGAACTGCGAAAGACAAACATTATCATGAGGGACAAGCAAATACTTTTTAATGTCGTAGACCGAAAACTCGGGACAAATATGTCTCGGATCAGGCTAGGTACGAGCCGCATCAGATAATGGTACTTTGGTGGCGTGAGTTTGGCGGGCGAGGAGAGTAACACATCACACGTAGTCTTTTAATGATTATCGACTTTAAGAGACACTTCACATGATTTTAAACGATTAGAACTTGGGGACAAGGCGTTCCGCTAAATAACCAATGCGACCGATCTCCACGACAACCCTCAATAAAACTTGAGCTACTCGGACGGAGCGTGTCCGCGCGCTCCCACCAGCGCCTCTGTTGGACGGTATGCGAAACCCACTAAATTCCGATTGGTTGCCATCAACCGGCCAACGACCAATCAGCGTCGCACGTTACTAGCGTTACAGCAGAGATGGCGCCACTTCCATCTCTAGTCCACCAAAACTAAACTAGGTGGCGTGATACTAATAGTGTGAAGGAGGTATTTAAAGCACGCTCCGACATTATTATGGAATAAATCGAAATGACATACCATACATGTTAGTGAACTGAGTACTCCAAATACGCGTTCAAATTTAAATGTTGGTGAGTGTCTGAGAATACCAAAATGCTATTGGGTTGAAAATTGAATTTTTCCCAACGACGTCCCCCAGGTTTCTCCTGGTTACGGCTGGAATAATAAAATATTTCCAAGTTGCATCGAAATCATGTGTTCCTTTCCGACTCCGTGTGTGGAAATTTGAATAAATAATTTTGGTTTGCACTTTGAACTGACTCGGAAGGGTCCCCATTGTGCAGTCAAAGAAAAAGAACGTGCAACATAAAATCAGAGCTTGTTTTCAAACAAATTTACCTAATAGAGTTCTCGGAACGGAATTCGTATTACAGCTTGGTTTTATATTTTCTTTGTCAATATTTGAAAAGTTTTGTATTGAAAAATCTGGTAACGTTGGCTTGGAATCGAATTGTTCTAATATCCTTTCTAGCTTTTTATGCTTCAAATACATGGGTATTTATAAGTAGATTGTCAATGCTGCCATATTTAACCCAACACATAATAATTGCTATTTAACGTGGCAATGCCGGTAGCATGCTGGGAGCTGGATACGTCGCCGCTGACTGATCGCGAGAGACATTTAATTAGATCGATATTTTGTGTGTAGTATATTTAGTAATTGGGTTGAAACTGAAAAAAACTTTGTTCGACTGTATGTATGGTTTTTGTCATGTTCACCGATTTATCCGTTAATTGTAATTTTTTTGTTTGAAAGAGTATTATACTCACGAGGTGGGTTGAAGACGGTTTTTTTGAAGTTTGTGTTCCTGTTTACATTTGTTAGGTACTTTATCATTGAACGGTATGAAACATTTTGGCTTAGTTAATAAGTACTCATTTTACAAAGGTCTATAAAGGAAACTTTTTGTCCAGGATGAATGAAATATATTTATGAAACAGTGGACCAAACCGTTTTTTTCCCGGGTTGATGTTGTAGTAAAAGTTTTGTTCCTATTGAAACGTAACTCACAATGTTAAATAAGTAATCTATTTTCGACGAATACTACGGTACTATATAACTCGCTGCTGCGCAGCTGTACTCAGCTTTAAGTACTTACGAACGATTCAGCAGACAACACGCACTTTAACGAACAAAATGTCGAAATTACTTTTGCCCCCTTAATTCCATCCCCTCCAAATGGCAGGTAAGTACAGAGTCGTTGGCGCCACCTGGCGGCTATAATCCGTACAAATTATGACAACAGCTGCGTAGCTAGAAGCTGTTGAACTTTAGAAATATTAGTGCTTTGTACTTTTGAATCGAAACATAAAAACATAGAAACGTTAACAAAAAATTTTTTTTTGTAAATTGTGTGAAAAATACTATAATTTGCTCTAAAAACATTTTATCAACAAGGATTTATTAATATTCATTAATAGGTTTTTCTTGGCCTGAATTATTAAGACACAATTTTTTTTTTTTTGTTTTAACAAGCAAACTGGACCTGGATATGTCCTCTGGACCTGGGTATGTCCTAAAACTGCATCCAGTACCACCGGAGGACGGGCAGTAGCGTTCTCTCGGTTAACGGTGGTGAGCATACTGCGATTCCCAAGCCGCCTGCCAAGCGTGGGGATTATGGCAACACCTCTCTATTAAGGGGGAGGCCTTCGTCCAGCAGCGGACGCCTTATGGCTGATAATGTAGTATAATGTAACAAGCAAAATCCCTTAGTTACGTAACCAAGGGATGGATGTGGGATCTTTTAGCGCAAAATTGTTATAAAATAATCTTTAAATCATTGGGTTGGATGCCCAAGATATGTACAGACCAAATTTTGGTTAGGGTTTTTTTTTCTTAATGAAAATCCTTAATAGATACCAGCAACTCAGAACGGCGGCCTACCCACTAAAAAAGTTATGTATGTTTATGCCTACTCAACAACTCAACTCTTCGCAACAGACAGATAAGCATTAAACGTGGAGTAAACATTGCTAGCTTCCAGGCATTCTTCATCACCACTCATGCCGGCTAGCACGAGTAAAACTATTGTTTTAATACAATAGAGTGCTACTATTACAATCATAAAACTTTAAAATCTTTAAGATTTTTGTAGTGGTATAGAACTGTACTGCAGAGTCCGCCTGGGGAAGTACCACACCTTTGCCAGTTATTCAACCGCCAAGCAGTAGTGTGCAAGCATTACTGTGTTCCGGTTTGAAGGGCAATGTTACCAGAGAAATTACTGGGTATGAAGAGATTTAACAACTGATATCTCAGGCTGACGAGGGCAGTGCAGTGCGGCGCAGCATTGTGTTCGCAAGTTCACAATTCAAGCACTGCTACTGTTAGTGGCATATGTGACGCTTACCACCAGGCGAACGCCTTGCTCGTCTCGTCACTTGATTGTATAAAAAAAAGAAAAAGATCATAAAACTGTAATGAAAATCAAAACGTTCGACAGTATAAAACAGTGTTTAATATTCCTCGAGTCATGTAGTCTTTGAATGGTTACAAAACTTTAACACTACATCTAGCTATACACACTCACAACACAAACTCCTAATTTATTTCCATGTTCACTGATCACCAGAACTCCATTCCATCCTCCCATACACAAAGAGTACTAGATAATTACATGCACGAATAAACTTTGAACTTCAAACTTATCCGGCGGAAGTGTCTTCCTGACGTCACGTACGGCCTGTCGCGAGAGGGGGTAAAGCCTCGCCTTATGAAATTCAATGAGCGTTTTGTCTTACACTTGGAGTGCGAGTGTCGTGTTGTAATCCAGTGTTAGAAGGAGTGACTAGAGGTAAAGGATTCTATCCCGACTTATGTATGTTTTAAGACATGGGAGATCTTTTTGGGTTGTTTAGCCATTTTAATAAATAGTTTATTTCGAGACTCGTTTAAATATCAATATTAAATTATTTTCAGGAGAGTATAGCATTTTTTTTTACTAAAAAACTAAACTAAACTAAGGTTACGTAAATCACATCAAATATCAAACAAACATTTATTTATTAGTCAACTGCAAATACATTATATTTTATTTATATTTTTGTTTGCTTCTATCATTGAAATTATTTAGTAACCCATTGCTTATAATGTTTATTCGTGAGAACAGGGCAAATGTGACATCCTCAACGGTAACGATTGAGTGTACAACGGTCCTCTCCAGTCTCTAGCGCAGTCTTTTGCCGAATACTTTGGTGAAAGGTCGTCGTACTTGCTAGTAATTAGAAAAAAATATATAATTAACCGTAGTAGCATAAATGGGAATACCACTATGTTAAGAAACGTGAGGTCTTTCTTAAATCAGCATTTCCTGTAGCTCGTTCTGCTACATATATATTTAACAGACGCAGTGCCAAAAGCGAGTATAAATGCTTATCAAAACAAAACCTCGATCACGTTCCCGAGTTCAACACATGTCTATCATTATCAGCCAGAAGACATCCAGTGCTGGACGAAGGCCTTCCTCTTTACCGTTTGCCATAATCCCAACGAATGGCTGGCGGCTTGGGGATCGCAGAATGCTCATCACCGGTGCTACTGCTCGTCTTCCGGTGGTTCTGGGTGCAGTTTTAGGACACACCTATGTCCATATCCACCAGCTCCACATCACTATTATTGTCTTAAAAATTCCGCTCCCGCTTGTCCCTTATAATCTCTCCATAATCCCTCGCTTGACACTCCTTACCCGGGTAAGTTAGCCATCACAAGTTATTCAACAGCGAGAAGGTGCCGCCGCCTCAGACGCCTCGCACGGAAGCCGCCGCGAGACGCTCCCGGTTATATACGAGGCTTGAGGACTAAGGTATGAGGTGTGTGGTTTGGATTAAGGTCTTTGACTTGCTTTATTACTTCGTGTAAGGACAAGGTAATTGAAACACTCTCTACGGTGCAGTTTCTATAACAGCGTTTTTCTTAAAGATAGGACTCTATTGTGGAGTCTGCGTGGGGAAGTACTATACACCTTTGCCAGTTATTTTATCACCACGCAGTAGTGTGCATTACTGTTTTTTTGGTTTAAAAAAGAGGCAATGTTACCAAAAAATTAATGGGCAAGAAGAGAATATATCTAATATCTCAGGGTGACGGGCCCAGTGCAGTGCGGCGCAGGATTTTTCCCAAGTTCACAATTAGTGCACTGCTATTGTTATGGGCAGGCTTATGCCTGGTGGCGTAATGTTTATCACAATAATGTGATAAACAATACGCCACCAGGCGAACACTTCACTCGTCTCATCATTCCATTCCATGAAAAACCACCGTCAACCCAAGCCAGAGGCTTTAGAGTTGCACGTTAATTCTTATACCGGTGGCCTCTCGGCCTATACGAGCTTGCTTACTTATGGTAGGTACAGATTCAGCTATTGGAACGATTTGCGTAAATAGAGAAAGATTATGAAGTAGTTAAGGAAGATTTTGGTAGATGGCGCTTAATTTATTGTATATGCCTGTAAAAAGTGATAATTTATCAGATCCTTGTTTTAAGTAAAAATTTTAGAATGTATGTGATTGATTCAGGCGTTACTTTGCGGAAGTCCATTGTTACCAAAATTGTTTTAATTTCTAGAGTTTTTCCGCTGTAATATCGTTTCGAGTACTTATAGGATGAAAGGACAAACTATAATCTACTGTAACTATCAAAGTTAATTGAAATTGAACCTAACCTGAAACAAAAAAATTATTAAACCTGAAAAAAAGACAATTTAACCTGAAAGCAATTTATTAATAAATTCTGAAAACAAATAATGATTTTAAGCTGTTTCAATGTAATATTTTTCTGAAACAAAATAATGATGATCAACCTGTAAATTGACAATAATTATTAACATACAAAAATAATATGATCAATAAGTAATAAAACAAAAATAATTATATCACCCTTAATCCTTTAGAATTACTCGGTACTCGGTTGTCGGTTGTACTCGAAACGATATTACAGCGGAAAAACAATAGAAATTATAACAATTTTGATTTAAGAATGTGTAATATAATTCACTATATTGTTCACTGTAATAAATAAATTTTCGATCAGAAATAATGGGCGGCAAATGTTTGGAGGGGCATGTCCTTACTTTAAAATCATTGTGTGATTGTAATATTAAATCCTTTTTACTTTTAGCATGCTTTGATAAGAGAAAAAATCAGTTCGTAGAGAAAGACTTTGGATTTTCGTATCCAACCACAGCAAACTGTCTTACGTATTTATCATGACTCAATTAAAACTAAGCGCGTTCTGTACGCTATATTTGCCAATTCATGGTTTTCCTTTGACTAGATTATTATCGTGGTCTGTCTCCACTCTAGAAAATGTCTACCGCAACGGTTATCGGTTTCTAAAGACAGATTTTACTAGCTCACTGCCACTTCAGCTCGCTCGTACGCTGAACTTTGTCTATGACTTTGTTGAGCTGCTTCGTTTCGGAGACTTTAGAGAAACTCCAAGCAAATAGCTCGTTCCACAGCTCGCTAAGCAACTCTTACTTTCGGCTCTTAATATTTGTCCACTAGGGACGCAGTAGGTAGTTTATTTAAGAGGCTATTCCATCAATCTCTATCGGGCCACGGGCTCGATTGGCGACGCGCGTACAATGAATACAAATGAAGATTGCCCTTAAACGTTTGGCACAAGTCAAGATAAGGATTTACTTGTACTTATTAACACAGAGAAGCTTCATTGGGTAAAAAGTAATTATCACGACAGACATAACATAGACTAATTTACGGCGACTGTTCCACTAATGAAAATGTGTGTTTTGTTAGACAAAATTGATCCCTTTAAGATTAGGAAAAAGACAATAATTATATTAGAAAACGATAACTTTTTACCGACTTCAACAAATTCGACTGTATGTTTTTTTTACGTATGTATTTACGCGATTACTCCGCCAATTATGATTATGAACTGATTTTGATGATATTTTATTGTTTGGTAGGTAATACTTCAGAGATGGTCCCATATAATTTATCGAATTCGGTTCAGTGGTTTGGTTTTTAAATCAAAATTACTAGAAAATATGAAGATGTCATCCAGATATTCGAAGTTGAAGTCGGTTGTATTAAAAAATAAGTATTATTATAAATATTTATCAATTTGTGCAGATACAATTGTTTATTTACCAATTTCTTGTCACACTTACGGCCGCGCCAAGGTGTCTCAGGTATATCTAGGTGGATATATCTATCTCTGTTTGGTAAATATTGGAAATACACCTGTGTGAACCCTGTACACCTGTGCATGTGTGGGACCTGGGTATGTCCTTAAACTGCAACCAGACCCACCGGAGGACGGGCAGCAGCGTCCTCTTGGTTAACGGTGGTGACCATTTTGCAATCCCCAAGCCGCCTGCCAAGCGTGGGGATTATGGCAACACCCCTCTATAAAGGGGGAGGCCTTCGTCCAGCAGTGGACGTTTTATGGCTGGCGACGACCTGTGTGGATGTATAGTTGTAACATTATGTTACCGGGAGTTGTATTTAGTCGGGGTAGTGTATATAGGCCTGGACTACAGAGAGCGCATCTTCTCTAGTTTGATGTAGTCTTAAAAAAAATACGATTTCGCACTAATTTGTTTCTAATGTCAGTAATCAGTGTGCATTGAATTTATGTGAGTAGACATTTAATATCGAAGAAACTACTAATTACATGATTTTTTATTTTTCTTTTACCTAATCTAACATGGTTAGCGTCTGCATGGCATAGAACTATTTTCCCACTTTTGGTTGAAAATATTTGTTTAAATAAACAAATAAAGCAAATGCGAATGTAAGTTAGTAGGTTCGACCAGCTCCTAACTTGGCCCACGAAGCAAACGTTGACACAAGTTAAGCTCGCGGACATTAGTCTTACATCGAACACGGAACTTTCATTAGTATCGTCTGAACGGATTACATTACATTCGTTCACTGTTACTTAAACGATCGTTCAACGGGATGTTTTTCAAAACATGAACTCTAATATGGGGTCAAATAAAATATAAAATATCTTAATATTGAGACTGAAATGGTGTTGCAAAACGTTCAATAATGTGACATTATGGCACATAAATATACACACACACACACACACACACACACACACAAACAAACACACTCCCTCACACACAATAACCTTTAAAATTTTATTGTAGTAATTTGTTTAGATAAGAATCATGTTAATTTAAATCCGAAAAATGTATTTTTGACGTGATTTATGTGTGTGTGTGTGTATTATATTAATTGATTAATATTTAAATCCTTAATTTAGATGTTCTATACATTCATAAACAAAGATGTTCTATATAAGCCAAGAGCAGGGACTCTTACTACAGGCTTTTTCGCTTAATAAGAGTCCCTAGCAAATTGTTTTGTATTCGTACTTATCTAGTTTTTTTAGTAATAAAAATTATTATTATTATTTATAATTATAATACGAGTATTGCAAGGAAAAACGAGATGCAAATAGATCATTTGTCAACTCAGAAGAGTATAATTAGTACCTATAATTCCCCTGCAGAGTAACCTCAGTTGTATGATGACTCCGATAGAGAGTGGTTGTCATCAAGGAGACCATAACTTTCAGCATCAGCGATGGGCGATTCAATCGCTTTATTAAAACTTGGTGCCGTATGCAAACACTTCTATATTCTCTCACGTACAATCTCCTGTCCCGGCATTCAACATCAAAAGAATCGCTAAAAAGGTTGATTTATGTACCGTGATTGCACGGAGTAGTCACCAAAACACCATGCAGCATCGAATGTGTGATTCTGATACCGCGATCAAACGCAGAAAGTAAAAATTAGAAAGTTAGTAGTGAGTGAGTGAGTCAATAACTTTGATTCAGTATTTAAAAAAAAGAAGTGAGTTTTGGGGTATGGAACTACCGACAGCTGAGGCAACTGAATTATCGTGTGTGCTTTGGCTCTTAATTGTATCATATTATGTATACCCTCCTGTTACCTACCTGTTGTCCTGTACCTGTTATGTAGAAAAGTTTTTGAGAGGCGACCGCGAACCGGAAGACGCAGCGTAGGAAGGCCTCCCACTAGGTGGACCGACGACATTATAAAAGTCGCGGGCAACCGGTGTATGCAAATGGCAGGTTGTCGTACAGTGTGACGGTCTAAGAGAGAGGCTTACGTTCAGCAGTGGACGTCTCTGGGCTGATGATGATGATGATGTATACCCTCGACGGGCGATTGCGCCATATTCACGACGCTGGCCATGTTACGGGTTGCTGGATTACATACATCACTGACTGGTAGGTAACTAGTGGAAAGCAAACGTTCGACAAATGTTAAATCCACTATTAGTAGCCTGTATACATGCCAGAAAACCGGTAGATCGTCAAATCCAGCCTCAAAAGCGGATCGTTCTGTACAAAAAGCTGAACGGCTGAAATCGACCGATTTTTTCATTGTAAAAGTTAACACGTCGATGCGTATCGGTATACAAGCCCGGTGGTGGGTCAAAAATGCCGCTGACCACTTTTTGTGGACAATGTCGATTATTGGAACACTGCTCGCCAAAATATTATGGACTCATTTTTACAAATTACATATTAGCTTAACTTATAACTATCTATCTAAGGAACTAACAAACCATTGTACCTACTAAAGGTACTTTTAGAAATTGTTTTAACCTACTTGTATTAGTAATAAAATTGTCGTATCAATGAGGATCCACACGCAAAGCTCAGCGCAGAGGGCGCCAGCGCAGCGGTGAGATTGCTGCTTTCAAATCGTTGTCGCTTTGTTTACATGAGATGTTTTCCTACTTTTTACCTTAAAACTTGTTGGTCATCATTATAGTTAATTATTATATTCCGGCAAAATCTGTCTATGCGACAACAAATTGTAGAATGTCGAAAATGGAACTCTTAAATAGCTAAAAACATTTTAACTTCAGACGGGATGGCAGTCAAACAAATAAATACTAAAACAAAACCCAATCAAGTTTGCGCTAACTCGTTTTGTTATTTATATATTATGTTTTAAAGGACTCCCATACATTATGCTTGGTGTCTAGGGTCTGATAATGGAGCCAAAAGGTGAATAGTGGAACTTCTGAACGGTTACTAGTACCCTCGAATTTGAGCTCATTTGATTTATTTTTAAAAGTTTTGACGAGACCCTGTCCCGTACATCCGACCAAGAAACACGCAGATGACTTTTTTTTACTTTTTTCAACCGAATTCTAAGAAGGAGGTTCTGAATTCGACTGTATGTTTTTTGTTGTATGTTTGTTACGTGATTACTCCGCCAATTATGAATTGATTTTGATGGTAGATAATGCTTCAGACATGGTCCCATATCAATTTTATCGAAATCGGTTCAGTAGCTTGGTTTTTTAGATCAAAATTAGTGAAAAAAGCAACTGGAAAATATGAAGATGTCATCCAGGCTTGGAGGATCTAGCTCTCTTTCTCCATCCAGGTAGTCAAAATTGCAGTAAGTATATATTGATTAGTTATTTAAATTTGACGTTTTACCGTGTTCCACCTTTAATTTTTACCATGTTTTAGTAAGTAGTGGAACGCGCTGCTCGAGTGGGTGTTTCTCAGTAGATACAATCTAGATATCTTCGTCGTGATCGATTGGTTTCTTCTAGGCAAGCTCCGTAGACTGCATGTTTTTTCTTTCATCTCTGTGTGTGTTCAAGGGAAATGGTGGAGAAAAACGTAACTCAGTTATCAGAGAGTATTGTTTGTCCAATTTTCCAATAGAGT
Organism: Erannis defoliaria; assembly: GCA_905404285.2. Taxonomy (NCBI): domain Eukaryota; kingdom Metazoa; phylum Arthropoda; class Insecta; order Lepidoptera; family Geometridae; genus Erannis; species Erannis defoliaria. The sequence goes on along the minus strand of FR990083.1, from coordinate 17,304,826 downwards.
AAACGAGTATGTAAGCTGGTTAAATGGAAACGTGGATGCGCCGCGCAAATTGGTGATTTTCCTTTATTGGGGAAATGGGTGTGAAATGCGCTCTATGGGTTACAATATAACCGACTGTAATACGCATAATGTATTTATATGCATGTCTACATAAGCATAAAGCGCAACAAGTTTTAAAATCATTTATTTTGTCTAGATTATTATGTCGTCGTCGCAATTTTCATTTCCCTGAAACCTGTTTTTAAAACTTTTGAGTTTTTATCGTATATAGTTTGGCGTTCTTTATGACCCGCCACATGGACACCAATATATTTATTAGGTTTTTTTTGGGTTATATTTTAGGTTTAATTTTAAATACTATTATTAAGTTAGTTTTATCTGTCTTAAGCAAGTAAAGTCATGCGAAGCTAGATACTTTAACATGAATTTAAGATCATCATCATCATCATCAGCCCGGAGACGTCCACCGCTGAACGAAGGCCTCCCCCTTAGACCACCACACTTTACGACAACCTGCCATTTGCATCCATCGGTTGCCCGCAACTATTACAATGTCGTCTGTCCACCTAGTGGGAGGCCTTCCTACGCTGCGTCTTCCGGTTCGCGGTCGCCACTCAAGAACCTTTCTTCCCCATCGGTTGTCAGTTCTTCGAGCGACGTGGCCTGCCCATTGCCACTTCGACTTGCAAACCTTGCGAGCTATGTCGGTAACTTTGGTTCTTTGGCGAATATCCTCGTTCCGAATAATTTAACATAATATTGACTAATTTTGTATACCTGGTGCAAAGGCGTCCATAGCGCTGGCCGCATTGCCACCGGATAGCAATGGTTAGCCTTCGCACCCGATACGAGCCGGAGAGGGAGTCTCCTGTCTTATTATATGTCATCAGCTGGTTATTGATAAATCATGTGTATCGAGCGCGCCGTAACCCATCTTTACCTCATATTTTTGAAACTTCTGAAGCTTGATCTATTTAAATTGTGTACTAATCTAGTTTGATTGTAAGTTGGAACGTGCCAAGTTATCTGTCCGCCACACGCGGGCGACATGTCGGATGTCGTCCGCAGACATTCCAATTCCATTTGTGGGCGACGCGAGCCGCGATTCCTCATATTTCATGTTATTTCATTTATTTATTAGAGCACAATGCATGCCCGCAGACATATTAATAAGGTGATTTAAACATTTCTGGGTGGTTTGATGACCTCCTATGGCTTAGTGGTAGCCCGTCTAGTTTAATAGCCTTAGATGTCAGGTTCGATTCCCAGCCTGCAGATGCGTGGCAGCAGCGTAGCAACACACAGCGCACGCGTAGGTGCGGCCTACCACTAGGTGGACCGACGACATTGTAAAAAAAAAAAAAATGTATAAAATTTGAATTTGAATTTTGAAAAGTCGCGGTGGCTCGTATCGGGTGCGAAGGCTAACCATTGCTATCCGGTGGCAATGTGGCCAGCGCTATGGACGCCTTAGCACCAGGTACACAAAATTAGTCAATATTATGTTAAATTATTCGGAACGAGGATATTCGCCAAAGAACCAAAGTTACCGACATAGCTCGCAAGGTTTGCAAGTTGAAGTGGCGCAGGGCAGGCCACATCGCTCGAAGAACTGACAACCGATGGGGAAGAAAGGTTCTTCCGGAAGGAACCGGAAGACGCAGCGTAGGAAGGCCTCCCACTAGGTGGGCAGACGACATTGTAATAGTCCCGGGCAACCGGTGGATGCAAATGGCAGGTTGCCGTACAGTGCGGCGGTCTAAGGGGAAGGCCTTTGTTCAGCAGTGGATGTCTCCGGGCTGATGATGATGATGAGATGCATGGCTGGGTCGTTTATGGATAGTAACTTAAACAGATAATATAACAACGGAGTTGATCTGTAACTCTAGCGTAGAAATTATAGAAAAATGGAAATATAGTCTCAGCTTACGCTCGATACTCGTCCCTTTTATTATGTGTTTTATCGAATACTGAGTACGTTCTTTGATGCACTTTTTGTACTAGTGGATGAATTAGTGTACTATGGTATTATCAAAAAAAAAATGTATTTTTCCGGAGGCCAAAACATAATCAATCAGCCTGTACATAAAATAGTCCTCTGCTGGGCGTCGGCCTGCCCTCGAGGACGATTAATTGCGGTTGGTGGTCACATACACTATTGAATTTCTATAAATAAATATATTAAATAAACATTGGTAAACATTTCACGCAACGCCATCTAGCCTCAAACTCAGCAAAGCTTGGACTATGGGAACCAGATAGCTTATACAATACTTACATACTTTTGTTTTTTTGAATGTATAGGTTTTCTCACAATGTTATCCTTCACAGAAAAGCCTATGGAATAAATATCTATAAAAATAAATTCCAACGAGCTCATTCGTACGGGCTCAGAATTGAATACCACGACCTCGCGATTCTAAGTCGAACAGTCTCCCACTAGGCTATCACATCTTGTTTTACCAGTCCGTCTAAAATAAAGGTAATTAATAATTTAAATAGTTCCTTTTGCAATATAATCCTTAAGTAGATACACAAAAAGCAGGGTTTACAGCGAAGGTAAGAAATTATTCCCATCCCGGAGGCCTATAAACATTCATTGGTTCGGTATTCCAAAAGGTAAAACACAAGGCACAAATTTACCTAGATAAGCGTAAAAAGGTATCTTTTTCAGCATTGTCGAATAAAAACTGGGCTCGTTCACTCAATTACTTTCTCGTACCCTAAATTACTTAGCAAAATGTTGAACAGGAAATCGGATTATAAACAAGCGAGTGGAAAATAAAGGGAAAAGTTATGGGAATCCTACAATGTGTCAGGATTTTCCGCTCAGGCGTCATCTTAGCGGATCAACTGCTCCCGACAAAACGTATAACAAATCGCCAGTAACCCATCTTTGTTTTCATTTTAAATGTCAACTTACTGTGACATTAATTAAATTTAAATTACTTATTTTGTTTTTGATCAATTTAATTTTTTAAATTTTGACTTTATTGAATTTTTATGGATTTGACTAATGACTTGTATAAAAACTTAGATTTGATGATTTTATTTGGCCAATTTTCTTGTATTTTTATAATAATGTGTATTTTAACTTTTTAATTATGTGCATAATTATGGGTACCTTAACCTGAAATATATAAATAAATATTAAAGAAAGATATGAAAGATAAATAAATATTGTTTTTAATTTTTTTTATTTGAGTGAAATTAAACAAATCAAGAGCCGTGGTGGTCTAGTGGGACTTAGAATCGTGAGGTTGTGGGTTACAATTCTGAGCCCGTACGAATGAGCTCTTTGGATTTAATGTAGGGATTTTAATGAAATGAAACCTTAGTGAGGAAACCTGCACAAATCTGGAAAATAAAAAATTCTAAAATGTATTTAATAAATTCAATTGCGTATGCGAATCCACCAACCAACAGACCGCGCTGATGGTGGGAATGGCCCAAACGTCTTTCGAGGTTGTTCTTTAGCATTATAATAATTAAGGAGACTTTTGGTGCAAATTTCCCTACTGTTAACACGTCATACATGACCTAAGTCGTGTTTGCATCCCAACGTAAAATGTTGTCGGATGAAAATGTGAATTCTCAGAATGCGCTACGAATTTATAGAATTTTGATCGCGCACTGAACGTTCACCATTTGAATACTATTAGATGTTTCACTTCGATAGAGGTATGAAAAGAAGGGATATGCACTTTCCAACATTTAGCATAGACGTTTTTATTACAGAATTTACTACGAAAAAAAAACTATATACATCATCATCAGCCAGAAGACAGTAGGTCCTTAGTAGGTTGCCATAATCCCCACGCTCGGCAGGCGGCTTGGTGATCGCAGAATGCTCACCACTGTTCATCGCTAGGTCGTTACTGTCCGTCCTCCATTGGTTTTGGATGCAGTTTCTATAAAATTTCTGTTTTTTATTTTAAATGTTCACCACATTTTAGTTTATCGTTATCTTATAATCTATTTATCTAATATAATAAAAGGCTCAGTCCTTACTGACTGAATGACTGACAGACAACGCACAGCCCAAATCGCTGGTCGTACAGACTTGAAATTTGGGGGGTGTATCCGTCTCGATGCGGAATGGTGTACTAAGAAAGGATTTTTCGAAATTCGACCTTCAAGTAAGGGGGAAAAGGGCGGGGGGGGGGGAAGTTTGTATGAAAGTACTTTGATTTTGGACTTTTAGTCACGAAAATTTGGATTTGGTTAGTTCATTTATAATAAAAAATACTGTTTTCAAATATTTTTGACTAAGACGATTTAAGCGGGGGAAAGTTGGGGGGGGGGGGGGGGGGGGGGGGGAGTTGGTAGATTTGGTAGAGTTGGTAGAGTTGGTAGAGTCGGAGAAGTCGGTAGAGTAGGTAGAGTCGGTGTTAAAGTGGTGATTTTTTGGGAGCGGGCCGAATTTCTTCCGTACGCGGACGATGTCGCGGGCGACCTCTAGTTAAGTATGTAATTACAATTCGTTCGAAATAAATTTTCTAAATTATAGTGAAAACAATATTAAATTAACCCATCGCGTAGTTTAGAAGAACTAATTGCATAAACACACGAAACACGCGATATACGACGTATTTATTATTAAATAAAAACTTTTTATTATAAGAAAAAACTTGGAAAGAAAAAACGGTGCAAGCAGCCAGTTTCTTTATAAATAAAATTCCGTAAAATAACTCGTCGGTATCGCTCCCAGAATAGCAGTAAAGATAGTCTAAGGGCGAGCAAAGACGAAGCGACCCCTAGGGGATGCGACATCTTAGATTACGTATATATACCTACGTAAGTACCGTATGTAGCTACTTACTGTAGGTACTTATAGTATAACCATTTGCTTTGGCAAATAGAGTGTGGGACGAGAATCGCTCAAAAAATTATTGACATAGTAACACAAAATTATCATCAGTCGAATAGGTTTTAAGCGCACAGCGAGAGTTATCCTGTTAAAATTGTATTATCTATTATCCTGTTAAAATTGTAATTGTTTTATAATTATGGGAAATGCTAATTAAAATTGCTTATAAATTGATTATCCATTTTTTTTACAATATTATATCATTTCACTTTGCAACAAATCGTCTAAATTAAATTAGATAACTGGAAGAAAACGTATACTAGTAGTTCAATCAGTTGTACTACCACAAATGAAAACGTAGTACAACTAACACCGTCAATTGCGCCACGTGTATTAAACGGAAGCTTTCACGTTCACGAGTAAGTGCGCGGTTTGTATTTGTACCTCTACCAGCTTAGAAGCTGGTCCTAATGTCAAAGTTAAATTATGTCGCTTGAAGGTCCCTGACATAACTGAACGGTAAAAAATCGAAAGACATTTTTTTGTGCATTTTAGAACGTCGTAAGTTTAATTATCCAAGAAGTGGTAACACAAGCATATAGAAACGTCATGTCCCATGATGTATACGTCCAAACTTTGTTGTAAAGTCTGAAAAACTCATCTCACTTCTAAGTTTCTTAGTTTTATTTAGAATTTTAGATCCTCCCCTACTACTATTATTAACTTGATTGTGGCACAGAGTATATGAACGTAGGAGCTTCTATTACTACTCCACTGAATTAAGAAAGTTTTAGAAAACATCGTAATATGTAAAATAAAATACATTTATTTGTACCAATGATAATAAATTACTTCGCACGTGAAAGTATAAAACATAAAGAGTAAAGTATTAGGTATCATAGGCATCGTTGAATGAAAGCTAACCAAATTTTAAAACAGAGAATAAATATTACAGTGTGTTGTGTGTGATTCCTGTGTCTGCTCTGAAACGGCTTATAAGAAGCGGAAGCGCGCGACAGCCACTTGTACCGTGTGCGGCGACTTTACATAAAATGTATGAAACCTGGAGTCCGCAGCTCGGTGGCAGAGTTTTGCAGCTGTGGCGCGTGTCCCATATGTGGCTACGATGAAACAGTGAATATGACAGTAGTAGTTTTGTGACTGTGGCATGTGCCCCATGTGCGGCAATGATAAAACAGATCTAGTTAGAAGTTATTCTACTAGGGATAAAGGTAAATATATCTTGTATTCTCGTATTATAACAAAGTCGCAGTACGTCAGTTGTGCCATAGCCTGTGTGTACCCGCCCTCAACTGTATATATGTATAGTTATACATATACATATAATAAATGTGTATATTGATAAAATAATGAGGCGATCATCGGAAATATAGACTTTCATTAAATCCACCACCCGTTAGTTCCACCATCTCGAATCGCCACATACCAAAAGCTAGGCCACCTTTATGTAAAAACGGCCTAACTGAACACTACATGGCCCAGGCTATAACAGTACAAATGCACATTCAGAAAGTGAATTATTTCCTCGTCGACAGGAGCTAAGCTGTTGCGAAGTTGTCGCAAACTTAAATGCCACTACTTGCACTGATAATCCCCCTGTAGACAAAGTTGAGTTTAGAGCTGCATCGTAAACTTATAAAGGATGTTTCAGGCGTATGTACTGTGTATATGGTGAAAATGTGATCCATGTTGTATGGGGATTCAATTTTATTTTCTCAAATGTATCAAAAAATATACAATACAATAACGCTTCATTACCACCACAGAAATAATACCGCAATACATATAAGCACAAAAGGCGACCTTATCGCTACAAGCGATATCTTCCAGACAACTCAAATTAATAGAAAAATAAAAACATGAAAATGATTTTCATTTTATGGGTAGATCTAAGTCCTTAAATATTGCTTGTCCTGAAACATCATGTGCTATGCTAGATTTTTTTAAATGTTTAATTGCTTCTATAGTAACAAGTAGTGCGACAAAGGAGATGATCTGGACTACCAGTGATGATAATGGTAATGACAAATGTGATCCTACGAATGGTCTACACTCTACAATGATACGTCGTATCGTAGCACAGATGTCGTAGCCAGAGACAGCTACGCCTTGTAATAGCTACGCTATCTGTAAGTATACAATTATTATTTTCTTGAATATTCAATCAGTTCTATAGTAAGTAACTAGTAATAAAACATACGAGACACTTTTGTGGATTACGATGGAAATAATAACTCTATAATAATAATAATCATTTATTCATTAAGTATCATAGACGCACACACATTATTATTTTTATAGCAGTAGCGGTCACATTAATAAATTACATAAACATCATTTAAATTGAAATTAAGTTCGAAATTAATATTGAACTTGAAATTAAAATTGAAATTAAAATAATTAAATTATAAAAATGACAATTCAATTGTATAGCAATAAAAACACATTAATAAAATTAAAATTACCTAACTCCACTACATTTGAGCTTCTACGATGTGCAGTGTGCAGTGTGCTGGCCGCAGCAATTATTAATGTATGGGCAATCTAGCCTACCTGCTATCACGGCCAGCATGCTGTTGTGGCTACCCCGCACGCGCCGCACCAGTGACGTTGCTCCTTAGCACATTGTGGTGTAGAAACAATCCACACGTGCGCACGCGAGCATCGCCGACGCACTGCAGTAGCGGGGGAGCCCCACCAACATCCTGAACGCTTTATTCAGTCAGTCAGTCTAGAGGCTGCAGGCATAGAAGAACGAAATAGAATAATAATCAATGAATAGTCTAAAATGCTACGTCGTAGCATCGTCGTGATAACTACGGCGTAGAATGGCTACGCCACTGTTTCAAAATTAACTTTTATTTTATTTTATTCCAGTCGAGTACGGGGAGAGAGAGAGCTAGATCCTCCAAGAGTTCAAGACATGAGTTTCAAAAATTGCTGTCTTTTGTTTATTAACATTCTAGTTAAGAAAACATCAAAATTGTAATTTGTATTGATCTACGTGAGTACCGTATGTTTTTTTGTTTCGTATAACGCTGAAGGCATACTCAATCAGTACCGATTCCTGAGGCTATATTTTATAGATAAATAGAAGGCAGAGATTCATGTTTAAGGCCCTTTTGTTATAGAATGTAGGGCGGCGTATCAAAGTAAATCTGGAGAGAGGCGTCGTTGGATGAGATACAATCGTATTTACCTCTCAGGATGAACGAAACACGGTTATATAGACAATTGAAAGGAAAACGATTGCACAGTTTTACTTAAGGTTTTCAATGCAGTCCAGCAAACAGAAAACGAAAATTCTAAAATGAATAAGTTTAATTTTGAGCAATTAATAATTTACAATTATCATACTAGAGTCAGACGAGTTAATGATCTAATAATATAGGTTCATTTCTAAACATAAGATAGTTTTTCGCTTTATTTATTTAATTTTACTCAATAAATAATCTAGTCAGACACAACGCTCAAAAACAAAAATGTGTCAAAACCACGTCAGTTTTCATAGTAAAATTTATAGATAAATCTACACTAAATATCATGTTTTTTTTTTACAAAATACAAAGTATTATTAGGGCCTTCGCTTTTCTGTGGTGTTATTAGTAGATAATATAAAAGTTTGTGACATTATATTTTGTTTGTTCGAGGAAATCTTCTAGTTTGATTTACAAAAACCTAGCATCAATAGAAAGCTACACAAATCCCCGAGTGCTAAACCTACACTTTATTGAATTGCAACATACAAAATTACAAAGCCACAGCGAAGCGAGACCGCGGTAAGTATTTTTTTGTATTAATGAAAACAATGATGACAAAAATAGTAAAGGAGCACTTCAAGAAAAGCATGTGTTTACTGTGTACACACATGTGTGGAGTAAACGCAGAAGGCATTTGTTCAATCTTCCAGATGCCTACATTAAAGTTCGCTAGTTTCATCTTAGCTGACTGGCTCATCCAGTAGTGCGATGTTAGATCCATGTGTCGGCGCGGGTACCTACCTGAGCGAGCGGCGCCATTTATTTCCCTCTCCTCCCGAGACGTGTTTAGCAATTTCACTTGATTTGCTTTTTTTCCCCAAAAAATATTGCCAAATATTACATAGAGCGTTTTATGGGAAATGTATTTTTTAAGATAGCAAAGGTGTGTACAATAGAAAGGTTTTTGTGTAATGCAACTTATAGCAAGTATTTCCTGAAATCTTAGGGAAAAAATATCATAACATGATTGTATCTATCATTTAAAAAATAGGACAGTTTAAATGTTGTATGTGAAGTCAAGTGTTAAAAACTAAATTTATAATAATAAAATACAGTATTGTATTTCTCTGGTAACAAAAATTCTGTAGCAAATGTGTCTAGCTTTGCAGGTGACGTCACATCCGGTTCACGGCCAGCAGCGTGGAACGGAAACAATGACAATATAATGTAAGATACAATCACGTAGGTACGGCGGGGCTGCATTACATGAGATGAAGCGATTTTATACATTTTGTAGCATGTTGTGATTAAAACGCCTCAGTTAAACACTTGGATCTGCAAAAAACTCATACACGTAACAATAGATAATACTTTATATTTACGACAAAAAACATAGCGCAAAAACAAAAGAAAATATGAAACAATAGGCTAGATTACTATATAGCTGATTAATGAAAAGAAAATGAAAATCTGAACAAAAATAAGCAACTTATAAGCATTTTAATATCATGCTGTTTCGCCTCTCTGTCTACAGAGAGGCGAAACAGCGAATCGTGACGTCACTTCTCTGTACGCCATATAAATTATATTCTGACAAGTAAGGCGTGACGTCATATTTTGTTTTGTGGGAAAGGGACAGAGTTGTCTCTAACAAAAACTTTAAACGCTCATATATCAGAACATTATTAACCCGGCGTCATTGTTGCCGGGTATATAATACCCGACGCATTTTAAAACTGTCATAATTTTAAAACAAAATGCGCGCGTCTTTTGTCCGTTACAGTAGCTGCGGTCGTTGACCTCTATTCTCTTCTCTATTTAGTGTTGCTGCGGCTACCTCGTAGTGTAAACGTGTGTAAAGAGCGCGCGGGTAAGTTATACCCGGCCACAATGGCCACGTATAAAGAAATTTAACGTTATAAAGACAGCGTGATTGTTGTTTTTTATATATTATTAGTAAATAAGCTTTGTTTTATATAGTTCATAATTTCATGTTTATGTTCTAAAGAAAATTTTATGTTTTGTCTCTAAATGTCTATTATGTTATGTTTTCGAATAAACGTTTTAAGTTATGTTCTAAAAAAATTATCCCAGAATAAAAAGATTTAATTTGATGAGTAATATGCTCATTTTATGATAAATAAATGTTTGATTTTTATTAATAATGTATTTAACTACCTATTTCCCTATTATAGAAGACTAATATTGACATATGCTTGATTCAGTGTACAATAATGTACATGGGTAAAATTTACCCGGCCACAACGGCCAAGTTCTGTTTATTAGCCACAATGACGCCGGGTTAACCGACTTAAATTATTTTTTCAATAAACATACTATATTTACCCAAATTCTTCATCAAAGCTATTGGTTTCAACGATATAAACATCAGTCATCTACCCTATTAATACACATGTACATAAATATCTTCCAGTTTTGCCTAACCGTACCTATCTTCGTTCCATTGTACATAATGACATTTTATTGGTTTGGCCTCCTAAAACCACATCCTTAATCTAACTGGGCTACTTACCACGACTTCTAAAAACTATAATCTTATTATGTATTGTTATTATAACAATAAAAATACTTGACCCATATTGACACTCAGTTTTTTTTAATGCAATAGACAAAAGACAATAGACAATAGTTTATTCGTGGCAAAAGTATAAACAAAAAAACAGTTACACAGAACACGGAAAAGTAAAACATAAATAAATAATTGTTTACCTTTTGCCACAAACCGGCCCCAACTCAGCAAGATGCAACCGGCGCTGGTCTTCCGTTGTTCAATAAAGTGACGAGAATATATCTAGATGTCTACCTGGTGGTAAGCGTCACGCCTGCCACAAACAGTAGCAGTGCTAGAATTGTGAACTTGCGAACAAAATCTTACGCCGCACTGCACTGCGCTCGGTATCCTGAGATATCAAAATGTCAAATCTCTTCATACCCAGTAATTTTTCTGTTAAAATAACACTTAAAACTGGACTAGGCTTGGCGGTTGCATAACTGGCAAAAGCTTGGTAATTCCCCAGGTGAACTCTGCAATAGAGTCAACTGTACAGAGTAACACTCAGATGCTAACGAATCGTATTTTTTTGACATATTTAATTAATCCAAAATAAATTAATCTTAATCTCTTATTTTTATCTTATTTTTTATTAATCTTAATGATTTAGTGTTATCAATAACTATTGTATTGTAATATTTCTATAGACAGTCCACGTCCACTTCGCTCTCACCCGATCTCAGAATTTATGGCAACTAGAGACGCTGGCCGTAATAACGGCAAATCGACGTCAAATGGTCCGGCGTCGGCAATTTACCGAGCACGCTATCAACACTAAGGCTTTGTCCCGAGGCTGTTCCATGCAGCTTGACTTGAATCCATGGTACAACACAACGTTTAGATATCAAGGCGAATAGCAGGAAAGAGGAACCAAGGATGAAGCAACCATTTCGTATTATTGTAAAGAAAAGTCAAATGGCTTTCTCTGTTTCTCTGTATGTTTGTGAATATGAAATCTATCTTTGTGATATAAACATAAAATAAATGTAATCTAACTAACTAAACCACTTGATTATAACTAAACTAAAATTAAATATTATTCAGCTTTCTCTGTTTGTCTGTATGTTTGTGAGTATCAAAACATCAATCTTTTAGAGGTGGCACCGCCGACGTTGTATAGTTCATCGGTATATACGCGGAAGGACAGCCAAACCGAAAGGAAGTTATTATGGACAACTTGTACTATGGGGCCAACTCAAACATCGCGCTGTTTAACCAGCTGTTCCATTCAACAATTTTATTTGCGATGCAGATATTGCATACATTTAGTTGTTTTTTTTTCATTTAGTATTTCGATTAAATGAAACACGTGCGTAATTTCTGCGCATGTGTTTCATTTATACGAAACAGGTATAGTCTGTTTGAGAAAAAAATCAAATAAACTACTTATTTAAAGCACACCAAAACACCGAAAATCATCAATTTTTTTTTTATTGGTAGGATTTTATTGCAGAATCCGCCTGGCGAAGTACCATACCTTTGCCAGTTATTCAAACGCCAAGCAGTAGTGTGCAAGCATTACTGTGTTCCGGTTTGTTGGGTAATGTTACCAGAAAAATTACTGGGTATGAAGAGATTTAACATCTGATCTCAGGGTGACGAGCGCAGTGCAGTGCAGCGCTGGATTGTGTTCGCAAGTTTAATTCTGGTACTGCTACTGTTAGTGGCAGGCATGACGCTTACCACCAGGCAAAGGTCTCGCTCGTCTCATTACTTGTTTGTTTAAAAAAAACATCAAAATAATTGTAAAGAAACCATACCCCACTTCCAGAACAGAGGTGCGTAGAAACAACAGAAATTTCTCATCTAACACCAAATTACACAAAATGAAACGAGCGCACAAACTTGAAAACAAAACTCATTTTGCGAGTATTTTTATGCGTATTTGTTAATGGCGTTGGATTAATTTTACGCCTTAATTATGGCTCTCCCATTATTTTTATAGCAACGCGCACGCCCATTTGTAGGTATTTCTTCCTTGTTTTTAGGTTGCTTTGTCTCGGGACAGCTGATGGTACGAGTGGAGACACTCGCATTGTATCCTTTCGAGTACGAACCTCTAAAAAGCGATAAGAATCCTGTCTGTCTTTGACGTTTACACGACTAAACAGCAGAAATATAGTCTGCATAACGAGGACGAATTTAGGACATTTCCTTCCAAAGGAAAAACTTGGAAATTGCGGTCCAAACCATCAAACGCTGATAGAAAGAAATAAAAAATGTTGAAACATTAATTACTGTAGGCAGGTGAATAATGTACAACTTTATTTATCTGATTAACTGTTTGGGGTGTGTCACAAAAATAGCCTCATCTCGGCGTAAAGCTATTTACCAAACAGCTATGATCTTCCGTTGAATCATAGTTTCATAACTACACATTCCAATTCGTATAGCTATACTCCTACAACCATTCAGCCGACCAAACCGTAGGTTATTAAATTTTATGCAGTGGGTTGCTAAGACAGGAAAAATTAAAATTGTGTTGAATGTATGGTGGCTTCATAAGGCCGGCCGCAAACTATGAGACACGTCTTTCTCGCAGGCGCCGGACCGACCGTAACACACTGCGCACTATTAACAAGTGCAAGCGAGACAGTCGTCACGAGAAATTTCTTACGGTGTGAGGGACCTAGTACAACATGTATACACGGAGCGCCTTCGGGCGCGAACGTCCAGTTTTTCTATCGGAGTTTTCATATAGTGTGCCGCCGCTCTAACTGTTCATCTATTTCACCACACATTGACTATTATTCGCCATCATCTTTCTACACTCCCATTTAGCAACAACAACGTAGCGTAACGTGGCACACTGCCAAGATAGGAGCCCTAAGAAATACTCCGGTATACTCCAAAAAGGCGTTCGAATAATTGGCGGGGGGAAAAGATTCTGCAGTGTGTTACCAAACTGAAACGCGCTCAAATTTTTCACTCACTCACAACTCACTCTGCCGTTGTAAACGAGGCATCTCCACAATTTTTTGCATGGCTGTAATGATATCGCAAGTTGTTGGTTATTGTTGGTTACTGCAGGATCATTCCACGCACAACATTAACTTTGAGAAACAGAGGTTTTTATTGCCTTCTTTAAATGTTATTTGGAAGGTATTGTTGTGGTGCTAAGAGAATATTATTTTTCGCTTTTGAATAATGTAGGCGTATCATTTTACTTGATTTCCCAACAACCATACAAATTTTAACTATTTCTAATATTACCGTCTTATGCATGAAACACTAAAACCTATTTCAAACCTATTTCAAAGATAACACTTTTTACCTAAAATAGGTTTAAAAATGGTTTTAGTGTTTTATGCATGAGACCGTTAGTGTAGAAGTGTTGAACAGATTACGCAATAGGCGTAAAATCATTAGCTGTATACAATAATAATATACTTACATATATGTATAATTATATGCCGCTATCGGTGCGGAGCATAAACTACCCGCTAATAGATTATGGTAAACAGGGACTATGTCGAGGAACGGTATCACATCACACAAGTCAAAGTCATAACAAACCAGTTATAAACAAAATAAATAAATATCGGTGGACATTTCACACAGCGCCATCTAGCCCCAAACTAAGCAACGCTTGCACTATGGGAAATAGATGAGTTATAGGTAAGTTTAGATGGACCTGGATATGTCCTAAAACTGCATCCAAAATTTAATTAATATTGTACACCCCGTCTTCTATATGTTCTTCGAATCCTTTCCATCCAAAGGTTGCCTGGAAGAGATCGCTTTTAGCGATAAGGCCGCCAATTGTAACACTAGTTTTAAGTTCCTTTTTGTATTGTGATAATCATGGCTGTTATCATTTCTTTTGGTGTGTACAATAAAGGGTTTATCTATCTATCTATCAAAACCACCGGAGACGGGCAGTAACGTCCTCTTGGTTAACGGTGGTGAACATTCTGCGATCCACAAACCGCCTGCCAAGCGTGGGTATTATGGCAACTCCTCCCTGTTAAGGGGGATGCCTTCGTCCAGCAGCAGACGTCCATCAGTGGACGTGGTGTGGATGATGAAGCTTAGATGCATTTGAGGCGCTCTATGACCGACTGATAACTCCGTCGCACCGTCTCCTCAAGTCGGAGAGGTCAGTGTATATTTTGGGGCCCGCGATCTACAACCGCATACCAGCTTTCATTCCAGGTGCAGCACCTTCCACTGCGTGCTTCAAAACCAAGGTAAGAGCGTGGTACAAGAGAATTTGTTTTACGACATTGAAGCTTATTTTTAGAAGTTATTACTAAGGTACTATATTTTGTCTTTAATGAAATTGGACGTGAAACTTCAGTGTTATCAATAATAAATGTAATTGTAATTATGGTACTGACCAAAGAACTAAGGTCACCGCCATAGCTAAGCCGAATAAGTACCCAGCTAGAACCTTCAAGAGATAAGCATACGTGATAGAAAGAGAGCGGTATATCTAGGTGAATATAGCGAGTGGTATCCAGCGCTGTGCGAGTTGAATTGCTACTTTATTGCCTAGTAGATAGAGTCCTTATTTATTTCAATGCCTTTGAGTGAACTTTCTGTACGTAGTATTATTATTTATTCTGTGTCATAGGTACATATCGCAGAATGAATAACCATCAACCATGTCCAGGAACTCCCACAGAACTTCTATTATAGATGTCATCCCGCCGGCGTCGTACTGGCCTTCCATTTGACCGAACTTTAAAATCACTGTAAGTATATATTTTTTCAATATTAGCATAGAGTAAGGAAACTTTAGCCTCAATAACGTTTTAATATCGTCAATTCTAATCGTTTCCATTCGATCCCGGCTTTCAGCCCTATGCACACATTCGTATGTTAATTAGTATGCAATTGGCAGAACTGTACGTCGCTGGCGTACGATAGGAAAACAACCAAACCAAACGTAGGTTGACCAACACAATGGATGTTGAGTCTACAAAAAGCTCAGGATATTTTTCTAATGTAAAATAGTTTGGATAAACCTTCATTTTCATCTTCTTTATAACTTTTTTTTATATTTTATAATTAATATAAGCTTTGACCACAATCTGCCTGATGTTAAGCAAAGACGTGGTCTAGGATGGAGCAAGCTTATCTAGAAATGATCTGTTTACTCTAGTTGATGCAGTTTGCCAAAGATTGCCACAACCTCGCTGTGTGAATAAAAAACATGGAATCAAAGCGTTTTGTGTAGTAGGCCAAAATGGGCTCACTATGTTCCTAAAAGATCACCACTGTGGAATTCTATCAGTCTAAAGTTAGGTGACCGCAAGAAAAAGAAATCGCGGTGCGCGCAGGGCCATATGATACTCGTAGGTACAAACTTACTTATATTTAACGGCTTCAAGAGGCTATAATTACAAAAGTGACAGTCACACATTCATCAGCCAGAAGACGTCCACTGCTGGACGTCCGCTGCTGGACTAGGTCTTCCCCTTAATAGGGAGGGGTTGCCATAATCCCCACGCTTGGAAGGCGGCTTAGGAATCGCAGAATGCTCACCACCGTTAACTAAGAGGACGCTGCTGCCCGTCCTCAGGCGGTTCTGGATGCAGTTTTAGGACATACCTAGCTCAGGTGCAAGTGACAGTGATTCCATATACTTAAATAAAATAAAAATGAACTCAAAACTTAGTCTGTTTCTATTCCAGACAGTCCTATCCTGATTCAAACTACCAATAACCGATTCTTACCAGTCATATCTAGATAAACCAGTTCACACTGGCTATAACCCATCCAACTCGTCGCGGCGACGATTGTATCGGGAGGGTGGGAATACTGCAGTTATCGGGACACGTGACCAATCTAGATTGTATTCATTTTGTATCGATAGTTTCACCTTCAGGTGAATTGCATTGATTTTACTTGCCTTTACTGGCGGACATGTTTGCAGTGACTTAAGTACGACTTAACTAAGAAAACTGTCGTCGCTTAGACACATTTTAACCTTCTTCAATAAAGTAGGAGGTTCTCAATTTGACTGTATGTTTTTTTTGTTTTTTGTTTTATACAGGGTTAGTTCTAATCAGTTAGCATCCTTTTAAGGGCATATCTAGTACATCAAAACAAACAACTTTTACTATGGGGCCAACACTGAAATCGCGAAATAAATATCAGCTTTTCCATAAAAAAAGTTCATCGACCTTGGGAAAAATGTACGGAACAGCTGATAATTTTTTCGCAATTTCAATGTTGGCCCCATAGTAAAAGTCGTTTGTTTTGATGTACTGAATATGCCCTTAAAAGGATGGTAACTGATTAGAACTAACCCTGTATATACGGGATTACTCACGTATAATGAGTCAAATACCGCGACTATTAGTTTCGGTCACATCCGGTGACCTTTTTCAAGGAGTGTAAACAGAGCTCGAGATGCGCGCTGCCGCGTCCTGCTTCGTACTCAGGCATAAACAGCAAAACAGGACAGCGAAGCAGGACGCACGCACGTCGAGCTCTGTTTCCACTCCTTAAAAAAGGCCACTGGATGTGACTAGAGCTATAGTCGGAGTATCTGACTTAATTATTAATTTAACTAAGAATGCAAAAAAGAGATGTTTTTTTTTGCTTGCCAGGTTACATGACTAGCAGGGCTAGCATGCGCACCGCGAGAAAATTTTGTCGTGTCTTTATGTCGTGCGAAAACGAGACAAACTTATACAGATTCGTAGCCTTGTCCTGTTTTAAGAATCGAGAAAATTTTCTCGCGGTGCGCATGCTAGCCCTGCAGAGCTCAGTTCCCACTCAAAAAAGAAGGGCTGCCAAGTGAGCAAATGCATGTTCATGTTACACATGGAACACAGGAAACCAGACAATGGAACACCTGATATTCTGCCTTTTGCATCTGAACGGCTGCACACAGTGACATGTAACTTTACTAGATATATACATACGCCAACGATCTAAACTAATTTAGAACAAAACAAACCACCGTCGTTACAAAAAAATAACAGAATTATAAAATTCTAAATAATTTCAGTGAACAAAACGAATTATATTCAAAGTGTAGCTTTATTTATTTGCCTGGATTAATGCATAAAAACCGACTCTTTCAAGATTATTTCATTAAATAAAGTTTTTAGTGTCAGCCTTTCAATCAAATTACTGCACAGAATATACCCACGTCAACGTTATCAGCCAGAAAACGTCCACTGCTGGACGAAGGCCTCCTCTTTAATAGAAGGGTGTTGCCATAATCCCCACGCTTGGCAGGCGGCTTGGGGATCGCAGAACTCACCACCACACATAACGAAGAAGACGCTGCTGCCCGTCCTCCGGTGGGTCTGGTTGCAGTTTAAGGACATACCCAGGTCCCGAATATACCCACATCTCTAAAGATTTAACCCTATTTTTGTAAAGCTTCATTTCAATTCCAATTAATGGCCAACTTCAAACAGCCTGTAATCCTTCCAGCCCCCTAGACAACGTTCAATTCGCCCCGTGTACAAAAAATAAAAAGAAAATCCAAATCACTCGACGGAAACACGGGAAAAACAATAGGTTAGTTGTGGAAAGGATAAATAAAGCAAAGATTTATTTCGTGAGTGGAATAAAGGCCCAAGTAAACATGTACCCGACGGAATATAAAGTAGAGAACCATTGTGCTTTAGGCACAATTGAAACCGGCTCGTTTTGTTCATACAAAATTGAAAAACGGGTTGTACAATCGACATGATGTGCTTTCGCTCGCTCCGATATTAATTTCAGTGGAATTGTAATGTAAATGTCGAACGAAAACAACAGATACTACACGGGAGGATGATTTGATTATGTTAATTAAACTTTATACTTATTATGTAGTTTAACATGACAAAACAAGCTCAATTTAATTATTAATACATTTGCAGACTGATTAATGTTAAAAAGTTCCGGCGACGAAGGTTTTTTGATTTGGTACAATACAGTACAACTTTATTGCACACCAGAAATATAGAACAACTTACAACTAATCAGGGTACATTATTGAACACATTTTTTTTTTCTCTAGTTATTCGCATAATATCATTTGAAGGTGATTGTTTTTTTTTTGTAAATTTTTTTTGGTTTGAAGGTTTTGAAAAAAACTACACACTGATCAAAGTAATGTGATAGGTCATTTGATCGCCAGTGTGTATATGATAGGAAGTCGATTTGTTACCACATCACACCTTTACTCTAATGACATAAATGTGAGACGAAAATTTGGAGTTTGTGTGAATATGTATGTTTGTCACGCTTTAACGGTTTTATGGGATGTGTACAAACAAATAAAAAAATAAAAAACAATCGCCTTCGAATAATATTATGCGACCACCTCAAGACTATCAAACTAAAAATAATTTTCTACAAAGTCGGTCCACAATTTCAAGGAGAAATCATTACAGAAAATAATTAAGTATATTAAAAAAAAATACATTTAAGTATACAGTCGAACATGTTCTATGTTCCTCTTTTGTTAAAGTCGGTTAAAAATTCTAATCTATCTGTAAAATAGATGTTTGAATGTGTTCCCCAAGGACTACAAAACGGCTGGAGCGATTATGATGAAATTTTCAGACAATCTTCAAATTAGCCCAGCGGGTGATCTTGTGTAGTTTTGTAGTCGTGCGAAGCCAGCGGGCGGGTCGCTAGCTTTCTATATTATGTTAATTCAGGATATTATACCCTGAATAATATAAGCTCCTTTTGCCTCGAAAAAATGTGCAGTTCACGTAAGATATACTATATAAAGAGGTCTCGGTCGCAACGAAAAAAAAACCATTTTGGTCTTAATGCGTAATAGTTGAATATGGTACCAAATAACAACAAACAAAGATCCTGGCCTGTTTTATAATCCGGCCTGTTTTATAGAACCAGTAGACCACTGCTCCATAAAAAACATACTTGCCTAAGTCTGTGAGCCTAAGCCGATGTAAAAAATAGCCACACGTTTATACAAGTAGAGATATTAATGCAAAAAAGTTACATATGGCGGTGGGGTTGGGTGAAATATATAGCGGGATGCGTGATTTTTACAAAAAAAAACTAAATGCACTAGTTAGATGGCGCTAGAGTTATGTGAATGTCAATGTCATGTCAAATGTCAATAACATGAGTTAACATAGCTCATGTTATTGAGCCCCTAATATAGACATACATAGTAGAGACGGGATGGACACCATTTGAAAAGGTCGCCCACTCGTCGGTGTCAAAGAAACGCATTGACACCGATGCCGGCACAGTCAGTGACACACGTCCGACGTGATTACTTGAGTGCCAAATGCCAAACTGTGGTGAAGGGTTGTACGAATTACATTTCAAATTGCAGTAAATAAGGTGGCGTTTCTTATGACCGGCAAGTCAACATTTAAAGTTAAACTAAACTTGCTTTTACACAAAAACTTTTATTTTTAGTTAATATGTACGTCGATTCTAGTTTCGTATAGTTTGCGCTTCTTCTATCACGCCTTACTAGCGCTGCACGTAGTGACCGCGAAATTCGAGAGATGGCGTTGACTTTTTGTCAAAAAGAATTGTCTTATGATGTCTTAACTGAGGCGTATCTAGATATAGAAATCATTGGCCCCTAACTAATCATTAAGCTTTTGTAATGTGTATATACTTCCGATGAATACTGTCTCAGTGATATGCTCGTCATACCTATATCCCTTCATTAATGTACCATTAATTAATTATAATTTTTTTTATTTGCTTTGGGTGTGGATGGAATGTGTCTTTCATAGTATTCCCCTTCGATCAATGAAACTGATGATTTTGCACCAGCTCTACGGCAGCACAGCTGACGCTCTTTGATGCACCAGTTTGCATACAGTTTGGCGATGTTCAGCTGTCATTCCAGTCGTGACAACCAGTCATTTACATAGCATTTTTAGTGTTATCCTTTTAGCTTAGAGTTTATATTTGTTTGAGTACCTAGATAAAATGTGCCATGTGTGTGTTTCGCATTTCAAATACGACGTGACTTAAATCAATGGTATTCCCAACTAACATAACCTAATAATGTAAGGTTATGAGTATGAAGCGTGTTTTTATTTAACTTTAGTCGCTATCCGCTGTTTCTTCGATCGAAGTCAGCCCGCTGTAACTAGGGCCACACCCTTACGTGACGCGTTAATGCCAGTTGATGGATGCGCGCCACCCTCCGACAGCGCGGATTATCAGACGGACGCAAAAACAGATCCCGCCCACACGCCCGCGCCCACCGCTCTCACTCGCGCCACACGCTAGCGGGTGAGGTTTGGGTACTATACGTAACCCTTGGTGATAAAAGAGATTTGGAACTAGGCCTAGATAAAAGGACTAAAATAGTATAATGTTTTGTTTTATTAAATCTAATTATATTTGAGATGATTAGTGCTTAGGAACTATGATATCTAGGCAAAGGAACTATGAATGACATCACGATCGTTACAAATAAGAGACTCGATGTATTTTAGCATTTTGGTGAATTTGTGTACGTTTTATCAGACACAACACAAAGTTCACACAACACCGAATGAATGTCTGTTCATGATTAATGCAAATAAAGTCATTAAATATGTTTTATCTTAATATCTTTAGGCCTATTTAACCGATTATAACACTGAGAATAGATCTCTTTCTCTGTGTATTATCCCTGGATCAACACACTCAATCGCGCATTATTTTATTAACACATTTTTACTCGTAGTACCCGAGTGCTTCGCTTCGCTCAGTCAATAACAAACTTTTTTGAACTTCCCTCTTTACCGAAAGTTTTTTTTAATGTTTTATTCGTTTCTTATCTCCACGGACTGCGGGTCCGTTTCTTTTGACATTTTTTTAAAACTTTTTGTTAACTACATTTTACACTTTTATAACTTAAAAGCTAAAAGCTTTCCAATGAAAGTTTAGGTTTTTTTTCTAATATTATCCTTGTTACTAAACTTTCTAATCACCTGAAGTCAATTCTACTAGTGTCTTTGACTTTACTAACAAAATATTCTTGGGTATTCGTAGACTCAGCTAAAAACTATCAACTAAACCTAGTTCGACTAAAACTATATTTTAATGCAACAGATTATAATAATAGTCACAAGGCGGAATATTTCCACGTAACATAACTAGGTCAACATACGTATCCGTAAAAGAAAATATTCACAAGAAAAACTTGTCCATTAGAAATAAATAAGTATCGAATATATCCTCGTACGTAGGTACATCTATTTTCGACGTCGCAATTCTTTTTGTTCGATCACGACCGAATGTGACATGATTCGAGTAGTACAAAATCATTCGGATGACAGACGTAGTGTAGCGGAGTTATAGACAAGGCTTCTATTAGGTGTTGGTTGCGTCAAAGTGAAAGTAATAGCGAAAATTAATAAGAAAAAAAAAATAGGTTAATTTTCAAAAGTCAATAACAATAAAAAAAGACGTTACCAAACTGATTTTTATACCAGTATCATATAATTTACTAGTATCTTATATACTAGTGTACTAGTATATAATTTACTAGTATCTTATATACTAGTGTACTAGTATCTTATATACTAGTGTACTAGTATCTTATATACTAGTGTACTAGTATCTTATATACTAGTGTACTAGTATCTTATATACTAGTGTACTAGTATCTTATATACTAGTGTACTAGTATCTTATATACTAGTGTACTAGTATCTTATATACTAGTGTACTAGTATCTTATATACTAGTGTACTAGTATCTTATATACTAGTGTACTAGTATCTTATATACTAGTGTACTAGTATCTTATATACTAGTGTACTAGTATCTTATATACTAGTAGTACTAGTATATAAGATACTAGTAGTACTAGTATATAAGATACTAGTAAATTATATACTAGTACACTAGTATATAAGATACTAGTAATATAAGATACTAGTATCTTATATACTAGTGTACTAGTATCTTATATACTAGTGTACTAGTATCTTATATACTAGTGTACTATTATCTTATATACTAGTGTACTAGTATCTTATATACTAGTGTACTAGTATCTTATATACTAGTGTACTAGTATCTTATATACTAGTGTACTAGTATCTTATATACTAGTGTACTAGTATCTTATATACTAGTGTACTAGTATCTTATATACTAGTGTACTAGTATCTTATATACTAGTGTACTAGTATCTTATATACTAGTGTACTAGTATCTTATATACTAGTGTACTAGTATCTTATATACTAGTGTACTAGTATCTTATATACTAGTGTACTAGTATCTTATATACTAGTGTACTAGTATCTTATATACTAGTGTACTAGTATCTTATATACTAGTGTACTAGTATCTTATATACTAGTGTACTAGTATCTTATATACTAGTGTACTAGTATCTTATATACTAGTGTACTAGTATCTTATATACTAGTGTACTAGTATCTTATATACTAGTGTACTAGTATCTTATATACTAGTGTACTAGTATCTTATATACTAGTGTACTAGTATCTTATATACTAGTGTACTAGTATTATAATCTTAACTAGTCTATGAGCTTATGTATTTAAATGCCGGAATTTCTACTTAACGTACTAGAATGATGTACTTGCACAAATAGTCATTTAGTAAATGTAACTTTTACACAATAATCTTTTACTTTTTTTTTTGTTGGTGATAAGTAAAAGGAAAGACAATACGTAATGCAGCCGCCACAGTATCAACGTGAGTCGAACATGGAACATGTATCTCATCGGCGTAAATCGCAATGCGCATAAATTGTCGTGAATGCGATGTTTTCCGCCGTTATAACGTATAGCGGCGTTATAGCGACTAACGGCATTGTAACTAGGGATGTCAGCTATATCGTATTAGTATTGAGTGGACGTTTATTATTTATTATGAAATCATTTATAATTATTAATTAAATTTGAATATACTACGACTCTATTTCGATCACATCCCTTCAATCTATCTATCGTGCTTATTGTAATTCAACGTGGATATTCCCGGGTCAACAAAACAAAAAAAAAACACGATACCTCACATTTCACAGCACCTAACTAATTAAAAAAATTATGGTAACACAAATATTGTATATTATTACAGTTATGTGGTAGGTATGTGTCCTCCGTCTTCGACTGCAACGTCGTTGCATAAATAAACTAATTTAAAAAAATGTGGGGTGTGTGTGGGGTGTGTTGTGTGTTGTACGCGAGTCCGACTCTAGCTTTACTTGGGTATTAGAGTGATACTTTTCACTAATGAATTTTGATTTCCTGTGTGCACAAAAAAGAGTTTCTCTACATCTACGGTACATTTCTGCTGTCTGCAACAACATTTAATTTTATTAGGGATTCTTTTGACTCTCTTTATTTAGTATTTTTATTTATTTTTCGACTTATAAATTGGTAATTACCTATGTTAACTCTAATTCAGACGAGTGTAAAGGCTTAGGACTTTTTCCATACGCAGGTGGCCTAGTTGTAAGCATTTTCCATACCTCCTAGTATGAACTAGGCCAAAATGATATAATCTAATATAATAAAAGGCTCTGTCCTGACTGACTGACTGACTGACTGACTGACAGACGCACAGCCCAAAACGCTGGTCATACAGACTTGAAATTTGGAGGGTGTATTTGTCTCGATGCGGAGGGGTGTACTAAGAAAATATTTTTAAAAGGGAAGTTTGTATGAAAGTCCTTTGTTTTTGGACTTTTAGTCACGAAAATTTGGTAAATTTGTAAAAAAAACTTTTTGACAGGGACGTTTTAAGGGTGGGGGGTGTTGAAGGGGGTGCAATGTTGTATGGAAAGTTCTTTGTTTTTGAAGTTATAGTGATGAAATTTGATATTTGGGTAGTTCATTCAAAGGGGGGAAGTTGGGGGGAGGGGGGAGGCGGTCGAGTCGGTAGAGTTGGTAGAGTTTGCTCGGAATGATTTAAAGTGGAGAATTTTGGGAGCGGTCCGAATTTCTTCCGCACGCGGACGAAGTCGCGGGGGACCTCTAGTGCCTTTAATATCAACTTTTTATTTATAATGGGTTAGTTATATGAGTGGTATGCTAATGAAATAATAAGTTTTTGAATATTCTTTACGGTTTTTATTATACGGTAGCAGCCCTAACAGCATGTATAGTATTCCTGCTTCGTTTTGAGGCGTGTTGTCTGCCACGACGGTGTGGGAATGTTATTACTCAATTTCTGCGTAACGTGGAACAGGAATAATACTATGACGGAGTATCGTAAACGAAGATTTCAATTTGGAAACACGCTGTATAAAGGTTAAACTTAGAAGTCATTGGAGGAAATTATGACATCTGTCGAAACAATATTTTATAATTATTTTGATGATTTCATCTTGAAATAGGTACATGGATACAAAAGATGCTACTACGTATAAAGTGGAACATTTACTTGTACTCGTCATTGTGAACGACTTTTACTATGGAGCCAACCCTGAGATTCAGAAAAATAACAGCCTGTATAAACATGTTTAAGCCCCCGACACAACACAAAGGGATCTTATAAGTTCTTGGTGTATTTTTAAGCATCTGTCTGTGACATCGCAGCTCTTCAAACCGATTTTGATTTAGTGTTATTTTGTTTGAAAGGTGAGTCGATCGAGTATGTTCTTAGCTATTACTCAAAATAGTCGTAGGTTTAAAAAAAAGATTATTACTTCTGTCGAGGGAGAGGCCTTCGTCTAGCAGTGGACGTCTTCATCCTGATGAAATGATGTGACTTGTGTCGAGGGCGTGTGAATGTTTTCTATGGAACATCTATATTTCGCAATTTCTAATTGAGGCCGATTGTTATAGTTGTTTACAATGTTGAGTATTACATTGACGTATGAACTACGCGTACTACAATGCCACTATACTAATAATGTACTTTACTCTCCGGCTGGTTGTGGCCGGTTGTGGCGTAGTACTATTTATTGTCCCGCATAAACTCTTATAGGAATAAGGATGCTGGTGAAATGATACGAGCATACGAGCTGATCGTTCAATCATTTTCATGCCTGGAGCCTCATTGTGAAAGTTTCGGTGATATATCTAGTCGAAGCTTTCGGACGATAACGTCCGAAATGCGTATCCGAACGAGGCCCCCGGAACGCACTAGGCGTTTGGTGCACACCCACTTTCTTGTATCAACTTTGAACATCTAACAAGCTTTTAATCTGAAAAACATTCTAAAAGATTCCCATTCTAAACTCAAAATACAATACTCCAACAATAAACGCTGTATTAGCTTCAATTCCACTTCACAATGCGCGGAAACCCTCGACAGAACGACAAAACCCCCAAAAGGACAGCGCCACTAAAAACCAAACAGACGGAAAAAATCGCCATTCTGGAAACGTAACAGTTTTCCCAAACACGGCAAAGGGTGCACTTGACCGTTTGAGGGTAGATTCATAGAAGAGTAAAAAATGCACAGAGATATTATGCCCATAGCTTTCGAAAACTCAAAACTGTGTAGGCGGTTCAACACACGCGTACAAACTGATGTGTTGCACGAGTGGCAGTAATATCTTTTTATTTCTATACTTCTGTGTCTACGTGGCCAGGTTTGTTAGTTGATAGATCAACTTACAAGCAAACACCAAAAGTTGTCAAGTCTGGCTCCGAATTCTAGATTGGTCCCTGCAATACTGTCTATCTTCGTCGTCCTTATACAGGATGTTAGTTCGAACACCGTTATCCTTCTAGGATATCATTGTACTCATCATTATGAACAATTTTACTATGGGGCCAACCCAGATATCACGAAAAAAAATACAGCTGTTCCATACAAAAAGGTTCATCGATCCTGGACAAAATGTATGGAACAGCTGGTTTTTTTTCGTGGTTTCATGGTTGGCCCCATAGTAATAGTTGTTCATAATGATGAGTACAATGATATCCTAGAAGGATAACGGTGTTCAATGTAACACCCGGTATAAGGTAGGTAATGTAGGTTGTGTGTATGTGTAGGTAAAGATTTGCCCTTAGAAATGCGTCCTATTATAAGTGGTTACGCCAGATTATGTTAATTTAAGCTTTGCTAATTATTTTGGTGCATTTCCTATTTTTCTATCTTACCCTTAAACAGCACTATCAAGTACATACATACTTTAACGGTCGGGGACATACCTACTTAGCAAAAAACTATAGTGGGTAACGCGATGCGCACATAAAACAAGTGTTTCTTCGATCTCCGCGCGCATCGCATCTCGTGTTAATTTGCACCCCCGCGCTGCGAACAAGGACACTCGACCACGTATATTGAAAGGGTGGTCTCGCCGATCATTGAGATCTAGCCATAAAACTAAACTGTGATTCGCCTCCAAAATCTGGTGTGTACAAGTGAACAGATTCCCAAAAGTGCGTGTGTGCGTAGCGAAGGTACCGCACGCCTCGCAGGCGTCTCCCGGGATCGGGAAAGGACCGAGGAATATCATGTAAGTGCTGTCCTGTATAATCCGCATCCTTCTCTTGTTTTGTTGCACCAATATTTTAAACCAAAAAATACAGTCCACTCATTTTTAGGGGCCCGCATTGCCCCACCATAATTTGGCGATATCAATAAGAATCGGCTAACATTAGTGTCCTCTCGAGCGAACTGAAACATGGTCTTTAACTGCTGGCCTTTTGGAGAAACTCAGAGTCACGCAACGGGCAATGGAGAGAGCTATGCTCGGAGTTACTTTGCGCGATAGAATCCGGAACGAGGATATTCGCCAAAGAACCAAAGTTACCGACATAGCTCGCAAGGTTTGCAAGTTGAAGTGGCAATGGGCAGGCCACATCGCTCGAAGAACTGACAACCGATGGGGAAGAAAGGTTCTTGAGAGGCGACCGCAAACCGGAAGACGCAGCGTAGGAAGGCCTATCACTAGGTGAACCGACGACATTGTAAAAGTCGCGGGCAACCGGTGGATGCAAATGGCAGGTTGTCGTACAGTGTGGCGGTCTAAGGGGGAGGCCTTCGTTCAGCAGTGGACGTCTCCGGGCTGATGATGATGATGATGATGAATATTAGTGGAAGAAAGGAGACCTCTATACTTACTGCTGCCACATATTGCATAATACTACATTATTGATAGTCACTTGTTATGTAGCGAAGAGCCCGCCATTTTTCTGTTTCTCTGTTCCATTTTTTCCTCGGTAGCTAAAGCGGCTCTTTCATTCGACTCTTTTGAATACTGGCAACATTACCGGCCGCCATTTTGAGTCGACGAAACGGAATAATTTAATAGAGTGACGCTTTTGAGAGCTTGCACCATTTGCCGTTGCTCAACTTTTGCTTTTTATTTTACAAATTTTGGATGGGTTAAGAGAGGCTCGTTGGAAAAATAGTGGGTTCCAGTAATATTGAATGCAAAAAGAACGGAATAAATCATCAATTTTAATCTAGTAAAATTAATAGAAATATTGAAATTGTTTTTACACTACTGCACATTTTTTTAAAATGTTTTTAGTGTTTATGTATGTACTTGTATGTGAGCACAGAATAAATAATAGTACTACATATGTGAATTACTTTTTTCCACCATATTTAACTTATAATAAATACCTGAACAGATTTGGATGTATGGGGTATCGTTGGAATCTGTACATCATTCCGAGTGACGCTGGTTATGAATATAAAAAAAAATACAATATTTTGGCAGAATGGCGCCACTTTCATATGTAGAAAATACTGTTTGGTCATTCAAGTTTTATGTACGTATGTAAGATTTCTCCTGAACGCTTTGATCGATGTTGATGTTTGTGTTATTGTATTATAGTTTATCACAGGTACTATTTAGGAAAACACAAATATATCAGGTTAAAATAAAACTCTGGCAAGTGATAGCAAATTCAAAAAACTTCTCAACGGGCAAGTACTAACTATTGTAGCAAAGAAAAACAAACATTTGTTCGACAAAAAGATTACTGTGTTCCCCGTTTCAAATATTTCACCCGAAACTTCTACGACTCAATCAACTCACAAAAACAAGCACAAATTCCAGCGAAATGCTCTAAAGCCTACAAATTGTTCGCCAAACGACCTAACAATGAGCTGGCTATTTTCCCGAGGAACTCTAAAACTTGTTTTCCTTAACATTGCGACTTTCGGCCTATTTCATCCCCTATAATTAAAGGGATAAACTCTCGGCAAGGCTTTCTTATCTTTTAATTTCGTCCCACCGTTACTTGATATCTAAAAAACTGTCCAACTGCTAATCGGACTCGCGCGCCGCGGGTTCTTTACTAATACGATGACTACTGACTGCATTGCCGTTATGCAGCACTATTTACGAAAAGCAGATGTTGATATCTTTAGCAGGATATAACGAAAAAAAAAAAAAAACATTGTGAAAAATACAGTTAAAATAATGAAAATAACTTTGACTTCTATCGTACTTATGTATACCACATCATATTTTCTTAGGAATTGTAAAATAAATCAATAAATAATGGATCGGATATAAAATTAGGTGATAGTATTCCACTCATATCACTGTTTTTTTGTTAGTTATTACAGAATATGGATTATTTGCATGATAGGTAATATCAGTCGGAGTTTTGGCGGGAACACGGAAAAATCATGTCGTTGCATTCTATTATTTTCTTAAACTTGTGTTTTTTCGCGAATTAATGATTAAAAATGTTGGTGTTTTATTCATTGAGTGTTGAATTACATGCACGAGTGTGGGCAAGTGGTATAATGTGGAGAAACATATGTTTTTTTGTTTGTTTTCAAAACTCCATAGAAGCTCATAGTAAAGTCGCCACAACTTTACTAGGGTATGACTTGGACTCGACTATGACTAATTTCGTGTGACTTACTGTGATTTCATGACTTATTTGACTTGATGATAACAAATAAATGTGAAAATTAATAAACTTGACACTGGCAGAATGCACAACGTGCGATGCCAATAACTAAGAAAAAAAAACAGTTGGCTACTTTTATGTTGAAAGCATAGTGTACGTACTATGATAGTACTTTAGATTATGGCTTAGTAATACGGTCCCGTTGACAGATTCAAGTACGAAACCCCGAAATGTTAAAAATACCTTCTCTATTTTAATTCTTCTTGTTCAATTAATAGATTCTTTAAAGGAAATTACTTTCTTTGATCGACAAATTGAACGGTATTTTCGCTTTGTCACTGAAATTTGTATAAATATTATTGGAAGAGAACGGAATTCACTTCATTTATTTTGTTTATTTTTTTTATTCGTGTCGAATTTCCTTGTGCGTAAGATGTTACTTCCGGCTTTTTTATGTGTCTTTTTAATTTATGTTATGTTTCGTTTTTTTTTTTTCTTATTGACCTACCTATGATGGAAGTAGTAAGTTATGGGTAGGGTAATGAACATTTATACTTCTACTAGCTGACCCGTCGCGGCTTCGCACGGGGATAAATACTCATTTTAAACCAACTTTAAAAAAGGAAGTTCCATAGAAAGTTTAATCCCCCATTTCACCCCCTTAATTCGGCCATGTTGCAAAATCCGTTCTTAGCTGACGCTTTCTACCTATAAACTACCTACCCACCAAATTTTAGCTCCAGAGATTTATTCGTTTTCGAGATTTCGTGTTAAGCCTTCTAAAGTTTCATTTCCCGTTTCTCCCCCTTAAATCATCCCTGTATTTTTTTAATTAAAAGCATCATATTTTATTTTGAATGGACTACCCAAATACCAATTTTTATAGATAGATAGATAGTAGAAACTCTTAATTGTGCACACCAAAAAAATACAATAGAGAAAGATCCAAGAACCTTATGAGCTAGGCCGCAATTAACAAATAATAATAATAATATAATATATAACATATTTTTTTTATTAATTATTATAAATTTTTATCATTATAACTTCCAAAACACAGAACTTCAATAGAAAGCTTCATTCCCCATTTCACCCCTTTAATTCAGCCCTGTCGCTGTCTTAGCTGACGTCTCCTACCTATAAACTACCTATCTGCCAAATTTTAGCTTCAGGGATCAAGTACTTTTCGAGATTTCGTGTTTAGTCACTGTACAAGTGAGTGATTTCCACTTATATAAATATATAACAATATAGATATATAACACATGTGAGTTAAGTCTATCGGCAAGCATCATTCCAACCTAAGTGTTTTAACCATGTATGATCACAGAAATTTATAAACTTCTTAAGACGCTTTTATCTGTATCGTACGTAGAGGTCATATGCTCAACCTGTCACCCATTGACCTTAGTTGTATAAGATGCCGCATTTGAGTCGATATCTTTAACCCTACAGACAATGCAAAAATTTTGTAATCGCCAGAATTTGAACCTGCGCAAAGATCCGGCTGTCGCGGCTTGAAATTCCTGCTACATCAAAGCTACCAACATACCAGCAGACGTCAAGATTGTTTCTCCGACTACCGACAGAAATTACCCTACACTTTTTTTTAAATATGTTTATAGGCTTGCGTTTGACTGCCATCTCGTCTGATGATAAAATAAATAAATAAAATAAATATCGCAGGACATTTTTTTTTTTTTTTTTGATAAACGAAGATGCAGTCTACGATGGAGCACGCTTGCCTAGAAGAAACCGATTCACTCGCGACTTGAAGACACCCAGATTATAATTATCGGGAAACACCCACTCGAGCAGCGCTACCCACTGTTTAGCAGTTCGAATAAAGAAAGTGGAATCAAACCGTTTCGTACGAGTTCTTGGTATATCAACCATAAAACGGTGTCGATTTTTCGAGGTCCTGGCCGTTCGATAGAAGAATGGGCAGGGGGGAATAAGATCATGCAAATCCGAAGCACACAGCTACTTTTCGACGATGACCGAAGCTTTGTAGCTTGGCCCGAACTAGACAGTCGTTGCCAATGATTCTCCTGCCACGTTTCTCGACTCCACTAACTGTGTTTTATTATATAACTTTAATATTATGTCAATTTCACTAAGAAATCATAGCTTGCGTCTTGCTTCATCGTCTCTCACATAAATACAATTTTAACAATTCTCTAAATTCAACTATAATAATATAGCTTTCACCTTATTCTCGGGTTTCATTTTTTACCACAAGAAAGGAACTCGCATTGTCTTGGCGAAGACACCGGCTAAACATGTGATCACTGTATGCTATCTCCTGCCGCAGAATAAATAATAGTACTACGTACAGAAAGTTAACTCCGCAAAGGAATTGAAATAAATAAGGACTCTATCTACTATGCAGTAAAGTAGCAATTCAACTTACACAGCGCTGGATACCGCTCGCTATATTCACCTAGATATACCGCTCTCTTTCTGTCACGTATGCTTAGTTACGTGCGACGAGGCTAGCGTGCGGGCGGCGCCTGACCAGCCTTGCATTGTCCTCCCGGACGGAGCGCCGGCCGAACATACCTAAACTGCGGAATGCCACCCCCTACTACTGCCACGAAAATTAAAC
Organism: Erannis defoliaria; assembly: GCA_905404285.2. Taxonomy (NCBI): domain Eukaryota; kingdom Metazoa; phylum Arthropoda; class Insecta; order Lepidoptera; family Geometridae; genus Erannis; species Erannis defoliaria. The sequence goes on along the minus strand of FR990083.1, from coordinate 17,272,908 downwards.
GAGTTCGAAGCAATTGTTCAGTGCAATGGTTTTAAACAGCATTTTGTTTTAGATAATAAAAATAAAAAACAATTAATTTACATTTTAATTCTGAATTAATAGGTATTTACCTATGATATTGCCGTTCTTCAGTACTGATCATTTCAAATAGAAAAAAGTTTGGAATGGCTTTGTATTCTGATATCAAATTAATTTTGTCTTAAAAACATGACATTATTTTTACAAACTCAGTCTTTTGTTTATTGATTAGCGTTGTATTTTCATTACATTTGAAAATTTTTCGTCATAATGGATATTTTAAAAATTCGTGTAATTTTGGAATATGAGTTCCGTCGTGACACCAACGCGACATAAACGGCACGTAACATCAAAAACGTTTACGGAGAGAACTGTACAAACGAACGCACAACCCGTTATTGGTGTTCCCGGTTCCGTTCTGGAAATTTTGACTTAAAAAATGAAGCTCATGGTCGTCTGGAGAATTTGGTCAACAATGATGAATTAAAGGCGATTGTGGAAGCTGATGAAACTCAATCTACAGCTGAGCTAGCAGCAGCTTTTGATGTTAGCATGAAAATAATTTTCATCCATTTGCGACAAATAGGCAAGATAAAAAAACTTGATAGATGGGTGCCCCACGTACTTAACGATCGCCAGCGCAACGTACGCGTCGAGACCTGCCTCGCGCTGCAGCTACAGACAGTCTCCAAGCTGCAAGAGCTGGGGTTGGAAGCTCTCCCACATCCGCCATACTCACCAGACCTTGCACCTACCAACTATTACTTTTTCCAAAATTTAGACCACTTTTTAGTGGGTAAAAAATTCAAATCCCGAGAGGCAGTACAAAATGCCTTTGAAGAGTTTGTTGCCTCCCCGTCCAGCTAATTTTTACAAGAAGGGCATCAATAAACTGCCAATTCGTTGGCAAAGATGCGTCGATTGCATGGGTGATTACTTTGAATAACAGAAATAAAAAAGTTTAAAATGATAAGTACTTTCACTTATTCCATACAAAACGGCAATTTCATAGGTAAAGACCTAATATTTATTAAAGGCAAACAAGGCGCTCACCATCATCACTTAAACAGTTGCTTACTTTTTTTAAATCAAAACTTTTACTTATGATTCAAAATCTCTTCTTTCCACTCAAAAAATCCTGCTTCATCATATACGAGCCATTCACATTCGTAGTTTCGGTTCCAAGTGTTAGTAGTTTCAGTAGCTTGTTGCGTAGCTACTACGCGATGGGCAAAGTTGCCAGTTTAGGCGAAGTTGCAGCGAGTAAACTTGCGAAACCGCTCTCGATCTACTGCCTTGCCAACTTCCGTATAGTACTTGCAACTATGTGTGTTTGGTGGGACTTTGATGAGCTTTTGTTTAAGTGCAGTGGGTGAATAAAATAATACTAAGTTTTTATAAGTATTTAAAACACATTTCTATCTGCAGCACTTGGCTTGAAGCTTCTGTTTTTGAAGGCTTATTAATTTGTCATCGTCTCCCCGACCCCCCTTTACTTTTAGGGTCTTTCTGGGGAACTATTTTAGCTTGTCGTAAAGCACCTAATGCATTCAATTAACATTAGTTAATCGTTATGAATGATAAAAAGTTTAAAAAAATGCCCAGCCTATTTCCGTCGAGTTCCCAAAACATTTTTCTAGTTTTTCCTCAAACAAACACTATTCATAAAGCTCAAGGGAGTTTCATAATGAAGTTCCTGCCAACTGCAATAAAACTGAACACTTTTACGGCTTCGTTCAAAATAAGCCAAACTTTATTTAAAGATTTTCTACAGAATAACATAGAATGTAGAGATTTTTAACAGGAAACTTGGATAACATTTTCTGTACGTACACATTACACAGTTAAAAAATAATACTTAAATTTCATAGCGCTGAATGGGCTCTGGATTGTGTATCTTATTACACTGGTAATCCATATTAAGGTATTCTGAATGTAAGGCAATATTTCTAGTAAAATCATGGACATAAATTCTGTACATTTATGCCCAGAAAATTCAGCGCATAAGTCAAAGAGCACATTTTTTTTGCAACTCTTGCATAAACAACTCTATTGATTGGCCAAAAGTCTTTAAATGAATACTTTTTCTCTCCTGACAATATGCAGTTAATAATCGCATAAGTCGGTGAATTTGGCCAATCATCTTCGTCTCTTCTATCGTACTACAGGGTTTCTAGTATTTAAAAAAATGCAGTAGTTCTGGTCCAATGTTAAATAATCAATCAATATTGTATAAATAGGTAGTAGATTGTTTACCAAGGGAGGAAACAACAATTTTTAAGGCGAGAGTGTTTTTTTGAATCCCTCGCTGCGCTCTGGATTCAAAGTACTCCAGCTTAAAAATAGTGTCGATCCCGAGGTGTACACTCTGCTTTTTATCATCCTCTATGAGAAAATAAGTAAGTGCAACTAATGAATAAAAATAGTATCTACGTTTATTTCATTCTCACTACTCACTCTCACTTCTCACTTATTATTGAGGAAGATACACTGAGTTAAAATAAAACAAAGTAAACCCCGACTTTCAACAATTATGAATGTCCATGGTTGATCTCTTTGGTGATTGGATATTTTACTAAGAATATCCACATTCCAAATTCAAATTATCGCCCGGAGCAGGGCAAAAATGAGCTGTTTTCAGCGCAGAGGGAGGAAAAGATATTTTTTTCCCTATGCGCGGAAAACAGCTAAGTAATTTCTGCCCTGTTTGCGACGAACAAAGAAGGTTCTTTTGAACAGAAGTGATAAAAAAGTATTGACTCAAATATAGTACTCCAGTCACGATCCTAGTGAAGCTACTACGTATTATTTTATCTGGGCGACTACTAAGAAATTACTCTATTAGTAGTTAGCTTCACTAGAATCAAATTAGTCCCGAGTCTTCCAGTATCTCTTTAGAATATCATAATACCTGTAAGTGAAATAGGGAATTTCATCTAATGTCTCAGGGTGACGAGATAAGGATAAAGAGACTGCAAGCAAGTTTCTCCAAGATACCTTCTCTTATGCCTCCAGCAGAGTCTCGGCTAACCTCGGTCTTTGTTTGCTAAGCCCTGTATTTCACATTGACAAATAGTTGTGACTTAGCAAAAGAGTGACGTCACAGTCCCTGGAGAATTACGGGTGGCTTCTTACCTCTGACGTCAGAGGATACTTGGAGCGCTGTCCCGAATATTCCTCGCTTAGATGTGGTTACACTATCTAGTTATGTGCTTAGATTTAGGATAACAGTACTTACTTAACTGCGCGGTTTCACCCGCGTGCTGATGAAAAACGGTGATGATAATCATAAAAGTAACCGTAAAGTAGTATTTTATTCTTACTTATGAAAATAATCTATCTTTATTCCGAGTTCCATTCAAATCCGTTCAGCCATTTTGGTGTGAAGAACCACCATACACTTATAGACAAAATGTAGTAGGTATTTATATTAGTGTGATTTATTGTTGTTGAAACATTTTTCACAAAATAAATTAGCGGAAATTTATGAAACTAAACAATTAGAAAGTATTCCAAAAATTTTAGCACCCGCTATTCAAAAATACGAGAACTACCTCACACTAAAAAAGTAAGCTCGTTTAGGCCGAGTGGCCAGCCCTAGTTGCAGAATTTATGGGCCAACTGAAGGCTTCTGACATGGCTTAGCGGTTGTTGTTATAATAAAGATATATTATAGAACCCCACACTCATACTTAGCTATAAATATTAAAAATTATAATGACAAGACAACCTAAAAATGTAATACAACGCCATCTATACATTTATGAGATAACTTCATATGACAACTGCGCTGGTTTTGTAATAAAAGTGAACCTCAGTTTCTTAGTGACACTATTATTTTAACTTATTCGGTAAATTGTCGTAAGGGACACATAAGACTTTGTTGCTCTTACGACTGATGTGACCTACAGCTATAAATGTGTTGTTTATAATCGTCTTTGGTTATGTATTTGAAGGCAAGGACGATATACACAAGTTGAAGGGTATCCTCTGAGACATCGTTAAGTCTATGCTGTGTCTGTTTGTCTGTTTAGCTGATATTTCTCTATATCTTTATAAAATTAATCAATAATAAGTCGGTTCCCAAACGTGGGGATTATGGCAGCCCCTCTTTGTTAAGGGGGAGGCCTTCGTCCGGCAGTGGACGTCTTCTAGCTGACGAGTACTAAAGAGAGCCGGTTAAAAATATCTGTCCTGGACAGGACCCAAACCCACACCCGAGAATGGCGCATCTTTATGAATAATCTAGGTATTTTTATAATATTAATTTAGTCCAGTTAATTTCCAACTAGTCATAAAACCTGTCATACGTACGTCTACGAGAATGAGTTGGAAACCAGTTGCCAACTATTCAGCGGTGGCCGCCGGGAAGCGAGCATAGCTTCGCAACTATGCGAGTGAAATTACGTTTCATCTCGGCGCTGGGATAGCGGCGGTGGCTCCTCGTGCTACCTCGACCTATGTGCCTCTAACTTGACAAATAGGAATAAGTTGTGCTTTAAATAGCACGTTTTTATTACCTAGTCAGTCATTGTACTGAGTTACAGGTTTTTTTACCCGAACGTATCCTAAAGAATTTTCGCTATAACGCCAGAGAATCAAAGACAACGATGCAGCGTAGCTGAACGTATTAGGCCGGCCGCACATTAAGAGAAAAGTCTAATAGAAAAATTCACGTGCGCGACAGACCGACCGTCACACACCACGTACAATAACAGGTGCGAACGAAACGGTCGTCACGAGAAATTTCTTACGGTGACCTAGTACAAATTTCATGCAAGGATTATCTTCAGGCTCGGCGCGAGAATTTTTCTATTAGCCATTTCTAATTTTTTTTTCATCACACTTGCTCGTAAAGTGGATCTTATTGCATCGGTTTTAGGCTCATAATCCAAGCTATTACACACGCGTGCTTTTTACTTTACATTACGGCACTTGTACTATAATAGGTATAACCCGGTAAAGTCAAGTTTGTACGTGACTGCAATTAGACGTATGTATACGAAGGACTCTTAATATAGCCGGGTAATACTTACAGTTTTTTTGTAATACCAACAAAGAGTTCTTATGCCGCTGAAGTAAATGTCAACCTGCGCGCGCATTGCTGGTTTGGGCGCCATTTTCCGCAAATGTTTTCGCTATGTGGTTGATTATTATCAAAAAAAAATTGTTTTTTCCTCGCAAGTGTGACGAAAACAGTCGTATGGAACTCTTGTGCTATTAGTCATTACGCTCTCGGCTTCCTTATCGCGCTCGCCTGCGGCTCGCGCGCATAATACCGCCTCTAGTGTAATGACCAACATAGCACACTCGTATCATAATGTACTATTATGAATGACTGATGCTGTTGACCTCAGATGGCCTCCACAGCGTCACCGGACTTTGGATAATTCTCATAATGTGCGGCCGGCCTTAATAAGGTGACAGTGGGATGGTCATATTGTCGCGTAAAAGTTTTAGGTAGATTTATTCTAAACATAGACGGAGTAAATGATAAAGGGCTAATTAAAAAAAAATTAAAAAATATTCATTTATTTCGGGCTTCACCCATATTATATAAACAATTCAATCATCATAATATAAAATCAAATTAATAATAAAATCAAAAATAAAAAGTCATTAAAATAATAATAATACACGTAAAGCAAAAAATTTAACAAACAATAAATTATATTAGTACGAGATATTATGTAGCAGTATAGAGTAGGTACTCCGTCGTAAAGGTCTATGACGATTCGATCTAGCAAAGATGCGGTCATCAGGCGAGCTAGCTATTTTAAATAAATAAAAAATTAAGTGGCGTGCCTATGGATGCAAATATAGGGACCTTATTACGGTTGAATGATGCTCTCCCTATTTCAGTATAACAAAAAATATATTGGTGGGCATTTCACACAGCGTCATCTAGCCCCAAACTAAGCAAGGGTTACTGTACCTGTACTAAGGGGAACCTGTACTATGGGGGCCAGGTACTTTCTAGAATACTTGTATACCTACCAACTTCCTTTATTAATACATGATGTATGTATCTAATCCATACAACAGACAGACACAGAACATACATTTATATTCGTGTCACATAAACGTGTCACGCCCCGCAGTTGTCCCCGCGTGATAACGAAAAACAGTGATGATGTTGATAAAAGCCTGTATATTATTCCAGGAAATAAGCTATCTTCATTCCTAGTTTCATTCAAATCCGTTCAGCCGTTTCGGCGTGAAGAGGTAACAAACACACACACACACACACACACACACACGCACACATAATTTTAACGGGAAACCTTCGCATTTATGATAATTATATTGATGGAAAAGGTAGGTCAGACAAACAGTCACCACCTCATTTATGCATAGACTTAGTAATAGGAACTCTGAAACAGTTTCTATAATAGGGCCATCGTCCTTCGAGCCGGCGGCGTCGCAGGGCAAACACTAGATGCGTGCTCCAAGCGACACGGACACGACTCATGCATTACCGCGAGTGCCAACCTTAATGCACCTCTAGTGGCACTGTAGCCAATATTAATTGTATACTAGCTATATATACTATACTATATGAGACTACGCTTAGGGTTTATGTGTTAAATAGTTAATTCCACGTAGATTTTGCTGTGTATTTTATGGTTCCGTACCCAAAAGATTTTTAACGGGATCCTCTTACTCAGCCTACGTCGTCGGTCTGGTTTTTTGACTGTCGGAATTATTATTTTTGTTTTATTTATACGGGAATACTGACGTTTGATTAAATCGGATACTCCGACTATAGTTTCGATCACATTCGGTGACCTTTTTCAAAGAGTGAAAACAGAGCCCGACGCGCGTGCAGCTGCGTCCTGCTTGCGTTTTTTTTGGTATTATTATTATTATGATTTTTATTGTTTGAACCGTATTAGGTAGCCGCTTGATTTTATTAAGAACACAATACAAAATAAAAATAAATAAAATAAAACGGTAAAATAATAATATGTCGGCAAACGGCCTCATAGCGAAGAGCCTCGACCAATACCTCAAGAGGCTCTCGCTAGACGGTTGGGTCAAGGGTCAGATCCAAAAGGCAGTGGTACTTGACACGGCGCGCATTGTCAGGAGGTTCCTCACTCTGCAGCCCTAACCACCGGCAGCTTGAGCCCTGCCCCGCTGCCGGCGGCACTCTAGGTTTAGGTTTTTATAATATTTATGTTTTTTAATGTATATTGTAAAAAACTTAGATTTAAGAAAGAAAATAAATATGTGAATAATAAATTAATATAAAAATTTAATTCAAGTTTTATTTAATTTGTTTCCCCACACGTAAAACTATTTTTTTATATTGTTATACGATACAAAGATGAAAGATCAAATTCTAAACTTAAACAACAATTCACAAAATCAATAATTTTTTATCCCATTTCATTTTCCATTGTGTACATAATTTTGATTAGGCACTAATTAATTAATTAATGTTATTCTATTATTGGTATTTGGATACTAAAAATATTTGTATTTTGTTTTGAAATTAATAAAATCCGAAAAAGAACGAGTCGAACATTTACTAAGGAAGGTAACTATTAACTGAGGTAGAAAGCTCGGAGGAACTAGCTCTCTCTCTCTCGTAGAAGGCAGTCAGTAACGTTTGTCAAACATGCTTGAACGTTTACCGGTCCTAAAATGCTGCATCATTAGCAACAGACGTAATAACTTATTTCGCTGACAGTCGCCAGAGTGGATGTAAACAGCAATCGAGATGGGCCGTAATGGGCCATTATACGCTTAACTCTACATTGCAGTAGGTTCACTCGGCTTTTCGGCACCTGCCCCACCAACGACGGATAACGAAAAGCGAGTAGAGCACAATAACGTAGCGAGCAGCGATCAGCAAGTGAGTCGCTGTTATTTGGAGCTGGTATGTAAGTATGTTAGAATAGAACAAATTTCTACAAATCTCTTGTGAAAATAGTGTGTAAATAAGTGTGTACAATAAGTGTGTACATGGTAAAGCAAGAGAATCTCTGCAACTGTTCTGCCCGCCAAGCAAATATCGTAAAGCTTATTTTTCTAAAGTCTTAACCATAATAGGACATTTATTTATTACACCACAAAACTGGGTCAACATTTTGACATGGCCAGTAATTAAAAAAAAAACGAAGGAGCACATTCACCCTTCTAGATGTAGTCCTAACATTCATCTAACAACATACAATATTATACAATTTCTAGACAACTATATACTTATATTAACTTATTTAATATTAAACATTTGTATAAACACATAATACCGTTATACCAACGAAAAGAGTGGCTGTATTAAAAACAAAGACAACAAACAAAAACAAAAGGACGAGAACGAGTTAAAAAAAAAGTTTGACATAATTGGCTTGTCTGATAGTAAGTTCACACTGATGGACACCTGCAACATTAGTTGGCGTTGCGCTACCAACGCAGAGACGCGTTTTTTAAAACGCTCCATGTTTTATCACTGCAGACAGGAAGCACATTAGAAGTTTTATAAGTGTTTGTAACTTGTAGGATCTAGCTCTCTCTCTCTCGTTTAGATGGAATGAATGCCACAAAGTCAACGTAGTGTATTTTCAGATTTGCAAAATGGGGAGAGTCTTTTGACGAATTTTTAAGTTTTCGCAGGTAGTATGACAGACAGACTCTTCTATTCAAACAGGACCTACAATTATTGTACGTTTCTTAAGCGAGAAAGTTGTCCATAGCTAATCGCTTGGTATTGCTTGGTTGATTGCTTGGCTTGGTGGTGAGACAGGTGCCAAGTGTAAAACTTTCGAGAGACTTGTACCCATAAAACGATTAAAATTCTCTCCGCGGCGCGACCGACGGCGACGGTTAACAACTTATGAACTTTGAGACTACGAACTAAAAGTAATTAATAAGTGAATTGCTGGTAAGTATAACGAATGGAATAACAAGGTCAAAACAAGTTGGAATACTACTTATACATATAGCACAGGTACCGCAGATTAGATAATATTAAGGGATATAATAGGCATGATGACTACAATTTTTTTATTACCTCATAAAAAAGCTGATCATCAATAGAGCCTATCAACGTAAACGAAATGTAATATAACTCAAAAACAAATAAGTTGTAAGTATTTTAATTTCAAGCTAGACAGAGAGCGCGCTATACTGAGCTATGACGTCAAGCCTCAGGCGCGGCATACAAATGCTATACTAACACGTGCTTTGCGAGAAAGGGATAGAGCATCCCCTCTCTATCCCCACCTAAAACTTTAAACGCTCATATCTCAGAGATTTATCAGCCAATACAATTTATTTTTTCCGTATGTGTAATGTATTTAGTTATATTCAACACTAAGCCTGTTATTTGTCATAAATTAAACATTAGGCCACACGCCTATTAAGAGCTGTGGATATAGTTTGACAAAAAAAAAGTCCGTAGTATTTTTCCTTTGTTTCTTCGTTTCTGAGCTCCACGGGATCCGGGTCCGGGTAATAAGTCAGTAGGTATACCTTAGGCTATAGCCGGCGTAGGCAAGTTTTTTTAAATTTTTTTTTCCCTTTACCCTAAAAAGGTTCAACATACTTTAGCATAGTTTTTTTTCATCTACAGTGTAAGACACGATGATGACAAAGTAAACAAGTCTTTCAAAAAGCTCTCTCCTGTCGTTACAATTAGGAGCTACTTTGTTTCCTATCTCAACCCGAATTGCCAAAGGTCTCTGGTTGCTTCTTACTACAATTCCCTGAAACTTCAGTACCTTGAAACTGGAGTTCTCGGGAGTTTCTCGGTACAGTCTGCAGCAGTGAATTCAACTCGAGTGGCTACTCAGAATACTCGTAACTTCAAGTTATACGCATCAAAACTTTAAAACAATGCATATAAAATTCAAAACGTACTAAGTAGTTAGAAATGATACAGTTTGACTAGTACTTCTTTCCCTGCAGTTTAAACTGCTATTGCATGGAAACACATTATTTCAAGGAATAATAAATGGCCTATAGAAATAGAAATAGTTTTTATTACCAACCACATAGAGAAGTACATATTTGCTTAAATTAGGTACATACTTAAAAATACAGTTGTTTTTGTCTGTTTTAATTTATGTTATATAACAAAGACATAACAAAAATATACACACACAGATATAGTTTATATAAGCTATGTGTTTTTTACACTAATCCACTGAATCGTTTCAGCTTATTGTAGTAATAAACACTCACATACATAGTCACAAAACTTTCGATTGTATAGTAATTATTAAAAGTATGATGCTTTATGGAGGAATCGTTAACGTAAGTGCTTTTAGAACCAATAAAAAAAAACTATGAACTATGAACTGTCACATTTACGTTCCGTAGCAGCTATCTGTAGATAATCTAAGTTTAAGAGTGTATTATACCTACATTTTTATTCGGCCAAAATAAAATGTCTTGTCAGTAAACCTATCAAAAATACCAGCTTGTAATGTCTAAAGGCAGTGCGGGTACCTTATCTAGTACCAGCATTGGATGTCTGTCTAATCTGGCAAGTAGTCAGTAAATCTGAACTCGAGACAGAGTTACTTGGAAGGCTGTTCTCAACATTAAAAGGTACTAAGTATGCTTCGTAAGGTTTAATCTGTAGAACAATTTCATAGCATTTATTAAGCGTGATAAAATTGCATACTTACTCACTAGGCTGACGCAGAAAAGTCCTGGTGAGGAACGACCAAGAATAATTAATAATTAAATTACAAAATACATTAAGTAGTTAAAACGATTAGGTAGTAAATATGTAATATATTATGTAATATACTTATTGTGATAATAGGTATATTACAAATATAAGTATATTTATAATATGCCATAATTATGCATAGATAACTAGTCTAAAATGCGTCCTCTTGGTTAACGGTGGTAACACTCTGCGATCCCCAAGCCGCCTGCCAAGCGTGGGGATTATGGCAACCCTTCCCTATTAACGGGGGAGGCCTTCGTCCAGTAGTGGACGTCTTATGGCTGTCAATGAACTAGTCTAAAAGCTAAAGATGTTCCTCCACTAGTTAGTTAATTGCAGCGCCCTAACATGGTCTATGTGCCGTGCTCTAGTTTTTAAAACATTATGTAATGTGTGCATTGGCAATAAATAAATAAATCATTGTTATCCTCTTTATATTGTTTTTTTTTCTGGACATCGTTGCTCGGTGATAATTTTGTTAAATTTTACACTATTTGGAATACAAATAGCTATAACTAAAAATATAGTACCTACAATTTTAAATAAAGCAAAAAATATCATAGAATATAGTATTATTTAAAGGCTATGTATATCCTACGAATAGACAGCCTTAAAATCGAATTGACAACAATTGAATTATTATTGGTAATCGAATTGATTCAAATCGGATAAAGGTCGCAGTCCACATAGCGGCTCAATACATAAATACAAAAAAAAAGTAAAGTTGTTTTATTACCATGCTTAATTTCCTTTAAAACTTTATATGGCAACAAACAACTGAGCATATAATATCTTTGATATTTGCAAGTGTGATAATCATAATGATCGATGTTCATAATTACTATTGCGTAAACTCTTAATATGTAATGACTTTGATGTTCAATTGAGGAATCACACAACCGGCGCGAAACAGATCTCATGCCTCGCGAGATTAAATAGCAATAATATAATGTGCAAGTATCTACAGGAAGTAAATAGAAACACGGCAGTTTCTGTTTACTTCCTGTAGAAAGCGGTGTACACTGTAAAGGTTGTAACTTAAATATTTGATCATCACTAATTATTGATTACTTGGACATTTGTAAGTTACGTAATAGAATGATGGACTAATAGTGTTATTTAATACCGGTAAATAAATAGATTTTACTAATACAATTACAAAAAAAAAAAGTATTTTTTTTTTTGACATTGGCTTTTTGATTTATTAATATATAGTTTATACTTTATTTTTAGTTTTTAATAATTCTTATATCATTTATTGTTTTATTCATTTATAGTATAAATATGTCCTTAAATGATATTACAGAGTCAAATAGAAATAAAGCTGAACTCCGCAGAGTACATTCAGAGTTTATACTTATTATTATACTGTATTAAAGTGGAAAAATGTAAATACCTAGGAATCAATAAATAAAGTGTCGTTCTTCAGTATTACAACAATATACATAAAGATTTCCCACAAAATGAAGGATTTCGAGTGGGTCCTATTTTATTTTAGTAAAATTTCTACCATTTTCCAGATATTAAAGTCATTCACTCAAAAGTCTATGAATAATAAAAAAACGGATTTTTAAAGTTACACTTAGAGGAATTTCGGCAGAGTTTTACTAAAAAAGTATTTGACATAATAGGACTACGACGTGATACATCCTAGCCTAGCTGATACATGGTACGGATACCCTTCTTTTTCTGGACAACCTGTATGTTACAAATTAGAACTGAAATAATCTAATACACTATATATAACCACCTATAATACAGTCGTATTGCATCCTTGCGATATTTACAGAGGTAGATATAATTATTATACTTACTCATCGTTATGAATAACTTTTACTATGGCATCAGACATGAAATTTTAAAAAACACTGTTCCATACACTTTGTCAAAAGTCAATAAACTTTTTGTATGGAATAGTATCTGTAAATATGGCAAGCAAAACAACAGTTTGTATGTAAGAACTCGGCAGCATTGCGGTGAGCGAATCATACTCGTATGCAATATATCTCACTGATTTCACAGACACAATTAAACATTTTCTAAACGTGTGTGCCGCGCTTAACTCCTTGAGTAAGTAGGCAAGTAATACTACTTATGTTTACCTCCCCGCGCCAAATGTTGGCAAACATGCGTGATGTAATTAACAGCAATCATACTAATTACCCTGCGTGGAAGCCGACAGCGAGCTTTAAATTGTCAAGAACCGTTTTGGAACACTTGCGTACGAAAAGATGCCCCGGGGAAATTGGTGTGGAGACGGACTAAGGACTGGACGAGGGAGTTATAGACGTATTAAATGATTAGACCCTGACACATTAAATAGGAGACGGAGTTTTAGAAACACTAGAGACAAACACGCGTGGATGTTTGAAACTATCCGAATATTGAAATCGTTAAAACGGAAGAATAGTTTTTTTTTATTTTTATAAAAAATCATTGTAAAATTTAATAAATATATAAACATGCTATAGCAAAAAAGAATGGAAGAAGAAGAGAAAGAAACGAAAATAATAAAATAGAAAGAAGAGGAGAGATTTTTTTTTTTTTTTTTTTTTGAATGACTATGCTGTTGGCCTCAGATGGCCTCTACAGCGTCACCGGACTTTAGGCAAGCGCAAACGGCGCTCGGCCTAGGTTTAGGTTAAAGGCGACTAGCTCAAGGGCACCTCAGACGGTACGAACCTCGGCTTGGCCGTCGCCGGGAGTGGGGTCAGACTTGCCCTGGCACCCCAGAAGGGGTATGCCCTGGGGCCCTAGTAGATTGATCTGGTTGACTACTTGGAGAGAATCTAACAGATCTTCTGACAGATCTGGGGAGTCCTCGACCTCGCCGGCGAGGTCGGTGCGTGTTTGTGTGCCTTTGGTAACCGGCGCCTATACCAAAGACGGAATACTTCTTGTTGCTAGGAGTGGTCGGATCAGGCGAGCCCAGCGCCGCCGAGGTGATGACGGCTATGGGGTCGTCCGGGTCGCCCAAGACGTGTCTGGGGCGTCTACGGAAGGGGGGTGGGTCTGTCGTGTCTGTCGTATAGTTCGAGGCTTGGACTATGAGTGGATTGGGGTGGTGGGGGGTCGCATCGAAATAGCGGCGCGAAGCGTACTTAATGTACTGACGGATGGAGGGGAGTTCGAGATCGCAGTGCAGGTCGGAGTTTCGCATGAACCAGCTAGCACCGACTGCTCTGCGGATGAATCTATTTTGTATGACTTGGAGTTTCTCTAGATCTATGCTGGAGGCATGAGCGAACGCCACGGAGGCGTACGTCATGACGGGGCGAATACAAGTTTTGTAAATTGTAACCTTATTTCTAAGGGACAATTTACTACGCTCGTTGAGAAGGGGAGTGAGCCGGCCTAAGAAGAAGGCTGCTCGGTTGCGAACTATCTGGATATGCTTAGAGAACGTGAGTCGACGATCAAGGGTCACACCGAGATACTTGGTCTCGGTAGCCCATGGGATGGGCTGGGTAGCCCATGGGATGGGCTGGGTAAGAGGAGAGAATTAGATTGATTTCTTATAAACACCTAGAAAATTATGCATTTCAAAATTGTGCAGATTTTATTATTAATGTTATGTTGACCTACACCCTTATATTTAGTACTAGCTACGCCCGCGGTTTTACCCGCTTTAAGTCTTATTCCAAGGTATAAGCTACCTCTTTATCAAATTTCTTAAATACTAAATTTTACTTTTTTGTTGGTAGGCCTCCCACTAGGTGGACTGACGACATTGTGAAAGTCACGGGTAGCGGGTGGATGCAAATGGCAGGTTGTCGTACAGTGTGGCAGTCTAAGGGGGAGGCCTTCGTTCATCTGTGGACGTCTCCGGGCTGATGATAATACCAAATTTCATCCAGAATCGTTCTGTTGTTTCAGGGAGAAAGAGTAACAAATAAACACACATGCCTCCACACATCGACAAACTTTCGCCTTTATAATATTATTAAGATCTCCGCCTTCCCCTACCCTGAGTCTACCCCAGGTTTCCTCGCTTAGCTCCCGCGACGCACTAATCCTTGTTGATGGATCGCCGTTTGGAATCTGTTTCTGCGCCTAAATGAGAACAAACTGGCTTCTTTCTGTCACCCTCTGCCTCTAAAGACCTAAGCACACTATCGAACATGAACATTTCCGAACCTAATGGCAATTGCGAAGTGCAATAACAAAGTATGATAAATATTAAGTGTGCATAGTGTGCTCGCACACTTTTTTTTTCATTTAGGTTAATTTTAGGGTTGCTACAAAGTTAAAATCTATATTATACTACTATTACTATATTATAGTTTATAAATACCAGCAAAGTCGAAAAGAAAACCCAACAAAATAAGTTACCTACCAAATGTTGACAAAAACGTCTTAGAACGAAAACTTTTTGCTTTCCTGGCATACTGTGGAAAAGACGTCAGTGGGAAAAGTTCATCCAATCATCTCTCTTAGACGTAATACAGGGTTGCTAGTATTTAGAACTATTTGTGATAGTTTACCCTTATTTATTTGTACTTTTTTTTTGGCTAGTTGTATACTAAAGATTTAGGACATTACCCATACGCAGATAGCCTAGTGATACAAATTTCCCATAATATAATAATACCATAATACCTCCTTGTGCCTTGTACTAGACCTAAATGTCACATGCCTTTAGGTTTTTTTTATTATTATTTATAGGCTTGCGTTTGACAGCCATCTCGTATTATAACGTACTAGTTATACACATTATACTGTACACATACATAGCCGATCTGATGTCATTATTCCAAAAGTGTAAAAAACTCGCGATCGCGGATCGTTTCGATCGCCTTGTCAGTTTGTTCGCGAGCAGCCAGTGTGCTAACGGTCGATCTTATTTCTGTCAGTCGCTGCCTCCTCTAATTTGTATCCATCTGATAAACGTCGGGATTCGATGGTGATTATAATCGATTGGAGATTTAATGGGAAGGAGGGATAATGGCCCGGAATTTCGTATTGATTCTACAATCTTTTTGGGCAAAGTATGTTTTTGTTTTGAATGATTAAAATACCTTTGCGATATGTATGGCTATGTTTGCGAACCATAATTATATAAAACACTGTATTAAACTATCACGGTTGTTCACTATAGTTCTATTATTTTCGGGAGCTCATTTCACAATATAATCACGGTAAATATACCGTAAATAATAATATAACTATAATTATATAAGTTGTATATATTATATACTTTATACTGATGTGTATTTGTTTGAATATTTACAATGTAAAGAGAAAGACAATTGTTTGCATATTATGAAAGAAAGAGAGATTGCTATTATTTCAGAAGTATTGATAGTGGATAATCTGGGATAATACAGAATAATTAATAATAATTGTTAAAAAACATACTTTGTATTTATTGACAATTATTGACATTATTATTTGTTGCGTTACCCTGGTGGTAAGCGTCACGCCTGCCCATAACAGTAGCAGTGCTAGAATTATGACCTTGCAAACAAAATCCTGCGCCGCACTGCACTGCTCTCCTCACCCTGAGATATTGAAGATGTCATTTGACAATTGAGATGTCAAATCTCTCATCATCTTCATTTCTCTGGTAACATTGCCCTTCAAACCGAAACACAGGAATGCTTGCACTTGCAATACTGCTTAAATATAACAAAAATCACGTTTTCATACCTCATATAATTTATTTCATTCTCGAATTTCAAACAATGCTGAGAAACACAATTAAAAGCACTGGCGTCACTGCAAGTTTTGAGATTGTAATCGTATGCCAGAAACATCTTGATTCTTATAAAATATATTGTCTATTATATGGGAATTAGGTAAAGGTTTTTTAAAGATTAGAATGATAAAATTACCGGAACTGTGTAAATATTTACTAATTAAAATTAAATTCTTAATCTTAAATTTAACAATAAAATGAATAAATAAATTATGTACCCTTGGTAAAATTAATTGTTTTAAGTAATTGTGTATCTCTTTACTCAATTTGAATTTTAGATCTATTTTTGGTGTACATTAATAAAACCGTGATAAGGCTTTAATGGTGTGTAACTGTCCAGTTGCATAATGATAAATCAAATAATAATACAGTATATAAAATCCGAAATTTGAAATCAAAACTTTCAAAATACGGAAACACCCTTCAGATGCAGGTTACTTACCGGATACCCGTATTTGAATAGCCGCCACATGAATACGGAATAATCTTCATATTCCGAACTCTATTTATATTACAGTAATATTATATTCAGAAGCTATATTCCCGTAAGATTCTTCGAACCGATAAAATGATGCTCGTAAAATTGACGTACCATATACGACCAAAGCAACCGATATTAAACCTTAACTCGATAAAACAAAACTTACAATAGTCTAAACTTTTTGCATAGTCAAAGGAGAAAATTATAAATATCCACGTGAAATTTTAATTTATATTCGTGTGTTATAACTGAGATCGAATAGGATCACAATTTGAAATTGGAAAAACGATTGGTTGGTAATAACGGTTATGGGCTTTTGTTTTGGCGGGAACAAGGAAAAATGTCACTGCATTGCAGGCATTATTTGCCTAAACATGTGGTATTTCGCGAAAAAAAAAAAAATACGGTGTTGTATTCATTAACGGCCTTACCTAAAATAATCTCGATTCTCTTAGTCACTGCTTAAACTTCTCTGTCCTTTTCTAGCACGTGCAACTTCACGTCAGAGAGAAGATGGCAGAGCATCTTAAGCAGTGACTAACGGTTGAAAAGTTTTTTTAAGTAAGGCCGATCGTGTCCAATTACATGCACGAGTGTGGGCAAGTGATATAATGTGAAACATATTTTTTGGTATAAGTACCTACTTTACTAGGGCATGACTTGGACTTGACTGTGAATAATTTTGTGTAATTTTAAAATTGTAATTTTTACGGGCATTAAGAGTGGTGTTAATTATATTTTCTTTTTTGACGGGTGGAAAATTTTAGTCCCCCACTACTGTAGAATGCAACCAGCGGGGCTAACTTTTTATGTAACTTTTCGGGATCGCTTTTCAAAAATTTACACTTGTCCCTGTCACTGCCAAAACTCATTTGACCCTGCAGGGCAGGATGAAACCCCAAAAGACCGACGGATTTGCTTAACTTAATTAAGGAAATCAATGCATTCGTTCGATAACGATAGCGAGAGAAATCCCTCCGTGATACCGTGAAGCTGTGACAGTGACAAGTGACATTTATGACAAATCGCGAACCGAATCGCGATCCCGAACAGTTACATGATTAGCCTGCTGGTTAAATGGTGGCTTATTGATCCCAGCAAGGATACTTAAGCATTGGTCTTCCATAGCGGGTCGAAATTAGATTATTATGGCACTATAAAAAGAAATGACGAAAATATTTGAAAATAAAAAGAAACAGGAGATGTTATATAATATATACCCATACGAGTACAGTAAGATGTGTGTCAGGTCGAAGATAATAAATAAACTTGACCTCAAATGGGAACGTCTACATTAGTCTTCCAGAACACCATGTAAGTTGATTAGCGATGATGATTTTCATCACTTTCCATCACTTGATTGTTAGCTAGACAATAATGTGGCGCTCGTGGCTCGTGGCAGCTAATGGTTCAGAAAAATCACCGAAGATAAGCAACGGATGATCCTGTCAGTGTTCGGATGGGTGACCGTGAGTGGCATTTATATCTGAGTGCTACCGTGGGTCGGATAACATGTTACATTGTTGGTACAGGTTGTTTGTACTGTATTTCTAACAACCGTCAAGGCATGCCAGAGGTCGGTGGTTTATTGACTCTGACACTAGGGCTGGCTACTCAGCCTACACAAACTTATTTACTTTTTAGTCAGATATTTTTTAGTGTCGTACGATCGTAAGGATTGCTTACAATGTTTTGCTTCACCGACAGCTCAAGCTTTTTACTGGGATTTGAAGCCAAAACCGGCAGCAAGCGAACCAAACACCCCATTGAATTATCCATTGCTAGATTTTTCTGGATTGTCCTAGTGTCCTTGAATCTTGTATGCAATGTACTTCTACCACAGCTTCTACTAAGTACGTACTTGCAGGTTTTCGTTCCACCTTATAATAATGATGCCACATAATTATTGTTTGCTTTTTGGACCTAGGAAAGTCCTAAAACTGCATCCAGAACCACCAGAAGACGGGCAGCAATGCCTCTCGGCTAACGGTGGTGAGCATTCTGCGTACCTACCCCAAGCCACCTGCCAAGCGTGGGGATTATGGCAACCCCTCCCTTTTCAACCGACTTCAAAAAAGGAGGTTGGCAAATCATTTTATTTTTTTATCTATGTTAAGCGATTACTCCGCCAAATATAAACCGATTTTGGTTTTTAAATCAAAAATACTACAAAAAAAATTTGAAGATGTCATCCAAGTATTCGAAGTTGAAGTCGGTTGTATTTTTTTTAAAGCGTGTTATAACAGAGGCCTTCGTCCAGCAGTGGGCGTTTTCTGGCTGATAATGAATTATTGTTTGCGTCCTTGTCGCTCTTCCGTTAATCTAAATGAAAGAAAGAAAGAAAATTTACTTTATTCGAGACAAAAAAATAGGTGCGACACGTGGCAGAAACACGCAGGTTTTGGAAAAGCCCCGCTGGGCCTTACTCCTGTATAAACGTTTCAACCTACGTCTCAACGTTTAACCAGCTACATCTAAAACCAACCTCAACAACCTTGTCCCAGTCGCAGAAAAGTTATGATTATAACTCGGCAATGTATCGTGTACCCGCCGCAGTAAACTATTACCCGAGGGCTGGGGAGTCCGTAATTTATTTGGGTAATCGCGTAATTTGTCGCCCAGGATTGGGGTAATTTATCCGCAGGTGTTCGCAACCCCTGTTTCTTGTTTTTCGCTGAGAAATGTAGAACGCAGGGTTGCTGCCCTTAGCTAGACGTTGAACGTAGGAACCGTTCGTTTATCTGCGTCGGGTTAGAGATTAGGTCTATTTGGAATAAGAATTTCATTTGTATGCATTTTAAGTCTTCTACAAACCAAAACTTATTTATACATTTTTTTTCGACTTCAACTTCGAATACCTGGCTGACATCTTCATATTTTCTAGTAATTTTGATTTAAAAACCAAACTACTGAACTGATTTCGATAAAATTTATATGAAACCACCTCTGAAGTATTAACTACCAAACAAAAAAGAAACATCAAAATCAGTTCATAATTGGTGGAGTAATTGCGACCTAACATACAAAAAATACAAATTAAAAAAAAACAGTCGAATTGAGAACCTCCTTTTTTGAAGTCGGTTGAAAAAGGATAAAAGGTCTAAAAAAGATCATTGCTCTTCAGTCTTTTCCAATTAGGTAACTTCAACTATGTTTTTACCACTTTTTATTTAACTATGTTTGGACCTGGGTATGTCCTAAAACTGCATCCAGAACCGCCGGAGGACGGGCAGCAGCGTCCTCTTAGTTAACGGTGGTGAGCATTCTGCGATACCCAAGCCGCCTGCCAAGCGTGGGGATTATGGCAACCCCTCCCTATTAAGGGAGCTTTCGTCAAGCAGTGGACGTCTTATGGCTGCCGATGAAGATTATGTTTTTAATTTAATTAAATTTTCTCAAGAAAATTATGGCACACAAATTTATGCACAAACTTGTCTTCAGACTCTTACCTATTTCCTAAGTAAACTCAATACACACTTACTTACTTTAAACGGTACCTACATTGTAAGCTATATAATTTTACGTCAACACACTAAATCATAAAAGACACGTCATAAAACTTACTTATACCGTAATATTTATATTCATACATAACACAAAAAAAGGGATGCTACTTCAAAACTTGGCCATAAAAAATGTTCCATAAACGATCAACATTAACTTTATAACACAAATGTTTACAAAACACGAGGAACACACCCCTACGAAGTTCCCGAGGTTTCTCGACAATTTTACGAGAATTTGCGGAGTTCGCAGTTTTTTGATCGTTTCAAACGTAGCTGATATTGGCGAAAATATTAGTTTCCATTTACAAATTGCTGGTGAAGTTTTATTCGGGACGTAAAACTTGATGGAATAGAATAAAATTTTAAACTTACCAATCGAATTAGTTTTAGTTTTGGAAGTAGGGCGGACTGTTTCCGGGAAAACTTGGAAATTAATGTATTTAAGTGACCCGGTCCCGATAAAGCTATCTTTGTCTGCACGTAATATTCATATTTTTGAAGAAGAAAACCACAAAAACACGTATGTAATCGACTGCACATCTTTATTTATTAACACCCTAATCAAAAACATGTAGTTTAAGCGCCTTTATAAATAAATATTATACTAATAAATAAATATTGGGTGGACATTTCACACAGCGCCATCTAGCCCCATACTAAGAAAAGTTTGTACTATGGAACAAACACAAAACAAACATTTATGTTCGTCACAAAAATGCTTGTCCTGGGTGGGAATCGAATCCGCGCCCTACAGTTCTGAAGGCAGACATACTACCGGCTGCTATAAGGCAGTTCGAAATATAATTACTGTCTCACCGCCGACGAGCAAGCGATTAACTATTTTCTATCTCAAGAACCGAACAAAGATATAGACTTAGGAAACAGCTGCACGCGCGTCGGGCTCTGTTTTCACTCTTTGAAAAAGGTCACCGGATGTGATCGAAGCTATAGTCGGAGTATCCGATTTAATTAAACGTGAGTATTCTCGTATAAATAAAACAAAAATGTGATATAGACTTCGTGTCAATAATCCACTCATAGTCCAAGCCTCGAACTATATCCACTCATAGTCCAAGCCTCGAACTATACGACAGACACGACAGACCCACCCCCCTTCCGTAGACGCCCCAGACACGTCTTGGGCGACCCGGACGACCCCATAGCCGTCATCACCTCGGCGGCGCTGGGCTCGCCTGATCCGACCACTCCTAGCAGCAAGAAGTATTCCGTCTTTGGTATAGGCGCCGGTTACCAAAGGCACACAAACACGCACCGACCTCGCCGGCGAGGTCGAGGACTCCCCAGATCTGTCAGAAGAGCTGTTAGATTCTCTCCAAGTAGTCAACCAGATCAATCTACTAGGGCCCCAGGGCATACCCCTTCTGGGGTGCCAGGGCAAGTCTGACCCCACTCCCGGCGACGGCCAAGCCGAGGTTCGTACCGTCTGAGGTGCCCTTGAGCTAGTCGCCTTTAACCTAAACCTAGGCCGAGCGCCGTTTGCGCTTGCCTAAAGTCCGGTGACGCTGTAGAGGCCACCTGAGGCCAACAGCATAGTCATTCATAAATAATAAATAAATCGTGTCAATAAAAGAGACACATATTTAATATTAACAGTTGATCGCTGGCCGTTCACACTACCGGCGAGCACTCTCTCTCCATTATTTTGTCGCAGCGACAACAACTATCAAAAATAAAACGCGCTCAGAGATTATAGTCGCTCAGCGATACTCTCTCAGCGATACTCCGAGAGCGCCGAGAAAGCCGAGAAAGCCGAGAGACGAACTCAGACGCCACGCTGGACTATCCGCTCGGCCGCGCTGAGCGGGTGGTGCGAGTAATCCCCCGCCGCACTCGCTCCTGCTTTATAGCCCAGCGAGACAACTATAGGAACTCCACACTCGCTCGTCGCTTCTCGGTGCTCGCTAACTTGTACCTAGTTTCTAGCTCTAATCGTTACTCGCTCATCGCCGGCGGTGAGACAAGTGCCTAAGGAAACTAGCCCCTCGATTAATTCGTACGTAGATTCTCTAAGACAAAAACTGAATATATGAAAAAAGTAACCTCTATGTTAATCCATCCAGATTTCTACTTTACTCATCTATGACTTAGTCTACACATTGCTAAAACAATTCAAAATTATTACTGAATCTCGACTACAGTATTAAAAAATCTCAAAATATATTACTGAGTCTAGACTACATGGCTAAAAAGCTAGAAAAGCTATTGCTGAACCTAGTTTATATTGCTAAAAAGCTCAGTCACTCTCCGTTAAATCCGCACAATCCCAGCATTCAACATTCTGATGATATATTATTTACAATCGCAAAAAAGTAGGCGGCAATATTGTACCCCGAGAAACAAAATGTATGATTCCTTTAATTCTTGCCCAAAAGTCCTTAGATAAGCACAAAGACTTGGTATATATGTAACAGTTCCCTGTATCGGCAATAACTCAGCCAGACGTGGCATCCTCATTATTATGAGCTCTAATTTACGACGAAGCTATAAATTACGTATTGATTGGATCTCAGATAGATTGAATTACGGCTATAGATAGGTAGATACTTAATTGACGTGACATTAGGGTACTGTTAGCTAGCTCCTCGATGATCTCAATACGGACTCATAACTTCCTACTCACTTACGTATCACTATTAATCACCCATAGCTGTAAGTACCTATATGATGTTGACAGCCAATTTCCTGGTAGCCTATTACCATAATTATAAGAGCAAGAATCACAGAAATTTAGAAATAAATCTTTGCGCCGTTCCTAGCTCGAGCAAAAGTCTAAAAATCACCGATAGATTCCACTCACGCACCCGTTGTGTTTAAAAACATCAGCCGTCTTCTCTGCCCGGTGCGGTGTAAGAATTATAAGCTCGCCAAGGCAACTGTGCTACGATTTACACACACACAGCCCGAAAAGAATGACTGACTGAATGAATGGCTGCCGACTGCAAAAAACAAACTAAAAAGTATCTAATATAATAAGAGGCTCTGTCCTGACTGACTGACTGACTGACTGACAGACAACGCACAGCCAACAAAGCGCTGGTCGTACAGACTAGAAATTTGGAGGGTGAATTCGTCTCGATGCGGAGGGGTGCCTAAGAAAGGATTTATGGAAGAAAGGGGTCGAGTCGGTAGAGTTGGTAGAATCAGTAGAGTCGGTAGAGTTGGTAGAGTCGGTAGAGTCGGTAGAGTTGGTAGAGTTTGCTCGGAATGATTAAAAGTGGAGAATTTTGGGAGCGGTCCATATTTCTTCCGCACGCGGACGAAGTCGCGGGGGACCTCTAGTATTATATATATATCACCACGCTTGGTCGACGCCACTGGTGACAAGAGAGCTGGCTCATTCCTCGCGCAGAGAATTGCTTTAGCAATTCAACGCTGGAATATAGCCAGCGTTCTTGGGACCTTACCACACCGACACCGTTATTCTTTCGATTAATAATAGATATTTAATAGTTTTTCTCAAAAAAAAAAACTTATTTTTTTTTGTTTATGCAAGTGGCAGGTTGTCGTACAGTGTGGCGGACTAAGGGGGAGGCCTTCGTTCAGCAGTGGACGTCTCCGGGCTGATGATGATGATGAATATTTTCTTTAGGTAGTTTTAGTCTTTTAGTTTTTATTTATGTCAAAGGTACTAATTACATACAATGTCTTGAAAAACTAAAATATAAATAACGATTTTCTCATTTGAAAATGGCGCCATACAGCCGCCATTAAGATTATTTCAAAAAGAAATTGCCAGTGTCCCTCGGGATGATGTAAGATCTAACGACATAAATCGAAATCTGTTAAGGCATGCCAGGCATTCCGAAATTATCTTGGAATATAGAGACTCACATGTTAATACATTAAAATTACGTGCCTACACTCCTTTTTTGGACAGTCGTGTAACTAGCCTCGCTAGTCTCGTCACTCCATTGCTTAATTCTTTGTTATGAGATAAACTGAATATCTGATTAAATGAAAAAAACTTTATCCCAACCTTTGATTATTTAAGATTAGAGAGCTGACTCTTTCAAGATCCCATATAAACGGCTTACCTACCCTTTTTTGTCGTATCCTGTAGGTACAGAGCAATGAATCCCGTAAGTCATCATTAATCTTAAAATGGTTTTACTTGTGAATTATAACCACATATTTTTTATAATGTATTGTGAAACATCCTTGATGCTGCGATTCCAGACTAACAAGCGATATCTAGTGTAGAGATGATCCTAAAGATCCGATAATCTATCGGTGAAACTATCGAGCTTGATTGTTACAAGCTTGATAGTTTCACTATAGAAGGATATTTTTAATAGCTCCTTTACTAGACTTCCTTTGTCGTAGTAGTTTGTAAGAAATAGTCTAAACAATAATACGCTTTTAAAAAAATACAACCGACTTCAAGTTCGAATACCTGGATGACATCTTCATATTTTCTAGTAATTTTGATTTAACAACGAAACTACTAAACCGATATCAATAAAATTTATATGAGACTACCTCTAATGTATTACCTACCAAACAATTAAAAGAATCATCAAAATCAGTTCATAATTTGGCGGAACAATCGCGTGAATACCTAGAAGAAAAAAAAAACATACAGTCGAATTGAGAACCTCCTTTTTTGAAGTCGGTTGAAAACTAGATAAGTTAAGGCATATGACATTTTGGCCAGTGAGAATCAAAAAGCTGACCTACCTCGATATAAACTAGGCTGGCTATAACTATTGGTCTAGGACTGGCTTAAACAAGAAGAAAAACTATGACCTCTGGCAGGACTCGAACCTGCATACTAGCAGTCTCTATGGGTTTCCGTCCCAACTGCTTTGCCAATTAAGCTACAGAAGTCTCTGCCTTAGATGTCAAATTTCCCAACCTGTTATAAGCTACCAACTAAAGCGTTGGTGGCGCCATCTGTAAATTTTTGTAACACAAATATTTAGCCAAGCCAAAACCGTTACCGTGACGAGAGAAGTCGCACTGGCTATACTATTTGACTATTTTTGCTGTTGTAATAAATAAATAAAACAGCATATTAAACTTGTACCTGTATTGAAATCCAAGTTCATTCATGTAATATAAAGCGTGTATAAGTCATAGTAACCTCCCTCCCTATTAATGAGGAGGTCTTCGTGGACGTTTTCTGGCTGATAGGTAATTCATAGTGCAGTGGTAATGCGTAGTTTTATCGTGTAACGCCATTATTACACTCCATCACAAATAAACGTGTAACATGGAGAGGTCCGGTTGAACGCGCTGACGTTATTGTGAACGGTAACCGCTGAACGGTGATTAACTGCGGGCCAAGAGCCCCGTGGGAAGAACCGGGATATAAAGCTTATGGAAGAGACAGCCTCAGTGCCATAAATAGGACGGTGCCAGCGGTGCCAAGGCACAGGGCGTAAAAATTGCCAGATCAGGACAAAATTTGAATATTTTTCTTTTCAAGGGCGCAATTAAATAGAAGCTCGTACCGGGTAGGGTGCATAAAAGGCTAGTTACGGCATTGGAAAACCTAACCAGGTTCAACGATGCTAAGGTATTTAGTCACGCTGATATGTTTTATTAACTACGGACTGCTGTTCTGAGATTTGAACCAAAGATAGTGATTACCGAAATTTTTAGACAAGTACGACGATTTCTCGACTATAGTAACTTTCCACAAATCTTGTGAAGATAATGATAGAAAAAGTGGCCTATGTCACCTGCAATAAAATATACATGTATCGATGGCAAAAATCACTTTGATCTGTCCTTCTGTTGCTGCAAGAAAGAGTAGGAACTAACAAACAAACACACTTTCGCATTTATAGTATTAGAATGGTACATATTAGTAGGATAGGCTCTAGTATGACCGCCATCTCGCTTGGTGTTAAGCGAAGTTGAGATTTACGATGAAGCACGATTGCAAGTTCACTCGTGGCTTGAATACACTCAGATTGTATTATACTTCAGTTTTACATTCGGAAAACACTTCGCTCGGGAAGCTCATTCCACTGTAAACTATCACTTATAACATAGACACCTGCAAAATTAAAGGTGCAGTAGTTGAGTTGACAACCTTAAAAAAAAATACAAAACGAGCCCTTCAAAAGTAAACCTTAAAACTGTGTCAAAAATTAAAATTAAAATTAAAATTCCTCGTAAAGGGTAATAAAATGTAGTTTGACCATATCCAGCAGTGCTAAGCCGTTGGTTCCACCGATCGTCATAAACCTTCGGTTTACAAGCCGGTGTAAACTCGCCCTGATTTACGATCGACGCTGCGAGCCAACTATAAAAATGTTTAGTGTCACAATCACCTGGCTCTGGGCAAATAAAAACTTTACCGAATTGTTTTATACGTTTAAAATATTCGCGTAACATCTGTTCCGGTTGTTTCTGTTATCAATATTTATGGGTAAACGGGAAAAAAATTGTGGAAACATATTTTCTTCAGGGAGCTGCTGGAAATGTTATATCTGCTCAGGATTGCCAGTTTTCAGTAATTTAAATTGCCGTGTTTGTTTGTAATTAAAACCTCTCGATTACAGTAGCATAAAAATAAATAATAATAATTCGATTACGTGTAAAACTCAAGCCCTGAGAGTTCCGTACAAACCAAAATGTGCCACTCAAGTTATAAAAATTACAACATAAATCGAATTGAAATACAAACTGAAGTTTGTGCTTATTTCTCCCATACCTACGCAAAAATTGGTATAAATTTACGTCATAAACTCTGTTACACCAATGGAAGTGATAACGTAAGCCGTAGATTTTTAGAACTGTTGCCATTTGCCGTAAAATACAGCAAATGTCATAGCAAAGCACCACTGTATCCACTTAAACTTTTAAGTGACCGTAACTCTGATTTGCAGACAAGCTAAATATAGCGTTCGAGCGTGGCAACCCTGATCTAATAGCTACCATAGTTATAAGTTATTTTCCCCAAAAAAATACGGAAAATCTGGAAAATGTTAGAAATTACGAAATACCGCGTGACGAGGACCAATAATCTATCAAAGACTGTTGTTATCAGATTCGAATGATATCGTAAGTCAGTCGTCCTAACCGACGGTAACTAAAACGAATGGTTTATTTATTTACAGAAACTCATTAAAACAGAAAACAACTATATCAAAGAACAGACTCTCCCGAGAAGTATTTATCTTCTCCGAAAGTTTCGGAACAAAGACTTCGGATAATTTAATTTTTTCTCTTCGCTTCTGTTTCGTATTCACATCTCGATGGTGGAAGGAACTACAACTGTTTCCGGGTAGAATTACGTGCTTTTCACAACTATAATGGACATATAAATCGTGATATTCAGTACTTACTAGTTTAGTAACCGGTTCCGGTTCCGGTTCGTTCCTGGTGCAGAGGATGGCCATTGCCATTCAACGTGGGAACGTGGCGAGTGGGATGGGCACCTTTGCACCGGGAACGGTCAGGGGCGGGTTATTTGATTAAAGTTATTAGGTTATTTTTAAGGGTTTTATATTGACAATATTGACATGTGAAATATTTAATTCAATGATGTGTTTAGTATTAGTATATAGTTTACTATGTTAAGATTAGTTAACTTCTAATACAATTTTCAAGTTTCTTTTATTAAAATCTAGTCAAATATGTCATTAAATCACAGTCAGCCACACGAAACCAGCCATAGTCGAGTCCAGGTCATGTCCTAGAAAAGTTGTAGTGACTTTACTATGAGCTTCCACAGAGTTTTGAAAACAACACGAACAGACATGTTTCACCACATTATATCACTTGCCCACACTCGTGCATTTAATTCAACACTCAATGAATAAGACACCACCATTTTTAATCATTAATTCGCGAAAAAGCACAAGTTTAAGAAAATAATAGAATGCAACGACATGATTTTTCCGTGTTCCCGCCAAAACTCCAACTGCTACTGTTATGGACGACATGTGTGATGCTCGCCACGAGGTGGACGTCGTACTCGTCTCGTCATTCCGTTAGGTAGATATATCATCTTTGTTGATAACCTGGTTGAACACATACCTAACCCATCAAAAGTGTTCGTAGATCCCTTATAGCTCAGTTGGTAGTACCAATGTCTGCTTCGGTGACCTTATTTAATAAATAAGATACTTTTAACCAACACCACAAGAACTAACCGATGAAATATAGGAACAATAACTGTAATGCCAGATACATGGGTATTTCTTCTGATTTTCAATCGACTTCATAAAAGGAGGTTCGCAATTCGACTGTATGTTTTTTTTTGTATGTATGTTACGCGATTATTCCGCCAATTATGAACTGATTTTGATGATAATTTTTTTGTTTGGTAGGTAATACTTCAGAAATGGTTCCATATACATTTTAACGAAATCGGTTTCGTAGTTTGGTTTTTAAATCAAAATTACTAGAAAATATGAAGATGTCATCGAGATGAGGTATTCGAAGTTGAAGTCGTTTTTTTTTTTAAATCGTATTATTGATGCAAAATACCTATGCATTTGTGCGGCATTTGGTTTGGTTTTTATACGAGTGTCTTTGATTCTATGACCGCCCCTCACGTATCGAAATTGTAGAAATAATAATTTAATTGTTTTCCTAGTTTTTATTTTATTCAAGTATGTTAATAATACGCGAAAGATTTTCTTTTTTTTTTCTTCTTTCTACTAAATTATTTATTTATTTAATTACTTAATAATATTTTCAGACCTATGCAGTTAAAATAAACAAAAGCGTAGCTATAATTATTTGTGCAAGGTTCTGTCGCAGAATATCTATAGCAGAATATCTACAACGAGCAAAAAATCCCTAACGCAAAATGTCTCATTTTCAAAATACTCGTTTTGTCATTCTACAGGAAGAGTTATGATTTTGACCATAACTTCCGTCGCGGGTGTCGTTTCCAGAATTTTGTTGCTCCCAGAGGCTCTCTTATATCGCGATGTTAAATTCAAATATATCGTGTTTACTTTATTCCAAGAAATTATTTTAGAAGTTTAACCTACGTCGTTTCACAAAACAAATCACATATCTACTTCAACTATATTTAATCGGGTTTTCCCTTTTTTAGCCCCTAAAAAACGCGACTAAACATAGACAACTATGTCTTATTTTTATTAATCTTCTGTATGTATAGTATTAAGATACTTACTCATAATGTTTTCTATATCCGAAGAAAAAATAACCAATTCTGAAAATAGGTGGTGGCGTTTTGGTGAAAACGCCAAAAAATATGTCGCTGCATGGTATTATTTTCCAAACCTGTATTTTTCATTAAAATTATGGCTTTTTATTTATTTAGTTCTGATTTACGCGCACGAGTGTGGGCAAGGGGTATCATGTGGTGTGGTATGATGTCTTGTCACATGTCTTTTCGTGTTGTTTTCAAAACTCCGGAAAAGCTTGTAGTAAAGTTGCCACGACTTTCCTAGGGCATGATTGGACTTGACTATAACTTACAGACAATGTCTGACTGTGACTAAGACTCATTTGACTAGAAATTCAACTTAAATTTGTTTTTTTCATTACTTGACACTGGCAAATGCACAAAATGAGACGCCATCGTCATCAGCCATAAAACGTCCACTGCTGGACGAAAGCCCTTATAGAGGGGTGTTGCCATAATCCCCACGCTTGGCAGGCGGCTTGGGGATCGCAGAATTCCGTTAACCAAGAGGACGCTGCTACTCGTCCTCCGGTGGGTCTGGTTGCAGTTTAAGGACATACCCAGGTCCGATATCCTATAAAATGAAAGGAAAGAAGAAGTGAGTAAGTAGTAATTTCACTGTTCTGTGTTCCCTAGTTAAATAATAAATAAATATCGGTGAACATTTTACACACAGCGCTATCTACACCCAAACTAAGCAAAGCTTGTACAATGAAAACCAAATAACCGATAGAATATTTTTTTTTGTAAATACATACCTACTTAAAATACATACTACACCCAGACGCAGAACAAACATCTGTGTTCGTCACATAAATGTTTGCCATTGATGGGGGTTGAACCCACGCCATAAAGCTCTGAAGGCAGACATGCCAACCAACTGAGCTATAAGGCAGTCAAAAGTTAAATTGTACCGTAAGTCAACATGAAATCAATACCAATAACGAGTTGTCTTAATACTGAGGTTTCATGGAGCTTATAAACTTTTCGTTTCATCAGAGGCCGTACTACAATCTCAAAAGCACACATCAAACTTTGATTTGCTATCTCAGCTAACACTATTATTTATTCTGTGTCTCAGCAATAGAGACAAAGTTCGATGTAACAAGTATTTAGAATTAGCCACTTAGCTGGTTCTTCCCATCTCTAAGACTAAAAGCCATTACAAAATTACATCGAAATGTCCTAATACCTAATCTTAAAACCTGACTGGTTACTTACCTACAACCAGCTAGTTGTAGCTACCACCGTCCATTAGCCGACTCGACCGAGTGCCACGCTCCGGCAACTCCGGCCGAAGTTGCTTAACTAAATATTGAGCTAAAAACTGTAATCCAGAGTTCGCAGCGGAGGTGAGTGAAAAATTAGATTGAACCGCGCGCTGGACATGGCGGAACCTCGCGTAATCTCATTGCTCATGTGGCGTATCCCACAAGCTGAAGCGGTGTCGTCATCTCAACAGAAATAATAATACTGCGTAGGTACACGGAGGAACGCAGTACTTACTATCAATTTATTCTGTGACGGGACAGATGGTAGGACGAACAAGCAACCCCTCACAAGCACCTTCACTATATAAGGTTAGTTCTAGTCAGTTAGCATCTTTTTAAGGGCATACTAAACTACCCATGCACATGCACACTACAACTGGCAAAATACCCATACCCATATTAAAAGTTGTTTGTTTTGATGTACAGAATAAGTATGCCCTTGAAAGGATGCTAACTGATTATAACTAACCCTGTATAGTTAGTTATTTAGTTAGTATAGTTAGTAGCTATGGAAGCAATAAATATCAGAATCTGAATCTAATTATTAGTTCTACAACATTTCACAAAAATCCCGAAAAGTCATACACAGAAAAAAAAAAAAAAAAAATTTATTTTCTTTATGGTAATCTTGGCCTCCAGAGTTTCATTTTATTTTAAAACTGAAAGCTAGGAGCACTAGAGCTCTAATTAAAATGTTTTCATTAGTGTACTTATGAAAAAATTGTGAATTCGTTGGGTAACAAAATTTTATTTCTATGATTACCTACCTTCTTTACTCGGTGCTCGAGTCCAACTCGCAGTTATACAAATGTTTAAAAAACAGTTTTTTTTTAATGTGACCTGAGTATATATATAGAGGTGAGTATGTATATATATTGGGGGGTAAGTAGTATGCCTGGAAACCTAAACCTGCAACCAGAACTCCCGGAAGACGGGCAGCAGCGTCATAACATTATGGTCAGCATTGTGCGATCCCCACCCCTCTCTTTTAAGGGCTGTCTTCGTCCAAAAGTCGACGTCTGCATGGCTGATGATGATACAAAATGTTTCCAACAATTACTTATGACACATCCCACAGATATTAAGCTAATATAGTTACTAAGCAAAACTTACATTTTCAGTAGTTAAGTAGGTACCTTATTCAATGATTTGTATGTCTAGATAGACCTGAGTTAAGAAATCGTAAGACTTATATCTCTTTGACAAAAAGACAACGCCATCTCTCAGATTTCGCGGTCACTACGTGCAACGCCAGTAAGGCGTGGTAGAAGAAGAGCAAACTATACGAAACTAGAAACGACTTACCTATTACCTAAAAATAAAAGTTTTTGTGTAAAAGCAAGTATAGTATAACTTTAAATGTTGACGTACCGGTCATAAGAAATGCCACCTTTTTTTTACTGCACTTTGAAATGTAATTCGTACAGCCCTTCACCACGCAGTTTGGCATTTTGCACTCAAGTAGTCACGTCGGACGTGCGTCGCAGACTTTGCCGGCATCGGTGTCAATGCGTTTCTTTGACACCGACGAATGGGCGACATTTGAAAAAGGCTTCCAACCCGTCCCTAACCTTATTATTTACCTTCCATTCGTTTATAACTTAGCCCACACAGGACGCGGCGAAGCGGTTACCACAGGATCGTCCGAGTCTGCCCCCTCGACCCTCAGCGGCTATTCCAATACCCATTGATTCCACATCCGCCGGGCTAAGACTGGACCGATAAATGCACGGATCAGATGGATTTAGGTCACCTATTTCAACTGCTTTAGGTCTGTACTGATTTATCTGGTTTACAGCGACGAAAATACCACAGAATAGACAATGTGTAACAAAAAGGTTCAACAATACTAAAGGGTATATATAATACGAGGGCGGCACTGAAAATTTCGGGAATCAAGGAAGTGACACAACATTACTATTTAAAAATATATTTATTGCTTTTCGAAGTATTCTCCGCGAAATTTGACACATTTTTCCATACGATGGAACCAATCATTGAAGCAACCATTCCATTCGGAAGTTGGGGTCTCCAAAATGGCCGTTTTGTAGGCGTCCACATCTTCTTCAGGTGATGAAAATCTCTGTCCACGCAATTTATTCTTTATTTTAGGGAAAGCATAGAAATCATTAGGGCTTAGGTCGGGGCTGTACGGCGGATGGTCCAATAATTCTATGTTTTCTTGCTCTAAAAACTCTTTTGTTCTGTGCGCGGTGTGAGAACTCGCATTGTCGTGATGGAGGATGATGCGGCGGTTGCAGTTCTCTTTACGGAGTTCAGAAACGACCTGTGGCAAACAAATGCTAGCATACCATTCTGCATTAACCGTTCTTTGTCCCTCAAGAGGAATAGTCGTAACATGGCCGGTTTTGGAGACAAACGTGGCCACCATTTTTTTTGCAACACTCCGTGAACGAACAATTTTTGTTGTCTTTAACTCATTTTCGAACACCCAAACTCGTGACTGGTTTTTTGTTTCGGGTTCGTACGCGTATATCCAGGATTCGTCACCTGATACGATGTTGTATACAGCATTTGAGGATCCTGCGTGGAATCTTTCGAGAGTTCTGACGCACCAAGTAACGCGAGCCGCTTTTTGCTCTTCACAGAGCGAATGCGGTATCCATCGGGAAAACAACTTTTTTACACCTAATTTTTCATGCAAGATTATTTGTATTTGACTCATGCCAATGTCTAAAGTTGCCTGAATTTCGCGGTATGTCACATGTCGATCTTCCTCAATCAGCTTACGCACAGCATCAACGTTTTCTTGGGTGACTGCAGTTTTTGGACGACCTTGACGGGGATCATCACTGAGCTTGACACGTCCACGTTGAAATTCAGCAAACCAGCGATAAATTGTGGTTTTGGATGGAGCTTTATCACCAAATGCAGAAATCATCCGGTCAACACACTGTTTTTGTGTTAAATCACTTCGAAAGTCATAATAAATCATCGCTCTTGAATTTTCTCGAGTCAATTCCATTTTCTCAACGACTAAACAAGTTTGACAAAACCTTGTGACAAGACCGAGAATATTTTTTAAAATAAATAAATGGTATTCGATTTTTAAAACCAAGGAGTTTTCAATTAAAAAGATTTTAATATGACAGAAACAGTGGAAATATTCCATTCCCGATACTTTTAGTGTAGCCCTCGTATAATATGTATGTACACATCATTATGAACCAGAGAAATTACTGGGTATGAAGAGATTGAACATCTGATATCTCAGGGCAACGAGCGCAGTACAGTGCGGCGCAGGATTGTATTCGCAATTTGACAATTCAGGCACTGCTACTGTTAGTGGCAGGCGTGACGCTTACCACCAGGTGAAAGTCTTTCACATATCGTGACTAATAAAAATAAAAATAAACTATTACTATTGGCCAACCCTGAAAGCGCGAAAAAACAGCTGACTTTCTTGTAGCAGGCTGGCTGCTTGGGGATCGTAGAATGCTCACCACCATTAACCGAGATGACGCTGCTGCCCGTCCTCCGGTGGTTCTAAATGCAGTTTTAAGACATACCCTCAGGTCAATGTCCAAGACCATCTATAAATACAATCATATCATATTCAGTGCAAGCTAATTTGTACTCGATATGTACAGAGCAGTGCCGATAAGCCAATGTAGTGCAAAGCGGTCGCAGCCGGCGGGAGCCGCGTGACGTTAACGAGCCAAGCCCTACGGTGGGAAATCGAAGCACCGTTAAATGCAAATAAAGTACAAATTTGCTTGCCATTGTTGTATTTATAAGGTATTTAGCGTCTTAACGTAGGTTTTCTATAGGAGTGTATTTTCCCTGATAGTACCTATCTACTGGGAAAAACAGTCATAAATCATCATCAATCAATATTCTAACTATATTATTAGTCCATTGCTGGACGTAGGCCTCTCCCAATGCACACCAATAGCCCTATATTTAACCCAAACTACAAAAACAAGGTTATGTGGAACAGCATAATTACTGAAAGGAGGTAATTTTAATACTCTTTAATTGTGAATAGCGCAGTACAGTGCGGCACAGGATTTTGTTCGCAACGGTGCTACTTTTATGGGAAGGCGTGATGCTTACCACCAGACGAAAGTCACGCTCGTCCCGTCACTTAAAAGTTTGCAAATGGGCCAACCATGAAATCGTGAAAAAACAGCTGTTCCATGCGTACCTAGCATGTCGATAGTTTTTATTTATTTTTTATTAAATAAAACCCTTCATAAATCTCGAACATATAGAAAGATCTGATATCTGAAAGACAAAAGCACAGCTTTATAATGATTAAATACAAAAAATCTGGGATCAGCTCAAATCTCAGGCTAAAATCTAGCTTTCTCTTTATCGATACTCTACAAGTAAACATTTTTATTTCTAGCTCCATTTTATTTCTGTTACTATACAACGTTTGAACAGTAAGGATATTGAATAAATACTACTTACGAGTATGGTATAATACTATAAATAGTAGTATATAGTTGGTTCACAATTTAAATTTTTTATTGACTCTATACTTAAGTTTGACATATAAATTGATTTATTTTAATTAATTTCTCCTGACATGTATTTATTATTATAATAAAGTAAAGTGCAGAGATTATATTGTCATTGTAATTGATACAATACTGTACAATACCAATTAATAGATTTGTGTTAAAAGTATAGATTACTTAATTATTTGACCTGTAACAGATGTTTCCAATAAATTGATTATTGATTATTGATCATCCCAAGAGTAAAATAAAAAAATACTATGGAAAAAACCGATTCAATTCAGAGATAAATTATTAGTACAATAATTGTTATAAAAGACAAAAATAAAATAAAAATGATACATTACAATAGGTCGTGAGTATCTGTGAACCAATCTCACTGACATAGCTCGCAGGGTTTGCAAGTTGAAGTGGCGCAGGGCAGGCCACATCGCTCGAAGAACTGACAACCGATGGGGAAGAAAGGTTCTTGAGTGGCGACCGCGAACCGGAAGACACAGCGTAGGAAGGCCTCCCACTAGGTGAACCGACTACATTGTAAAAGTCGCGGGCAACCGGTGGATGCAAACGGCAGGTTATCGTACAGTGTGGCGGTCTAAGAGGGATGCCTTCGATCAGCAGTGGACGTCTCCAGGCTGATGATGATGATCTGTGGACCCCCCAAAGTAGTCTAATGGGAAGGGGGGGGGGGGAGGTAATTCAAGTGGAAAGAACGTAAACGTTACGCGTCAATTTCATTGAGTACGTCAAAAAAAAACAATAAAATAACAAGATTATAAAAAAGCACTGCAACATTAAAACAATAGCACTACTGTTGTTTTCTTAAGCAATAACACAACTCTATGTTATTTAAGAAGTAATGCCCTTACTGCTGGAACAACCAATACTCCACCGTTCCACCTTTACAAAATCACCTTGTACAAATCCTCTTCTTTACGCTTATACAATCTTATTTCACCGAGCGAGTCCGTAGGACGGAACGCAAACAGAGACGCTCGCGAATCGCAGCTTAAAAAACATCCTCACAATTCTCACTTCGGTTTATTTCAAAGATTTCAAAGAAAATATTGGAAAATTTCAAACAATAACTCCGAATGCTGTATCGTAGATTTACTTCTGTGATACATAAAATTCAAAGATCTGACTGATTGACTGACCTTTTTTTATAACATGTACCTGAGCATTTCAATTCTATTCATCGACAGCCAGAAAAAAACAATCTGAATCTCAAGAACAAGAATGTTAACATCCCTCTGGTGACCTCAAAGGAGATAAGACGGGCTATTAAAGTTTGTTTAAACTTTTTTATTTCTGCGTAAAAGTAAAAATTCGTATGACTACTCTCCAATAAAAAAGCGTTCGTGGAGCAGCTTGACTGTGTTTCAAAAAATCACCCATGTTAAGCAATGGACACACGGAAGAGAAAAGTAGGGTCTTCGCTTCTCTGTGCAATGGACGATCCGGTCAATCTTCGGATGCGACTGAGAGAGCTAAGTACTCAGTGGTCTCGAACCTATCGATTTTTCGGTATTTCTACCACATTTAGGCCTGTCCTACAGATATAACGAAATGTACCGACTTTCTACCGATTTTTGAAACTATACCTAAATAGGAAAAAAGTAGGGATTTTTAGATGGAAAATTACAAATCTACTGATATTGCATTTATTCGTTTGAAGTCACTATCTCCGAATAGGATTGGGATTGGTGACTTTTTTTTAGATATAAGTACAGATTTTTGATGGAAAAGTACCTACAAATGTACTGATTTAGAGGGCAAATGTACAGATTTAGCATTTTCTCGTTCGAGAACACTAGCGCTACTGTACGGGATGAAACGTAAAATGATTGGTCGCGCTTGTTTATCAACCGACTTCAAATAAGGAGGTTCTCAATTCGACTGTTTTTTTTTAAATATATGTTACGCAATTACTGCGCCAATTATAATTATGATTATATTTTTGTTTGGTAGGTAATATTTCAGAGGTGATCCCATGTAAATTTTATCGAAATCGGTTTAGTAGTTTGGTTTTTAAATCAAAATTACTAGAAAGTATGAAGATGTCATCCAGGTATTCGAAGTTAAAGTCGGTTGTATTTTTTGTTGATAGCATATTATTTTTATTCTATATTTCTACTTAATAATATAACATAAATACATAAATGCCCTGCCTTCTCCTCATTGGGGCATGCTCCTAGACACTGATTCTCTTCGGGTAGCAGTTGGTCTTCGGCTAGGTTGTTCGATTTGTGTGCCCCACACGTGCGTATGTGGTGCGAGGGTCGAGTCAGACGGCTATCATGGCCTGAGTTGTATTAAGTGCGCGGGGCGCAGACCCAGACACCATGCCCTTAATGAAATACTGAGACGAGCCTTGGTAGATGCGGAGATTCCTTGTGCGCTGGAGCCTCCTGGTCTGTCGCGTTCCGATGGTAAGCGACCGGACGGACTTACATTGATTCCGTGGCGTAGGGGCCGCTGCCTGATTTGGGACGCCACCTGCGTTAGCACCTTTGCTGCGTGCCATCTTGCCGCTACCCAGCAGGTGGCTGGCGGCGGGGCGGAGGCGGCGGCCAGAGCTAAGCGGCACAAGTATGCCAGCCTGGAGACGCAGTACGAGTTCGTTCCGTTCGCCGTGGAGACCGCGGGATCGTGGGGCTCCGACGCCAAGAAATTGGTAGCCGAAATAGGTCGTCGTTTGAGGGAGAAAGGGCGGGACCCACGTTCTGGTCATTTTCTTGCCCAGCGCATTTCCTTGGCGATTCAGCGTGGCAATGCCGCTGGCTTGATGGGCACGTTTGGTCGGGGGGCCGGGAACGATCTTGGACATTCTATTTTATAATTATTGACAATGAACTCTGCGGAGTTCAGCTTTATTTATATTTTGACTCTGTAATATATTTACTTAATAATATAAGTAATAAATATTTAATGATGTATATTAGTCTACTTGAGTGATATTTGATGAATAAAACATAAATATATATATATATATATAACATTAAGTTTATAAAGTCCGTGCAAGCGTAGCCGCGGGCTACAGTCGGTTGATAATACGCGACGCCGCCGGTCCGCCTCAGTAGCCCTAATGAAATTCCGATGTTTATTTTTCGAGATGGATATTTGTCTTTGTCGATATGTTTCGGGACTGAGAGATAACTCTCAATTTTGGAGTCATTTGTAAAGATATTAGCGAGAAATTTGTTGATTGTTAGCTTCGAGTACCTAGCCATCATTATTTGCGATCGATCCTTTGTTTGAATGTCACGATCGTAGGAAACTTAGCTTTTAATAAGCAGGTATGTTCTTATAAGCTAGGTAGAGCTTGGCAATAAAGATAGAAATAATTAGGTTAGTGAGATTTAGTATTTATGTTGGAGTCAGTTTAAGTGAGTAGATATTTTTTTGCTGTAAAAATTACGGAAACAGTTTCAGGAAAATTAATTAAAGTAGAAATATTGTTTGACATTAACATACACTACTCTTTTTAACAACCTCCTGACACAGTCATTTAATTTTATACAGAGGGCCGCCACAAAGAGTTGAGACTCCACTTGGTAGCTCTTCTATATTATCATTATGTAAACCCCTAATCAATACCTAACCTTTTTTTCAACCGGCTTCAAAAAAGAGGTTATCATTAATAACCTCCTTCTCAATTCGACTGTGTGTTTTTATTTTTTTATTTATGTTACGCGATTACTCCGCCATTTGTGAACTCTCCGCCATTTGTGAACTGATTTTGATGATTCTTTTTTTGTTTGGTAGGTAATACTTCAGTGGTGGTCTTATGTACATTTTATCGAAATCGGTTCTTTATTTTGGGTTTTAAATCAAAATTACTAGAAAATATGAAGATGTCTTCCAGGTATTCGAAGTTGAAGTCGGTTGAATTTTTTTTAAAACTGTGTTATATGTGCTTGACTTTCATAAATGAAATTTATTTTATATACGGTCAAGTGACGAGACGAGCAAGACATTCACCTGGTGGTAAGCGCCACGCCTGCCACGAACAGTAGCAGTGCCAGAATTGTGAACCAGCGAATACAATCCTGCGCCGCACTGTACTACGCTCGTCACCCTGAGATATCAGATGTTTAATCTCTTCGTACCCAGTAATTTATCTGGTAACATTACCCTCCAAACCGGAACACAGTAATGCACACTAATACATGGCGGTTGAATAACTGGAAAAGGTGTGGTACTAGTACGAACAAACCCTCAAAAAGCCCGCAGAAACGCCCACACCTTGCTCCCATAACTTGTTGATACAGAAACTTACTTCAGAAAACTGCTCGTTCCTTTAACGGGTTACTCAAGCGGAATCTAAGAAACGGCATTTGAGCCGGGTAACGTTTTCACACTCGGCTGAAGACGAAAAGGTGACTAGATGCGCTCTGAGTGCGCAGGGTTTTTGAGAGACTGATTTCAAAACTTTATTACCGACAAGCGAAGCGAGTGACGTCTTTGCAACAACTGGTAAAATTTGTTTTTACTATTCTGTAAGGATATAAAGATGTTGGTTCGCGCGTACAGGGCGTTTCTCAACGAATCTTGACAAAACCGTATTTATTTTTATAGTGTGACGAAACGATTGAGACTATCGCCTGGTGGTAAGCGTCACGCCTGCCATAACAGCATGGTTGTAGCAGTGCTAGAATTGTGAACTCACGTACAAAATCCTGCGCTGCACTGCACTGCGCTCGTTACCCTGAGATATTAGATGTCAAATCTCTTGGGTTAGTATTAGAATGGCTAGAAAGTGCAACTTGTGTGTCGCAAATCCAGAGTAAACAGGTTCCTTCTAGGTAAGCGTGCTCCATCCTAGACCACATTGTTGCTTAACATCAGGCAGGATGTGGTCAAACGCAAACTAATATCAAATTAAAAAAATGCAGTATGACTTCATCTCACTTAGGCCATAAATATTATCTTTATAAATCCGAGTCGCAATTTGACTTAATCTCATCTATTCCACATCCCAAAATGTCGAATTAGCATAATGACCACATCGTCAACATCACAAAAAGTACGAGTTATTTTGATTTATTCCAGTAATTATTGATTTAAAAACCTAACTACTGAACTGATTTCGATAAAATGTATATAGGACCACTTAAACAGAAACAGAAAAAAAAAGAATAGTCTAAATCAATTCATAATTGGCGGACTAATCGCTTAACAACCATACAAAATAAAACATACAATAAAATTGAGAACCTCCTTTTTGAAGTCAATTGAAAATACTATTCTCTTTATTAACAAATCAACCTCTCCGGTCTCCATTGGAATACAATTAAACTAAACTATTACTTACAGCGAACCAATTACCCGAGTCAAATATTTGATCTTCTATAAGTTAAGACCGATCAACTGGGGTTCAATATCCAATTATGGCATTACTATACGTAGGGACGTCTTACGGATTCACTTGCATGCCAAACTTGATTCAAATCTGTTTAGCCGTTACAGTTGAGTGAGAAAACTGACAAAAATTACATACCTATAGAAAATAATATGTATCATGTGAAAGATATATAATAGAGTAGATGACTGATGTTTATATCGTTGAAACCAATAGCTTTGATGAAGTACTTAAGTAAATATAGTATGTTTATTGAAAAAATAATTTAAATCGGTTATTAATGTTCTGATATATAAGCGTTTAAAGTTTTTGGTAGAGCAAACTCTGTTCCTTTCCCACTAAACAAAAAATTACGTCACGCCTTACTTGTCAGAATATAATTTATATAGCGTACAGAGAAGTGACGTCACGATTTGCTGTTTCGCCTCTCTGTCTAACATGATATTAAAATGCTTATAAGTTGCTTATTTTTGATCAGATTTTCATTTTATTTTCATTAATCAGCTATATTTATGGGCCACATTTTATTAGGACAATAAAAAAACCAGTCATCTAGCCTATTCTCCTAGAAGAAAAGAAGAAAAACTGTAATATATTAATAGTGGGCAGACGTGAAGCTTAAAGCTTGACGCTTTGAAAGGCAATGTTACCAGACAAATTACTGGGTACGAAGAGATTTAACATCTGATATCTCAGGGTGATGGGCGCAGTACAGTGCGGCGCAGAATTGTATTCGCAAGTCCACAGTTCTGGCACTGCTACTGTTAGTGTTAGTGGCGTGACGCTTACTACCAGGCGAACGTCTTGCTCGTCTCGTCACTCGATAGTATAAAATAATATATATATATAGTGCTATAGATCCAGTGTTTAAAGTCCAGTCCATCATCTGATCACCTCGCTCCATCAAAATGTTATTATTTATATATACCTACTATTACATACATTATCTTCATCATAATTAGCCCTAATTAGTCCAGTGCTGGATGAAGGCCACTCCCAAATCACGCCACTCAGCCCGATCTCCAACTATCCGTTTTCAACTATTACCACTCCAACGAGTCTAAGGGCGTTCTAGACTATAATACGTTTGCCAATTCGTGGTCTTCACTCTAAACAAGGGTATACGACCAGTGTGTGTTGCCAGTGATGGCATATGGAACTGAAACGTGGTCTTTAACTGCTGGCCTTTTGGAGAAACTCAGAGCCACGCAACGGGCAATGGAGAGAGCTTTGCTCGGAGTTACTTTGCGCGTTAGAATCCGGAACGAGGATATTCGCCAAAGAACCAAAGTTACCGACATTGCTCGCAGGGTTTGCAAGTTGAAGTGGCAATGCGCAGGCCACATCGCTCGATGAACTGACAGCCGATGGGGAAGAAAGGTTCTTGAGTGGCGACCGCGAACTGGAAGACGCAACGTAGGAAGGCCTGCTACTAGGTGGAACGACGACATTGTAAAAGTCGCGGGCAACCGGTGGATGCAAATAGCAGGTTGTCGTACAGTATGGCGGTCTAAGGGGGAGGCCTTCGTTCAGCAGTGGACGTCTCCGGGCTGATGATGATGATGACTCTAAACATATTGTGGTGGCCACTGGTGTTGCAGAAATCTACAGGTGACGGTTATCGCTTATCATCGGAAAGCTGTCCGCTTGTTTGTAACCTATGGCATATTCGTTTTAATTTCAGTGAAAAAGGCTAACTTCTAGGTGTTTCTGTAGTGATGTCATGACCAAAGAGAACAAAATATACCTACTGTCAGACCTAATTAAAAAACCCAATCAACATGTCCATTCTCCTATATGTATAATTAAGTCACAATACAACAATCTACAATTATTCGTGCAAAAATCCTTTCCCATTGTTTAGCCATGGCGGAATAACAAACAAACATGCACTGTAGCACGATTATGAAATTAGTAAGGATTATATTGGGGGCAAGGAGGCACGGGGCCACGGGGCTATAGGGCAGTGGGGCCCTCGATAGCAGCCGGGTTTGACGCCTTTCATTATGGGGACCCTGACGTTAAGCCTCGGATGAATAACTCATTTGAGGGTAAGGTGGTAAAATTAATATTACCTACTCTATCTCCGCGTAATGAGTTGTCGATAACTTAATGACATTCCTATTTACATGTTTAAAAATAAACTATTTCCTTTACAGACAGTCAATTGAATAGTATGGCCAGGGAGGTGTCACTCCGCAGTTTAGGTATGTTCGGCCGGCGCTCCGCTCCGAGAGGACAATGCAGGGCTGAGGTCAGTGGCCGCCCGCACGCTAGCCTCGTCGCACGTAATTAAGCATACGTGATAGAAAGAGAGCGGTATATCTAGGTGAATATAGCGAGCGGTGTCCAGCGCTGAGCGAGTTGAATTGCTACTTTATTGCTTAGTAGATAGAGTCCTTATTTATTTCAATTCCTTTGCGGAGTGAACTTTCTGTACGTAGTACTATTACGATTTTTCCAGTATTATAGTAGATAGCTAAGCAAAAACTACCATCAGTTTTTGCTTCGCTATATACCACTTTAAAGCTCGCGGGGCCTCTATCGGTTTGACGTGACTGTAAGTTTGGTGTTCATCGTCATCATCATTAGCCCGGAGGCGTCCACTGCTGAACGAAGGCCTCCCACTTAGACCGCCACACTATACGACCACCTGCCATTTGCATCCACCAGTTGCCCGCGACTTTCATAAAGTCTTCGGTCCACCTAGTAGGAGACCTTCCTAGCTTCCTACGCTGCGTCTTCGCTTTGTCGCCACTCAAGAACCTTTCTTCCTTATCGGTTATTAGTTCTTCGAGTGATATGGCTTTCCCGTTGCCATTTCGATTTGCAAACCCTGAGGGCTATCTCGGCGACTTTGGTTCTTTGGCGAATCTCCTAGTTACGATTTTTATCGCGCAAAGTAACTCCAAGCATAGATCTCTCCATTGCCCAGAGTCGGAGCCAGAGTCACACAGTCTGAGTTTATCCAAAAGGCCAGCAGTTTAAGTCCACGTTTAAGTTTAATATTTCATCACTGGCAACACACACTGATTGAAGATCCTTGAACTTTGATGTTATCAATAAACTTGTATGTTCCAGTAAATCAAATTGGCAGCATGTTTTCTAACTGGTGACAATAGCCAAATAGCATGTCCTGAACTGTATTGTTCCAAGCAATGACATCAACTCGCGGAGTTATGACCACTTGTTTAGAAGTCGGGGAGAGCGGGACGGTGATCAATTTACGTAAATTATGAACCGATAGAGGGCGGAATTTAATTTGGGTTTCCCTTTAAACTGCAGCAAGAAATTTTGAAATTATGGCTTGATCAGATACAAGTGTAAACTAAGCTTTTTAGATGTTTTGAAAGCATTATCATCATCCACATCCTTCCTTCCTTCCTTCCTTATCCTGAAGCCATCTCCTCAGTCCTGTGCTAATCTGGCCAGGGCCAACCCGCTATGATGACGACTCAAACTCGACTCATTTTGCAGCTAGACGACTGACGTTTAGAGTTAAATGGCATTCAGAAATAATACTAACCACAAATATACATTAAAAAGTATTATCGAAATGCAGGCAAAAATAGACTGTTGTTTTGTCCATCTCTGTATTTTTATTCCCCAACATTAAAAAATTAAACAATTTATATTATTTAAAATAAAACGCTTTTTTTTTTATACAACCGACTTCATCTTCTAATATCTGGATGACATCTTCATATTTTCTAGTAATTATGATTTAAAAACCAAACTTAATGTAAACTGGAGTAAATGTGTAACAAAATACAAAAAAAACACATACCGTCGAATTGAGAACCTCCTTTTCAGAAAGCGGTTGAAAAAATTGAAAAATGCCAAAGAAACGAAGGCAAAACTAAGTAAGCTACGCTAAGCTGGACCTGAGTATGTCCTAAAACTACTTCCAGAACCAAAACCACTGAAGCACGGGCAGCAGCTTCCTGTGGGTTAACAGTGGT
The DNA here is from genome assembly GCA_905404285.2 of Erannis defoliaria. Classification (NCBI taxonomy): domain Eukaryota; kingdom Metazoa; phylum Arthropoda; class Insecta; order Lepidoptera; family Geometridae; genus Erannis; species Erannis defoliaria. The sequence continues at coordinate 17,228,294 of FR990083.1, read as the reverse complement.
GACCATTCGGTGAGCCCTAAGGCAGGTGGCTAAGCGCCAAGCGCCAAGCCAAATCAAGTGTGGGAATTATGGTCGTCGTCAGCCATAAAACGTCCACTGCTGGACGAAGGCCTCCCCCTTAGTAGAGGGGTGTTGCCATAATCCCCACGCTTGGCAGGCGGCTTGGGGATCGCAGAATGCTCACCACCGTTAACCAAGAGGACGCTGCTGCCCATCCTCCGGTGGGTCTGGTTGCAGTTTAAGGACATACCCAGGTCCAATTACTTAATGGTCCACTGCTGGACGTCTTCTAGCTGATGAGTGTAGTTAAGTATCTTAAAAACCGCAAGAAAACTAAATTGAATACTACTATACCTTCTACTAGGTGTATAGTACGAAACTAGATGAGTACGAAATTCTAACTTTTTCACCCTTGTCAAATAAAAAGCTCATTTTAATAAAGCTTCAATTTCTTGCAGTCAATAAACGAAAGTTGGTACAAATTCCAATAAAAAGTGCGTCGGCGACAACACTGAGAGTAGTTTGTGGTCAGAAACAGGGACGCATCTAGGCACCTTCTTAAAAAAAATACCAGATCTGGTCAACAGAATAAACTCAGCTACTTTTTGTGGATCAGGTATTTTTATATTCATCCTATATGTTGTGTCGTTAAAAAAACAATAGTTATGCTATATCGAAATTGTGATTTTTGTTAAATGCTGAATGTTAATTAGGACACCTATTTGAAATCAATATTTAAATTGTGTACACTACCCACCTGTTGCCGCTATATCTATTAAAAAAAAAACAAATTTTCTCCATTGATCATTATAATAATATTATAGTATCATTTACAGCTGCATAAAAACCAAACATAAATAAACACCAAAACCACGTATAAACAATTAAACATAGCACTTCCGCAATAAGTTAAATATAGGCTCCTAATAAGTTCAGTACTCATAATAACTCCGTCATCAGCAAACGTCAACGCATAACAATATCAAAGCGTCGCGTCGGGGCACTTTCACTCACATGCCCCTATTATACCCTTATTACGTCCTGAGTACGTCCTTTGTTGTGGTCGGCAGGGGCGGCGGTTTGATTAAAAGTTAAATTGGCGGGCGCCGTGTGATTGGCGGCGCTATACTCACTGTTGTTTAAACTATGGCAGCCACAAAAATGTTTCCTCTATAGGAACACAGAAATAACTTTGAAGTAATGTAAAACATTGTCTTAATTTAAATTGTCACAGTTGTTTATAAGTCTATGATTGTTTAAAGAATATTTGCCGCAGGTATGTTGTGAATCGAGTTCCTGGTAGCCTTACGTCAGACTGCCATGTATTTTTTTTAAAGCGTATTATCAAAGATCTTCTCCCATATCCTAATCCCAATCGAATCGGATTTGATTCGTAACCTACTCTCAACATCTCAGTCTTCTGCATTAAGCATGACGGCGACCGATTTTACCCAACCCAAAGGTTTCCCAGAAGATCCCTTTGGGTTGGGTACATCATCTGCAAGAAGACGTCACTGCTGAACGAAGGTCTCTCCCTTGGACCGGCACACTGTACGGCAACCTGCCACATGCACCCACCAGTTGCCCGCGTCTTTCACAATATCGTTGGTCCACCTAGTGTAAATTATAATTACAGCAACTTACACTGAAAACCCGCGAACCCTCGAAGGATATTAAGAGTAGACAAGTTGGTCACTTCTCCATAGAAACGCGGTAGTATTACTACTCCACTATGTAATTTTGTAGGTCCAAGACTAAGTATTATATCGATTAATCTCTTCATTATCTAGGATTGTAAATTATTACGAATGTAAAAAATTAATAAACATGAAAGTTATGAGCCAGGAAACATCTTGTATTTTATATCAATTTTAACGCCACAATGGACGTAAATAAATAACATAAGGAATAGGAAAACTCTAAAATAATTTATCCAGCGGCATAGTTCAGTCCATAAACATTTCAAATAACTTAAGTTGGAATAAATTAACTCAGAGTTTATTCAAGCACATTCCTGCAGCCAAAGGCCGACAAAAAAAAAATTGCGCGCTCATTTATCTTTCTTTCTCCCTTTCCCACATTTTGTTTGATGAAGAGAGCATGCTTTTTAGCCGCGCCCACCGATGAGTTCGAGCCGTCAACTTGTCGATCCGAAGATGTCCGAACTTTCCCGAACACTTCCGATCTCAAAACTCCACCGAAGTAACTGTATAACTACTATCTATTCCATGGTGGGCTTTATTGTACCGCCTATTTGCTGAGCCCGCACTTATTTTTTATGAAAGGAAATAAATATTTTCCCGGGATTGAGTGTCCATGATCAAGGGCCAGACGGGCTTTTTGAATAGTTTATGGGTTATTTATTATGCGATCGGGAAAGGATAGTAATATTCTGTTAGCGGGTTTTCTTACAAGCGTAAAGGGAGATATCGCTTATCTTGAAGTGAGGTTGGCTGATGGTCGGGTTGTATTTTTTTTTCTTTTTTCTTCTGCCATTCGACGATCTCACATTGTGCCAGTTCTCAAGTAAAGGAAGCCGGGCATAAAGCATGCGTTGGAAGCATTTTTTCATATCTTTAGGGCTTTATGTTTTTGAAAAATAAATAAAAGAACTCTTACAATGTATTTTTTTCATACAAAGTTACGCGCAGCTGTTCCATATGTTTCGTCGAGCGAAATTTTTTTTCGCGAGTTTTTTCGTTTTATAAAGAAATTAAAATAACATTTTATGAGTATTTTTATCAAAAAGTTGAGCCTGTAAGCTCGATCAACACCTCGATTTTATTCCGAGAGTAATGTTATTCACACACAGTTAAATTACGTCGCTTCTCCGTAATACGTCCCGCGTCCATCAAACGCCATCTCGCGCCGCGAAATAAAACCAAATTATTCACTAGCGTACCTACGTCTTTTCGTGCCCAAGATACAATTATGGTAGATACGTCATATCAAAGAGCCAAGTAACAAAAATATGATAAAACTCTATTACAGAGTCAAGTTTTGCAATTGCCAGGCAGTTGTGTACGTAGCATTGCAGTGTTTCGGCTTGAAGGGCAATGTTACCAGAGAAAATACATACTTAACATATCAAATTTCTTCAGTTTGTTCGTAAGTTCACAACTCTGACACAGCTGTTATACGAAAAGGCATGATGCTTACCACCAGGCAAGGGCCTAGCTCGTCTCGTCATTCCATTGCATTAAAAAGTATGCCCCTTTCTGAAACATCGGTTATCTCATTTTATCACTTTCAAAAGTGCTTTAAAAGAAAAAGACTGCCTTAGTTTGCTTCATCTTTCAGTTTTGGCGTTTCGATTTCTATGCCACGTCTATCTCTCAATCATTCTGTCTATTTTATTCCAATGGAGTATAAAAGAGACAGCATCATTCACCAGCTGACGCAAATAGGTGCTGTATTTGTGTTGTTTACCAATTTGTATACTTTATAATTATTTGTCAATGAACAAGTTTATCAACAGAATTCGCTTATTCCGGACATTGCAACGTTTTATCTCATTTATCCGATTTTTTCGGAAGTGCTTTAAAAGACAGAGAGATTGTAGACGGTTCGTTTCCTTTTTTTTGTTTTTTTTTTCAAAATCTTACTCAAATTGTATTCCAGTTATCAATGAAAATAGGGTTTCTCTTGTTAATCAAGACTTTAATTGAACCTCTATATCACGTATTACACTGTTGAGCATTATGTCTACCTTGTAAGAATTTTATTTTACCACGGCGGGGTCCCTATCAATTTCCATACAAATTTTCATCCTAATTTTGTATTCCATACCGTTTTAAGTCCTAATAATCAGTCATCCTAATGGTAAATCTACATAACATTACTACACATTCTATCACTGCTCCTAATATTTTCCTTGGATATAATATTGAAACGCCATAAAAAATTTAATCCTAACAATATCAAATCCTACAGTAAATGGGCATAAGAACTACTCATCCTTATATAACATCATCTAGCCTATATATATGTTTAGGAGTGTACTTAATCGACTGATTTCTTGATATAACTTGAGTCAGGATGCCCGAGTCAGATCTGTCACTCATTTCACCTAATCAACTCAAACTTGACTCCGGGTGGGCTCCCGCCAGAAGCTCTTGCGGTCGCCCCTGAATGTCCCTTCACCACACTCGGCTTTCGCTCGCCACCTCCCCCCTTCGCTCCACTCGGCCTCGTATGGCTCGCTCCTCTCAGGGCCTCCCTTGAGATTCTGGATCCCGCGCTTTTTATATACACTCTAGGGGTAGGGACCACAAGACTAGGTGGAATCGGGGTGCTCTGATTCAGATCTGTCACTCATTTCAAACATAACCAACTCAAGTTGGGGTGGAACCCCATGGAGGTGTAATTACGCTTAGATTTAATATGCATACAGTGTTGCACAAGTAATGAGGATTTTTGGGTTGAAATATAAAAAAACCTTCGCTCCGCTCCCACCTTAGCCTAACATATCCGAGTCAGATCTGTCACCGGGCTTTAATATAGATACATACAGTATGTTCTATTTTCCATTACACCACTAACAGAACTGATTTAAAAAAAAAACTAAACCAAAAAATGTAATAGCACTAATCATTCTTACGAACAGTAAATCTATGAACAAAGAAATTATTAACATTACTATTTATGACAAACTAATCTTAGGATGTATAACCATTATGTCACACTACTATTAGGATCGACAAACACAAGGACAAAAAAAAATATGCCGGTAAAAAAATATGTGCATTAATCATTATGACTACAGTAGTTTATGACTAGATGCGTATGACTAATGACAAAAGGACAAAAAACAGTATGTCAATTCTTAGGACCCCTACCACGGCGCGGGGAACGGCTACGGAGACGAGTTCGCGGACTCACATACGCTATTAAATTTCTTCTCCGAACATATATTAGGTCTTTACCTATGAAATTGCCGTTTTGTATGGAATTTGTGAAAGTACTTATTTTTTTAATCTTTTTTATTTCTGTTAATAAAAGTAATCACCCATGCAATCGACGCATCTTTGCCAACGAATTGACAGTTTATTGATGCCCTTCTTGTAAAAATTAGCTGGACGGGGAGGCAACAAACTCTTCTAATCTAAGGCATTTTGTACTGCCACTCGGGAATTGAATTTTTTACCCACTAAAAAGTTGTCTAAATTTTGGAAAAAGTAATAGTCGGTAGGTGCAAGGTCTGTTGAGTATGGCGGGTGAGGGAGAGCTTCCAACCCCAGCTCTTGCACCTTGGAGACTGTCTGTAGCTGCAGCGCGAGGTAGGTCTCGACGCGTACGTTGCGCTGGCGATCGTTAAGTTCGTGGGGCACCCATCTATCAAGTTTGTTTACCTTGCCTATTTGTCGCAAATGGATCAAAATTGTTTTGATGCTAACATCAAAAGCTGCTGCTAGCTCAGCTGTAGATTGAGTTTCGTCAGCTTCTACAATCGCCTTTAATTCATCATTGTTGACCAATGTCTCCGGTCGACCACGAGCTTCAATTTTCAAGTCAACATTTCCAGAACGGAACCGGGAAAACCAATAACAGGTTGTGCTTTCGTTTGTACAGTTCTCTCCGTAAACGTGTTTGATGTTACGTGCCGTTTATGTCGCGTTGGTGCCACGACGGAACTCACATTCCATAATTACACGAATTTTTAAAGTATCCATTATGACGAAAAATTTTCAAATGTAATGAAAATACAACGCTAATCAATAAACAAAAGACTGAGTTTGTAAAAATAATGTCATGTTTTTAAGGCAAAATTAATTTGATATCAGAATACAAAGCCATTCCAAACTTTTTTTCTATTTGAAATGACCAGTACTGAAGAACGGCAATTTCATAGGTAAAGAGCTATTATTATGCAGGTTTTCTCACGGTGTTTTTCTTCACAGTCATAACATATTTAAATCGGTAGGTACGTTAAAACTGTTTGGTATATGTCTGGGTAATGTCCGTTCTCTGACCTATACGTAAACATTATTTTGAATACAATGAAAGTAGGTATAATTTCTAGGTTCAAAGTATTTATTAACGATACTTCATTGTAATTCAATTTGCTTAATTAACTTTAAATGATTCAGTTCCGCTATACACGAAATCCCGACTCACTCCTCCAAGGAATTATTGCATTAGTATTGCATGCAACGAATAATCACTAGAAATAAAGCAAGAAAAGATAAGAAAATATTTCTCAATTACTTATTTAGTGGAAATCAAAAATAGAAATATTGATCAACACCTTTAACAAACCTTCCTGGAAGAAAATTCCATAGTGCAGACAATACAATTTATAATACTTTAATGACAACACAAAAAGGATTATTACAAATCAATACACTACAAATAGGCACAAGAGACGGTCTTATCGCACAACCGTGTATAACAAATAATAAATTAAACTGTATGACTCGATACCCCGAATAAAAATTCTGATAAAGCCTCTACATAAACAAACCTGCCATGAGAAAGATATATCATAATATTGTAGTAATAGTGTCTCCTATTTTTTCCTTATAAAATTATAAATAAAATAAATAAATATCGCAGGACATTTTTTCACACAGCGCCATCTAGCCCCAAACTAAGCAAAGCTTGTAATATGGAAACTAGATAGCTGATAGAATACTTATATACATTTTTTTTTGTAAATATATACTTATAATACATACTACACCCAGACACAGAACAAACATTTACGTTCATCACATAAATGTTTGCCCTTGGTGGGGATCGAACCCACGCCCTACAGCTCTGAAGGCAGACACGCTACCGCTGAGCTATATGGCAGTCAATTCAATCAAAATCAATCAATTCAGTCAGTTCAATATGGGTTTATTATAATAAAGGTGTTTTAAATAAAACTCTACAATATGTTCTGAGCATTATCACTTAAGTGATAGATTAATTCCAAAATTCGTTTACTGTTGAAGCCGAAAAACAATTAATGTGAGCGTGAATGGTACGTAATTGCATTCTTTGACACAAACATAAGCGTTTGAAAAATGTTACAAATAAATATACGTTTTCGCCATAAGTTGGGAAATCAAACAATATAGTACATGAGAAAAACAGGTCGACTACCATACTCGGCCTTATAAGCCTGCTTGAAATTGCTTAACTCAGCTTGGACCGACTCGGGATTTAAGCCTATTATTTCTATGCTCTGAACTTAATAAACATAAAACATGCTTGACTCTAATATGTTTAAATTGTATTAACTATTCGTATTAGTGATTAATAGACTTTTCTCCCAAACTTCATTTATCAAGTCTTCATTTTGAGCGTCCTTAGACTCCTGATATAGTTGACAATCCACAAAGTACCTTCCAGAAATATGTTCTACCTCTTCTGAAACTGCCAGATGTATAGTGGTCTGGGCACCTTCTTCTGCAGTCTTGAAAACAGCTCCAAGGAGCCCTAGGACAATTTTGTTCATATCAGGACTGAATTTTTTGTAAATGTCCGTTTGCACTACACCAGGATGCAAAGCGTTCACTGTTACATTTTCTGGCACTCGTTTTGCCAAAGCTTTCGCCCATAAAACATTAAGAAGCTTGCTATTTGGATAAATGTTGTACCACTGTGTTTTGGCCTTGCATGTCAAGTCTTCCAAGTTCAGTTTAGCGTAGCAATGCGCTCTTGATGAGACTATAACTATACGACTAGGCTTAGACGCAATTATTTTGTCTAGAAGTAGGTTAGTGAGAAGAAATGGTCCAAAATAGTTTATCTGCGTGGCGATGTCTATTCCGTCTTCTGTAATTTTGTGTTTCATTCCAGCAGTACCGGAGTTGTTTACTAGTATATTCAAACGATCAAATGACTCATTGAATTCTGCAGCAAATTTTTTTACGCTACTGAACTTGGCAAGATCCAGGTATCTTTGTTCTACATTTTTGTTTCCTGTTTCTGCAATAATTTCTTCAACGACTTTAGCTGATTTTGCGACGTCTCTAGAAGCGATAACGACTCTTGCTCCTCTTTTTGCCAAATCTTTAGCTGTCTCCAATCCGATGCCTGAGTTTCCTCCAGTAATCAAAACAACTTTACCATCCAACCTCGCCTTGCTGTGACACCTTCCTTTTGTCAGTGAAGTATACACTCTTATGACGATCAATATTACAATTATTGTTATTAATAGATATGTAACAACTGATAACAGACAGTTTATTACGACAAGTGGTAAAGATAACATGTTCACTCACTGACTTATAGACAACGAATGAAATAAAATGTTAATTAAACTATGCAGCATATTATTATTATCAGACATGAATAGTCATCTAATATAATAAAAGGCTCTGTCCTGACTGACTGACAGACAACGCACAGCCTAAACCGCTGGTGGTAAATACTTGAAATTTGGAGAGTTCATTCGTCTCGATGCGGAGGGGTGTACTAAGAAAGGATTTTCCGAAATTCGACCCCCAAGGGGGGGGAAAGGGGGAAGTTTGTATGAAAGTCCTTTGTTTTAGGACTTTTAGTCACGAAAATTTGGATTTGGATAGTTCATTTAAAATAAAATAAAACTGTTTTCATTTAAGTGTGGGGAGGGGGGGGGGAGGGGGGTGGAATGTTATAGAAAGTTCTTTGTTTTTAAAGTTATAGTGATGAAAAAGTGAAAGAGTCGGTAGAGTCGGTAGAGCCGATAGAGTCGGTAGAGTCGATAGAGTCGATAGAGTCGATAGAGTCGGTAGAGTTGATAGAGTTCGGGGAGTTGTGGGGCGGGGCTAAAAAAATTGCTCGGGATGATTTAAAGTGGTGAATTTTGGGAGCGGGTCGAATTTCTTCCGCACGCGGCCAAGTCGCGGGCGACTTCTAGTTATGTATATGTAGATAAGGTAACAGGCGAATACAATTAATGTCTAGACTTTAGAGTTGTATATACACAAGTGTTAAGTGTTTTCAACCGACTTCAAATAAGGAGGTTCTCAATTCGACTGTATGTTTTTGTATGTTACGCGATTTTTCCGCCAATTGTGAATTGATTTTGATGATTATTTCATCAAAAATATTCCATATTTGATTTGCGTTTGGCCTCATCTTTTCTTAAACAGTTTATGGCCTAAGTTAGATTATAGAACGCCAACTAAAGATATTTTCGGGAAACTCCGGCAGAGAGTTTCACAACCTCGATAAAATGAACACAAAAATATCAACACACATATTCTAGACTCCGCACAAGACATGCAAACCCAGCATCCTCTCACAAAGGAAAAAGAGTATTGAAGCCGATCTTCCATATCTATCATCCACGCGCTACGTTTTTTCGTGCATTTGTTACGCAGGAATACCGGCGAATTCATTTTACGATGGCAATAATCATAACCGCGGCATAAGGACGAGAGAGTATAAAATAGAATTATTATAAGTAGGTACCTACATCTCTACAACCTAGTTCTTTATATCATCGACGCTCTTCGAAATACAAGAAAGGTACAGTTTTCGGCTAGGTAGTAGTGAAGACCTGGGACTGTGGACCTGGGTGTGATCTAAAATTGCATCCAGAAACACCGGAGGACAGGCAGCAGCATCCTCTCGGTTAAAGGTGGTAAGTATTCTGTTAACATTCTGCCCCTATTAAGAGGAAAGCCTTCTTCCAGCAGTGGACGTCTTCTGGCTGATGATGATGAGAAGTCAAGAGTTGTCTTCATCATCATCAGCCCGGAGACGCGTCCACAGCTGAACGAAAGCCTCCCCCTTAGACCGCCACACTGTACGACAACCTGCCATTTGCATCCACCGGTTGCCCGCGACTTTTACAATGTCGTCGGTCCACCTATATATAGTGGGAGGCCTTCCTACGCTGCGTCTTCCGGTTCGCGGTCGCCACTCAAGAACCTTTCTTCCCCATCAGTTGTCAGTTCTTCGAGCGATGTGGCCTGCCCTGCGCCACTTCCACTTGCAAACCTTACGAGCTATGTCGGTAACTTTGAATCTTTGGCGAAAAGGAAAGGTTTGGGTGAGGAAGAGTTGTAGTGATGCTTAAATGTCGATGTAAAATACCGATGGCTTTGCTTGAATGTAACTCAAAATGCTGAGATACGCTGCCGACTTTCATCGGTCTGAAACAATCCTTTTGTTTTTGTAAATAGTTAGTTTGTGTGTATTTTGTTGTTGAATGTAGCAATGAAGATATCGATACCTACTGGTCGCCGGAATATCTATAAATAATGTCCTATCGGGGTTCTAGAGTCGAGGTACTTAAAATCAGAACGGTTGACGCTCTAATTAAGTAAAATACGAGTAATGGCGTTTCTTAAACAATTTTTATGTACCTACCAAATTATAGCTAAAAATGGTACGTATGCCTTATACAAGCCAAGGTGAGAGCGTGATTACAAATAAAATCTGTTATAGGTAAGACATTGAAGTTTATTTTAAAATTAGATATTAACAAGGTATTTTATAATTTGGTGCTTCCCAAAGCGGATTCTGCAATAGTAATAGTCCACCACCAATTTCTCCATCAACTCTCAAGCCTCTAGTGTTGATCTCTAATACGAGTACATATTGGTATTAAAATTATGTATAGCGAGTGCGTGACACACATACAGGGCTCAGAAGCGTCGGCTAATTAATTGCACGTATTTGTTAGAAGGAGAGCCTCTGTTCGGACGGGGGCCCCTGGAACCGCGTTTCTATACCAAGTAAGCTCCGGCCTTGAATATACTTACTTAATACTTTTATTTTTAACCACCGACACGGACAACAGAGGGGTGTATGTTGTTAGGTTAACCTGCGTGTTTGTGTATCTGTCTGGCATCTTGCTCTCAAAGAACCGATATTTTTTATTATTTTTTTGCGATAGGGAAACGTACTTTATGGTGTGTTCATTGCTACAGGAAAATTATTTGAAATTTGAAATGTCTATCGTTTTTGTTTTGGAGTCCCTATACAATACAAGAAATCCAGAGTAAACATGTACCTTTTAGGTAAGAGTGCTTTATCCAAGACCATCATTCCTTAATCTTAAGCATGCAGGATTTGGTCAAACGCGTACCTTTTTTGAATAAACGTGTAACGTGTTAGTTATCCAATTTTTTTAAGTCTACTTAATTTATTATCACTGTATGTTTACCATTTTTATTTTTAATGGTTTTTTGTCCACGTCTTGTTTTGTATATATTATAGCTAATTTAGTGGCCTCATGTTAATAAATAGTCCACGTATCGCATCCCCGTAAATCCCGTAGATTGAACTGCGCGGGATTTCTAACTCGGCACGCGTAGTCGCGGGCTACACACGTTCTTTACTAGGAAATATTTCATTCGTTCGACCCACAATAGTACTCAGTTGTAGACGCCACCCACAGTGAGCCATGTGCTTACTGCTTAACTCCAGTGGTCTTATGTTTTAAATGCATAGACAGTAAGTTTAGTCGATAGCTGAAACAGTTTGAAAATGATGACGGCTAAGCCAGAGACTTATGTAGCTTAATTGGTAAAGCAGTTGGGACGGAAACCCAGAGATTGCTTGTATACAAGTTCAAGTCCTGCCAGATGACATAATGTTTCTTACTATATATCCATTAAAAACATAGAAATACCCAAACTGTGGAAACACATTACATATAAAATATTCCATAATTAGTAGATAGGTCTAGTAAAACTTCGAGTAGAGTAAATAAATTTTTCGTTCCTCTGTGTCATTATGGCGCGTATAAACATTCGGAGAGCGAACTGGCGCGCTTGGTCGTGTGTTTACGGCCTAATACGTATGGGACAAGGAGTTTTTATTGCGAGATCTAAACGGAGAGACGCGGCTGAATACTAAGCAGCTGCTAATCTTGCTTTGTAAGTACCTATTTACTTATATTTATCCCGAGTGCGTAGTAAAACAGTAACTTAATTTCTCAACTTTGAGGACGAGAGGGCTTTATGGGCATTAGTAGATTCTTGTCTGGTTTTTATTATATTTTTGTGGGCATGGTTTTATTAATTACAACAAAATGCATACGAACTAACTACAAAATTACTAACAAAAACAAATGTATTGTATCCAGACCGATGAAAGTCTAGAGACAATCGAAACGTAAACAGGCTCTTGGTATATAAGCGTGCTCCATCCTAGATCACATCATTTGACAGGATGTAGTCAAAGGCAAACCTATTTCGAATTTAAATAAACCCTGTCAACCTTCAAAAAACTATTCTTTTACAGAAGGAAAGCCGAAAATCAGGCTATGTGGGGTCAAAAAACATTAGGGGAGGCCTATGATGAACATTGGGCTAAAATTGACCAATGTTAATCGAAAAAGAAAATAACACGTAGAGTATAATATACAACGCAATTAAAACAAGGACACGATAAAGTTTCCAGTCCATTCCGTGCATTCAAAACGCAACATTTCCTAACTGCTTCACCCAGCCCATTTGCATGTCCGAATTGCTCAGATACAAAGCTGTGCAATATCTCCGGAACAATTATTTAACAGCGCTGCCCGACGCCCGTAGCTAGCCGGTAAGTGGCGCTCAGTGAGACGGCACTAAATGGCCGGTTAATTCTAGCCGAACGTTTTGAAGCTCATACGATTACACCGAGAGACAAAATGGGACGATTCGCAAAGAAATATACGAGAGAATTGCTTGGTGATCACGGCCGGCGAGATTGGTTCTATTCGGGGAAACGACTGGACTATTCCAAGTTGAAAATCTACCGCAAAGAAAATAAAATGACTATATTTTTGATGACACAATGAGGTCAGACATCTAGCTGCTAGCGACACGCCCCGGCTTTGCATGCCTACGAAACACATAAACATAATAAACACATCGATGTTTATACAGATAGAAGAATATAAACAGAGACAAAGATAGGTCCGGGTTATATTTTTAAAACAATTCAATTAACTAAATGTTGGTGATCATTTAAAATTTTTGGCATTAAGTGCTTTTACTGGTGGTTATTGAAACATAATTATGCCTCAGGCAAAACAGAGGTAAAGACAACGTCATCTTAAAGCAATTTTTTTGCATGTGTTGCTACCTTACCGGGTCACCGGTGTGGTGAACGGCTAGCTCGAGGGGTAGTGGGTTCTGTGTGCGCTCTGCGGGCCTGCCTCTGGCGGGTGAGATGGGGTTAGACCTACCTATCCGAGATAACTAATTCTAACAAGGGCGCCACCAGCACGATAATGCTGGGAAATGAGACAAGGAATTAGCGTCCAAATCTTATGTATTGTAAAATATGTTCTTCAATTTCTTACCATTGTACATCAATGACGGTTCTGTTAGTTATAGGTACATTCTTTAAGATATTTCTATTATGTTAGTACATTTGTTAAACAATGTAAAATCAAGTACTTAGGTACTAGGTTAAGTATAGATAAGTTAAACCTTTAATATTGTAGTTCTAAGTTTTAAAGTTACACCAAAGGATTGAGACAGAAGGGCCAGTTCTGCTCGTTGAAGTTAAATTTACAATTCTTGATCACATAATTTCTAGTTAAAGTCCAAAAACATTCTAGGTTCTTTCTTCGTTGTAGACACTTGACTGACGTGAGAAAATTAAGAGAAAATTGACATACCAAATGCGCGTGGCATTAATATTGATTAATTGAGCTTCCCCAAGACATATTTCTGCTTCTAAATGTTATTGCGACGTATCGACGTCGAAATCAAAATGGTAGGCTACGAGTCATTTCGCAGACATGGACGCTTTACAAGCACAAACACTAAATCAAAACAAAAGAGCGGCGGAATCTGCAACAAATGAGACAACGACGTTATTTCTAATTCTACTATAATTTAGGTACGGGGATTTGGAAACAAGACGAGATGGGTTTCTTACCAATCCACCGCTTTGGACCTCATGGAATTGTTGGTGGCCATGCTATCATTAACTGCACTGCAACCATCCCAAGTACTGTGGAAATCAGTGAAAATGATAATCCTCGCTTCAATCTCCAGCGGGCAACGAATCAGGTTGAAAACCAAGTAAAATAACTTACTATTCTGCGGTGTGGTATTTAATTCACAGGAGCGGATTATTCGCCCGCTTACTCCATCAAAAACCAAAGTTAAATAGGATGTTGCCAGGACTTGCCGGCGTAAAAACAAACAAAACTTTTCTTTCTGAATCGATAAATCAATAAAGGGCTGTTGAACCTAATGAATTCTGTTCTCAATGAAAAAATTACAGGAATCTACGTCAATGTCAACGTTATTACGTTACTTACTCTATGGTCAACATCTCAAACGTCATACTGTTAAGCGATATGTAAACAAAATCATAAGGGTTTCTAAAACGAAAGTTTTATAAAAAGATGTGTAAAATATTGTGATATCCCACACAAAATGATAAGCCACATCATATTTAACAAGTTATTATGTTCCACCGGCGTTCTTCAGTGAGGAAGGACTCCTGAAGATACGAAGCAAATGACAACAAAAATGTTTCTAGATTCTCTTACTTCTTTGCCTGAAGGACCCCTTCGACTGATGGGAGAAAACCCACAGGATACGTCTGAGCGTCGAAGAACACAAAACAAAGGTTTGCAACAAAAAACATGATAAGGTTTTTGCAATGCAACAGTGTGCAAAAAAATTGCTTTGCTTTGCAATTTTTTTGCAATGACAATGATTGGTATTTTCTTTGTGCGTACACTTGAAGTACTTTTAGGTGTCATTCTTTGTATTATGAAATCGACGTATACCATTTTACCTCTACATCATTAAATTTATTTCCCGGACATAATATACGTGAGCAGCTCAGTATTAGTTCGATGCGTAGAGTCAAATCCTGTCGGTCGTTAAATTGTCGCATTGTCTGTGCATCAAAAAGCCGTTGTATCCTAATTCGGTCAACTTGACTTGAAATCGTGCGGTTGCGGGTTACAATCCTGAGCCTAGACTCTTTGGGGGATTTTTATACCACTAGCTTTATATGCTTCACGCCAGAATCCTCACCACTGAAAACTTCATGAAAATCGGTTTTGAAAATGCAAATATTTAGTCATTAATTAGTCACCAATGTGAGATAATTATTCGCATTTTAATTCCGAAGATATAGGTAGGGTTTGATGAGGATTCTGGCGTGAAGCTCACGCCAGAATCCTCACCTCTCGTGGGAGCGAACGGTGAGGGCTAGAGACGTGGTTTTGTATCCAAAATATAGTCGTCAATTGGTCGTTACGATATGCCAAATCTCAAAACCAATGCTACAATGGTTCCAGAGTAATAAAAGTGTTAAATCGTGAGGAAACCTGTACACGACCGGAGCATTAATTCTGCAACTGGGCTAGCGTGGTAGATAAGGCCCACTCGCCTTTCGAGGTTTACAGTAGCCTATTGAAAAGGCTGATTAGGCTGTAGATATTGTTAGACCCCACCCCTCTATTGGGAGGCCTTCGTCCAGCAGTGGACGTCTTATGGCTGACGACGACGACGACGATTGTTAGATCTCTGGGACCTGGGTATGTCCTTAAACTGCAACCAGACCCACCGGAGGACGGGCAGCAGCGTCCTCTTGATTAACGGTCGTGAGCATTCTGCGATCCCCAAGCCGCCTGCCAAGCGTGAGGATTATGGCAACACCCCTCTATTAAGGGGGAGGCCTTCGTCCAGCAGTGGGTGCTTTATGGCTGATGATGATGATTGTTATATACATATATATATATATATATATATGACCTTTTTATCATTGTGCGTAATATTATTGCCGCTACAATATCGTTTGTCCGATTCCCGTCCCGTCCCAGGCATCAGTTATGGGATTCCAGGAGACATGTACGGATGCCAGCGGATATATGGACGCAGAATAAATAGCTGTTCTCATCTTAACAACGACAGAGATGCACCGGACCGTCCGCGATACGGCACATACACTATTTCAACGGAGAGATAACTTGAAGATGGCGAAAGAATAGGTATTTTTCATTTTCTTTTCTTCGTAGTCTATCCAGAATTTCACGAGTAAAACAATAACAATTTTTGAGATGTTATAAACACCTTTTGAATCACAATTGTATTGTAGGATATATAGAAAATATTTTTTCTTACTAGGCCAAAATGTCATAGTTTTGCCTATAAAACTGCAAGACGGCGAAGTCGTTAACCGGCTCCGCAGTCTTGCAGTTTTATAGGCAAAACTATGACATTTTGGCCTAGTAAGAAAAAATATTTTCTATATATCCTACAATACAATACAACTTTATAGCACACCAGAAATATAGATCAACTTACAACTAATCAAGGTACATTATTTGGCAGTACAAGGGGGGCGCGATTTTACCAGAAAACCTTTGGATGGAATGGACTAAAGGAGGCAAATGCAATTTGGTCGGTGGTGTAGATAAAATAATTATATCAGCATAATAATCATCAACAGCTATATTATATGTTATGTCATCAATCATCAATGCTGTCCTGCTCTCAGAGTCCTATCAACTGTTCACTGAGTGACTTGATGGACGCTTCTCCCCCCAAAACGGTTTAAATATAAGAAAGATTTGGGAGATTAATAAGATACCGCTTTAATAACATTTGATTCTTTTTGCATAGTAAGCATGTAATTTAATTTAAAATTCCCATTCCCATCTTTATTAGAAGTATTTTTTATAGTTATTCTAGTATGTCATCGAAAAAGAATCGATCCCAAAGACAGCATTGGATAATACTATGGGAGAACTTGGCTTGTGGCCCATGTGCCCAAAAATAACTGGCTCCGCCCTTGCATGTGAACAATCAACACGAAAAAGAAGAAATGAATTCGAAAACGCAACCGTACGAACTTCCACCTACCTTTTTATTTAAATATACAGACTCCAAATAAGCTTCAGCCAAAACAAAAAGGTCTACAAAAACATTCCTCATTCTAAAAGTAGTTGCCCTAATAAACCATACTAAGGTTGACATAAAGAATAGTTACTACGGCCAGTATACAGATAAAAACGTAGTTACTATAGACAGAATACAGAATAGGCAATAGTTTAATAGCTCTCAGCCGGTCAACTTATGGCGGTGGACGTAAAGAAATTTATTTTACATAAAAGGGCCTAAATGGAAGGAAGGTAGGGCTATTTTTTTGAAAAAGGTGACAGGAGCATGTTGCTCAGTTATGCCGAATAAAGGCTGGTACGTCATAAAGGTTGGCATTTGCGTATTTACGATTTATACACGTAGAATCATTCCACAGACTAATTTGTAATAATATGACATTATCAGGTCCGCTGCATTAAAGGGTATCAACCTCATGCCCGCTATTCAACTACGAAACAATAAAGGTTAACATTGTTGAAAAAACACAGTTCATCGGTACATTTTTTTGTTTATTATTTATACTCATGTTTAATCTTTAGTTTATCGGTATTTGTGTGTATGTTAACGCTTCACGCCAAAACGGCTGAACAGATTTGTGACTCTGAACTCGAAACTCGGAATGAAGACAGAAAGAAGAAAAAAAATTTTCACCATAGCATATAGACAATGTTTTTCATCATCATCGCCGCTTTTCATTATCACGCGGGTGAAACCGCGAGAAGCATTAGTTAACAAATAACTGTTCAAAAAAAATTCAAACGACTTCAAATTAATATGGGACCACCTCAGAAGTATACCTTTTCAAATAAAAAAATAATTTTCTAAATCGATCCACAATTTTATTGACAGGTAAAACGGTGAAAATACAAAAAAAAAGAACATACATACCGTCGAACATAGAACCTCCTCCTATTTTGAAGTCGGTTAAAAAATAAAATAAAAACATACATACCGTCGAACATAGAACCTCCTCCTTTTTTGAAGTCGGTTAATAAATGTGCCCGTAGCTCTATTATGAGTGGAAGCAAAGATCAGGATCGCTGCGCATATTGTCCTAAAACTCCTAAACATAACTGATATAATTATTTATAATAATAATCGGTTTTTTTTTCAGGCAACAAGAATTACTTAGAAAACACGGGCCCATTTACCTTAAAACAAACCAAACTTTTCCAGCTAGATTTTCCTCCAACGCAGAAACATTTTTTCCTAAACTAGACTCGCTAGAAAAACGTATTCCCTGGAGGGTGCTTAAATATAATATTTTAACGCAAACTTGTAGGCTCGGGCTTCGTGTAATAATGTGAAAAATCTGCTGAAAAACTTGAAAAGCGGCGGCAAATCCTCCGCACGGGCGGTTTATGCTTTCTTTGGGTGTGCGGTGACCATGAGAGAGCTCGGAATAATCAGGATTTATACAATATACATTTACCTCCTTATTTATGAACTTGGAGTAGCTTTGAAATAGTAATTAGTATGTATTTTGCCCTTATTAACCGAGTTACAAATTTGAAAGAAAAAATAGACGTAAGACGGATTAACTGTTCCAATGATATTTTTTGTTTATTAATAAGAAGGTCAGGACCTAACTTAAAAACACTGGTTAAAGTGAAATGACGTTTTTCAATTGATTGATTGATTAACTCTTTATTGTTCACACCAAGAATTACACAGAAATAATTTAATAAATTAAATATTGGAACCTGTGGCGGCCTTATTGCTAAAAGCGATCTCTTCCAGGCATCATTTCAATGTGTATTGCACAATTATGAGATAATGATAAAGATTCTGGATTCAAGATTAATTTATTTGTCAGAATATGGTAAAATGTAATATATTTGTATATAACATCGTTTTTAAGTAAGAATTCAAACCCCTTATTAATAACTTTAGAGTATTCTTGGAACAATTAATTTGAATTTTGTCTTTTTCTATCTTAGATACTCAGTGGTGTTAACGTGGGATTAGTGTACGTCGTGTTTATTTCGATGCCAAGCCCATATCAATAGGTTCTTTAAAATTCTCATACAGATTTATTAAATCGTGTTGCTATAGTTTCTATAAAGGAAAAAATCATGAGCACCTGTGACTGCGTGTCCGGAAAACGAAGTCAATGTCATAATAATGTGTCAAACTTAGGTGCCAAATAAGTTCGAATTTTAAATTCCACATTATCCCGTCCAACATACAACTATAGTCCCTCTACATAGAGAGGTTTCTTTTTACTTGACGAGAGGGAATTAAGCAATGCGAATGTTTGAGAGGGCTGAGGAAGGAATTCCGGTGGTAATCTTTAAGCAATTTGTTCGCGCGGCTCTCCGCGTGTTCCGGACTTGTATTTATTCAGGGAAGTTGTATTGGACTGTCGGAGCTTTCATAACTTGCAGACTTGCAAAACTAATTTTGCTTACTTTTGGGTTTTAGAGTTTAATATTTGGGAATCGTTTTGTACTTATTCGTCCCCAGGAGATTAGACGGGTGATTCTTAGATACAGAACTCAAGAACTGGTTCCGAAATGCGGCCAGATGCATTTATATTGACACCGCGTTCCTCTGAAGACCATTAGGTCCCAAATGGGTCAGAAAGGGCGCCAAATGTTAGCGGGTACAATATTTTAATTATGCGAATATGGGGTCTTCTTCTTCAACAGCCGGAAGACGTCCACTGCTGGTCGAAGGCCTCTCCCTTAAAGGGAGGTGTTGCCATAATCCCCACGCTTGGCAGGCGGCTTGGGGATCGCAGAATGGTTACCACCGTTAACTGAGAGGACGCTGCTGCCCGTCCTCCGGTGGTTCCGGATGCAGTTTTAGGACATACTCAGGTCCAATATGGGGTACAATATTATAATTATGCGAAAATTATGTTAATGTAAATTATATGTATGAATACGGTATCCAGCGCTGTGCGAGTTGTATTGCTACTTTATTGCCTAGTAGATTTCTTATTTATTTCAATTCCTTTGCGGAGTGAACTTTATGTACTTAGTACTATTATTTATTCTGTGGTATAGTTACGGGTAGTAGTGATTTATTTCTGTCTGAACAAATATTGTACCATTAAACCAACCCTCTATAAACTTATTTCAAATAACTACATTTCCCGAGCACTACACCAAATAGAAAGGGAAAAACCCTTTGAACCTTTAAAACAAACCCCCAAGATCACACGAATCACGAGATCTGCTAAAATATTTAGTTTGACGTCGAAAGAGTTATCACCGAGGGACATCATTTGCTCTCCGAGCTGTGCAGTCCCAAATTATATCACCTACTGACTGTATCTCGCGGTTTTACCTTAAAGAATTTTCCGGAGAATCCCTAGACTTTTAAATGCTTAGCAAATTTTTCAAAGGTATGGCACCGGGATTTTTTGTTTTTATAATCGAACAAACGAATTGAATGAACTTTCACGCAATAATCGATTGATAACCATCCCGAAATCACAAAAAAAATTGAATCACATACAATGTGGTCAATTTAGAATGTAGCATTCAAAGTTGACCACATTGTAAACTATGACTTAGGACTATGACATCGACTAAGGTAAACTATAAAAAATATCGCTGTCACTTTTTTATCATAGATGTTAGACAAGGACAGCAATACTTTAGTTAGCCGGCTTTACAGCCGGCCAAGGTCATACGATCAAGGTCCACGATGCACGGTGCAAAACGACAGTGAATAGTCTTGACGTACAGCAAATTGAATGAATGAATGAATGTCGCTTGCTGGACTTGCTGGACGCGTTTTGCATCCAGCGAGTGCCCCCACCACCGCGAAAGATCATGACTATTTCCGGCGCGGAGTGCGAGCTGTACAGCAGAACGGTCGTGTATAACCTTGCTGTACAGCAATTCCATTTTTTGTTTTTTTTTGTACTGGCTACTGCCTCATTGCCTCAAGCTCTAAGCTTGTATCGTGAGGCAATAAGTTACAACATGTAATGATTTGGACCTGTCTGTAAATTACGTGTTTAAATTAAATAAAGAATTGAATTGAATTGAACATCACGTCAAAATGGACTTCAAAATTCATTGAAAGATACAAGTTCCACTTGTCTGTGGAATGCCTCAAGTACGGACTACATAAACAAACAAAAACGGATCGTTGTCGTATGACCAGGCAGTATGGCCTTATACGGCTTAAGCCGGCCCTGTGGGCAAAATAGCAATAAAAATTACTCGTTCACTCCCTTTGTTCACTCCTCGTTCAGCCGTAGACAGACAGAGAAACACAGAGAAACATGTTGGTTTTTCTCTGAGCATCCCGCAGCTGGATGCGCGCACGACGTGCACGATGCTACGTCCAGCACAGCGGCCAGCGGCGGGCTGTACAGCATGCAAGATGGTGCGTAGAGTGCTTTACACTATTGCTTAAACTATTTAATCATTTCTGTTACATTAGCAATAAAGAGTGAATATATCTATCTAGCCATCACGACAAGCAAACTGCCAGTTTTAAAAAGATTTTTGATATTTAGTTAATGACCAATTTTCCAAATAGGTACGATTTAAAAAAGTAGTTTTTTTCAACTCGATAGATAGCGCAGACTATACGTGCCAGTCTAAAACAGCTTACAATTTTGATATGGGCACATGAAATTTTTTTATTTTGTTTTTGTTTTTGTTTTTTAATTAGGGTACTCTATAATAGTATACCTTAATTTAATTACAATCTAGCTTATTCCGCTAATAAGTAATTTAGTTCTAACTTAATATATTAGGTAATTATAAGTATTTTTAAGAATGTGTCCAATAACACGTTTCTTATTGTCTCTATTAAGGCGAAGTCACTTTGGTCGCGTGTTCTTCAGGGTCAGCACTTGCACTGTTTACACTAATGCTTATTATTATAATTCATTTTATTAAACTAACTCGAACGGTTTTGTTCTTTTGAGTCGCCTTACTATATTGTAGTGGTCAATGAGCTGGATGGCCTCGACATTCACATGATGATGAAGCCTGGTTTCGTGAGCTTCTGCGTACTTTTTTATTACTCTCTCGACGCTTTTAAATATAATAAAAAACTTGACAATAATAGCCACGTCTGGTCAGCACAAAGTCAGAGCCTGTCAGAAAATCTCCCATTCTGTTGTTGCGAAGATGAATGTTTTTTTTTACTTGATTATTCGCAATACCTAAAAATAAGGCATTTAAAAAAGAAACGCCACTAAGAACAATTTGAACAGAACATTTTGAGGACGATTGTTAGTTGATAAAATCACTCCTCCCCAGATCCAAATAAATAATGATAAAACGCTTTTAAAAAAATACAACCGACTTCAACTTCGAATACCTGGATGACATCTTCATATTTTCTAGTAATTTTGATTTAAAAACCCAAACTACTGAACCAATTTTGACAAAAATGTATATGGGACCACCTCTGAAGTATTACCTACCAAACAAAAGAAGAATCATCAAAATCAGATCATAATTGGCGGAGTAATGGCATAAAATACCTTAAAAAAAAAAATAAAAAAAAAAACAAACATTCGAATTGAGAATCTCCTTTTATGAAGTCGGTTGAAAATATAAATAAATAGACTATAACTAATCGAAATGAAGAAATAAACAAATGGTTACAAACAAACGCATTTTCATTCAGAGTGATTGCGATACTTAAATATTCTCTTCTTTGGGGATTTTTAGCGTCAAAAAGAATTTATTAAAATTGAAAATTATTCAAATTGAAGGGAGGAGGTCAGAACAAACGGGGGTAAATAATACTTGAGAAATTGTCTCGGCGGAAGCGAGTCGAATGAGCCTCACTTTTTATTTGTTTTATTTGGCTCGATTATGGATTCAATTTGGGTTTGTTTGAGCAAAATATCCAGGCTAACAGTGTAGTCCCAGGGGTATATTGAAACGAGAAAAATCCGCCTGAATTTGAAGACTCGTAGTTTCTAAGGCCCTGTTTTTAGTAAGTTGTCAAGATTATTGAAGACATACTACGGCTATCATCATTATCCACAGCTCTTTTTTATCATGTAGCGCTCGTGGCGTAGCTTGTCTAGGTGATTCTAAACGATCACCGATGTTAAGCAACGGACAGTCCGGTCAGTCTTCGGATGGGTGACCGTGAGTGGCATTTATTTCTGAGAGCTACCGTGGGTCGGATGACACGTTAAATTGTTGGTCCCGGTTGTTTGTTCTAGTTTCTATAACAACAACCGTCAGCCATGTCAGAGGCCTTCGGGCGGCACATTAACTCTGACACTAGGGCTGGCCACTCAGCGTATACGAACGTACTTACTTACTTTATCACACAATTATATTTTTATTATTGTTTGTTAGCTTCACGGACTGCGAGGTGTGAAGTTGTGCCATGCCTTTTGTCAATATTTTAATGTTTGTTAAATTTCACACTTAATACATTTAAAGCTAAAGCCTTTACACTACTGGGTATATAGGCCTCTCTATCTCTCATCATGCCATCTGCCTCGGTCCTGTGCTAATCTGGTCCATTCCAGGTTTGCCCCGCGACGGTGACGATCGTCGGCCCATCTTGCAGCTGGCCGAGCAACGCTCCGCGTACCTTGCTTGGTCTACCACTCTGTCACAACCTCACTCTTCCTGTCATCACTACTTCTAGCAAATACAATTACACTTTGATTAAGGTGACCAGCCTATTTTTTGACTGTTTTCATTTCGAGATTGTGACTCTGTAGATAGGTATTAGCTCAATGTTCTGGATGCAGTTTTATGACGTACCTACCCAGGTTTGAGGAATTATTCACCTTTAATAAAGCCCCATGTACTGACCATAGACATAAACATTCTTAATAATAATTCTTCTTTTTAATAATTATAAAAATTACACGTCAAGTAGGTACCTATTGTACATAATAATCACGAAATTAATAATTTATTAATATTATTATTATCTATAAAATTAATTCATTGAATGCTACTTCGGACATATTTTAATACTAAAAAATTCGTCATAATTATAAAAAGCTTGTGTAATAAGCCATTTGCTTAATTTTTCTTGAATGACCCAAAGCTAGGACCCTTAGTGACCGTTTTTGGAAGTCTGTTGTAAAAATCAGGTCCAATTACGTGAAGCATTTTAGTTGATTTTACCAATGATCGTGGCACGGTAGCATGTTTATTTCCGTATCTGTTATTATTCCATAGTTTCGATCTTCGTGATGAAACTTAATGTGAGTTATCTCCGCTATAAATAAAACAAAAACCGGAGGTATTAGCGTACCTTTAGTAAAATCATCATCATCATCATTCAGCGCCTCTCCATTACCGAAGCTTGGCCCAAAAGCCGATCTTGAGACAAACATAGGTACAATAATACAAAAACAGTAGTATTAAAGATAACATATATAAGTAAATGAAAAAATATTTAGATAAAATGACAGAGAGATAGACATAACAAAATGATAAAAAAATAAGAAAATTTTGAAATAAATATAATATTGTCACAGTAACAAAAAAATCTACTGTCTCATGAAAATAAAGTATCTTGGTATAGTTACCTCGTGTCATAGTTTGCTTTATTTCCTCAGCCACGGTACATTGACCTCGAAAAGTTACCCAAAAATATATATTCACATCCCTACTACCCTTGTTTACGTAGTTTCGAGGAACGGCGACATCCACT
The DNA here is from genome assembly GCA_905404285.2 of Erannis defoliaria. Taxonomy (NCBI): domain Eukaryota; kingdom Metazoa; phylum Arthropoda; class Insecta; order Lepidoptera; family Geometridae; genus Erannis; species Erannis defoliaria. The sequence goes on along the minus strand of FR990083.1, from coordinate 17,203,908 downwards.
TCCGGTTCCGCTAATATCCAACCGGAAGTGCGGTGTCGGCCCCAAGGGATATTGCGTGGACAGAAACGGTGAAAATATTGCCGGTTGCGAATACTTGGCAGGATATATCTGGAAGTATGTGTTTGAGAGTATTATTTTAAGAAGTGTGTTAGTATACACACACTAGTATACACTTTACTTACGTACGAGGAAAGGTTTGGACATAATTTATTACTGATGATGTTTTTTTCAGTCCTTCGAGCGATGTGGCCTGCCCATTGCCACTTCAACTTGCAAACTCTGCGAGCTATGTCGGCGACTTTGGTTCTTTGGCGAATATCCTCGTTCCGGACAAAGTAACTCCGAGCATAGCTCTCTCCATTGCCCGTTGTGTGACTCTGAGTTTCTCCAAAACGCCAGCAGTTAAAGACCATGTTTCAGTTCCATATATCATCACTGGCAACACACACTGGGGAAGAAAAGTTGTTAAGTGGCGACCGTGAACCGGAAAACGCAGCGTAGGAAGGCCTCCCACTAGGTGGACCGACGTCATTGTAAAAGTCGCGGACAACCGGTGGTTTAAAAACAATATTATTTATGGTAACATGTAATAAAACGAACCCGTTGTTTTTGTGATGGTAATGGATAACAAGAGTCCATAACTATTGCAGTGCTACCTAGAACTTTGGATACCAAAACAAAGTCCAGGGACGTGACTGTGAATTTTATCGCCCCGCAATACGGTTCACAGTTGCGCAGCGTCGGCAGCTGAGCCTATTCGGTCCCTCAGTAAGAGTTCACGGTACGGCCCCAGGGCATCACTGCGTCAATTACTCTTTATTCTGCTCAGCTATTTGACCGGAATAAGGACTGTCGTTAGATCACCTATGTCAGTTCTTATTTCGGACTATGATACTTATTGCCTAAACATGATTCGCTCTCGTCAAGTAGATCAACGGAATAAGTAATCCTATACTTGTTCCACTCAAGTTTTTGCTGAGGCTTAAAAGCAGTAACTGCGCAAGTCTAAGCAAACCGAACGTTATCATGTAAACATGGAACACGCCGCTAATGTCGCAACTTTAAATCGACACATGTCGTAGAGAACTCGGGAGAGGTGCGAGCAGCCGAGCGGATAACGTGCCGTTTGGTAGAGCACCACGGAACATCGCCTGGTGGAGAGACCACCGTCCAATAGAGCCTTAATAGTAGACTAAGTACTAAGGGAATAAAGCAGTGTGTACGTCGCATGCGCCATATTGTACCCTGAGCGTAACGAGGGAGTCTAGAGTTAACTCCTGAGCGTAGCGAGGGAGTTATATAGAGTCCTGAGTCAAGCGAGGGGTTCAAACTGCCCAAGACAAAGACAGGCTTTATTCCGAGCATACTCTACAACTCACACCTTCTGCAAGACAATAAACAGCCAGGGCTCCATAAATTAAAATTCACTGACAATCACAGGACCAAACGCCGTCTTTTGTTTCACATTCTTTGTAAACGCACCTTTTTTTTTTGGAGTTCTGCTTGTGGTGGCCAGTTCGATTTTCGAACAAATCTCTTTACAATGCCATTTTTTTATTTAGAATTTTCCACGAGGTTCTACATGAATTTGACGTTCCAAATTCAAATCACTTTATTCCTTAGAGAGTTTCATACAACTTTATATCCCTTAAAATAGATAATGCTTTACTTTACGTTGAGAGTGATGGTGAAAAGTTATTTTTATCATATTGACCTGTTGCTGCAGCTGCATTTAAACGCTTTCCCAATATCTCATAAGAGTATTTTATTTATATACTAATAAGTATATAGTATTACTAGCTGCGCCCCGCAGTTTCATAATAAGTAGCCTATGTTTTATTCCAAGGTATAAGTAAGCTACCTCTATACCAAATTTAATCTAAATCCATTTAGCCGTTTCAGCGTGTAAGAGTAACATACATCCATACATACATATATACAAACTTTCGCGTTTATAATATCAGTAGGATAGGATAATGTAGTATGTATGTGTAGTATTATTGTGTGTGTGTTATGTGTGTGTATTATAGTGTTATCTGTGTATGATGTGTGAATTAATTATTATAATTATTCTAATCTGAACGTGTAATCAATCAAACTGCGCACTGAATGTATCTTGCTGCGGAATAATTGAGGATTCGTTATCGAATGGTTGCAGATACATTCTCTATGCCCTTGCCGTTCCATTAAGTTCTCACGTTCTCCGGTCCCGACTTCCTACACGTAGGTAACTTCCTAAATAAAAAGCCAACAGCCCGGCGCCGATCGGGTCTAACTTTTAATCGATGTTGTTGCACTACTCTCAGACATTTTTGACTTGTAGAGCATAAAGTTCAGTGTTATTTTGTTACTTTTAGCGTGACCGAATGAAAGGATGGGTTTGAGTTTGATAGACTGTTCATTATTTACGCGTATACGTCTATAGTAAAGACTTAGTTTCCATTTTCTAAGGCCTGATTTAAAGAAAGATATTTCAGCCAGCGGGAACAGGTTATAAGCAAAAAGTTGATATGAAAAGAGAGAGACTAGAGCCTCCAAGTGAAAAGAGCAAGCGTAAACAGTAAGAATTTGACACCAGGTTTTTGTTAACAGTTGCTAAATATGCCGTCGTTGTTAAACTACATACGTAAAAAAAGAAAAAGACTGACTGAGACATATTTATATGAAAAAATTATAAATATACAATAGAGGCAATTCGACAATGTTACAAAAAAAATAAAAAAATCGTTATGTAATAATCAACGATTATATACTTATATAAAAAAAAAAATTTAAAAAAAATATTACAACTTAAAAAACTGCTTCATTTGGCAATGGAATAATCAACGATTAAATAAATATATAACTGTTTTTTTCTACGTAGATTCTTATCTCTATGAACAGTATAGAAAGCAGAAAAACAACCCACAATACCAAGAAAACTGTGAGGTTTCGTCCAATATTAAACTTCCAAGTAGAGTTGAAAGAACACATTATTATGGATATATTGGATAGTTTGAGTAGTTCATTATTTTTGTTAGAGCAAACTTCGTCCTCTGAAGTTACACAAAGAATCTATGAGTAGGGTGAACAAGAGTTGAGAGTTTTTCTATACTTCTACATTATGAAAGGATATTCACAAGAATGATAAATCCCGTTTTTTCTAGAAATAAATCCTTTATTCCTAGAAAAACCGGCTAAGCGCGTGTCGTGGCTTTCTCATCATTGGGTTCTGTACATAAGTTAGAAAATAAATAGTTGCCACCACAACAAACAGATTCCTTGTTCTACTGAACAAACACAGTTTAAAGTTAAATGACGTCAGTTAGTATAGTACACCAAAATGTTGTATAATTCAAATTAATTTATATCAGGTTACTGAGACCCATATGTAGCACATACAAAGATATACAGAAATTAAATTTCAAAATTATTTACAAAAGTAGTCCTAAAACGTCACAAAATTTAAAATGTTATAATATTATTATTAAAAATTAAATTTAAATATAGAAGATAAATGACGTAACTCAAGCATCGTTTTCAAGTATAAGGTCGTCACTTAGTTAAACACTTAGTTTTTTATGTGGCTAGAAAGTCTATAAACTAACGGCACACATAACGCTAACTCATTGTATTTCTTAGAAAGGCTAAGTAGCTTGGACACACGCATTTCAAAAGAAAAAACAACCCAGAACTCCAAGTAAACTGTAATGTTTCTTCTTTTAATATAATTATATTTATTTATTTACTAGTTTTTACCCGAGGTTTCACCCGCGTATCCGGCGTGAACTGGATATGTTTTGTTTATCCGGAATAAAAACCTGTCACTCTCAGATCCCTTATATATCTCTATATCCATGCTAAATTCAGTGACAAACAAACTAATAAACAGTTCAGTTCAGTTTCTCATTTATAATATCATACTAAGGAACCAAAAAAAACAATCTATATGTCTGTGTGTTTTGTATGTCTGTGTGTTCTATCTGTATTGTCTATTGTCTAAGGATTTATAAGACGTTATGTTGAAAAATGGTCTTAACCCACTTAGACACTTGCGGTTTGCTCGTTTCTGTTAGCCACACTATCATTAAAATATTATTTAATGCTTTACACAACTACGTTGAAGTTAATTGATATAGTTTATTTTTATTCTTATTACACTAGATAATCGAGTACACTTTGTTGCTAGAAACACATCACTAGAAGATACTTACTGACGAAAATACATTTTGTTTAGGGAAACGATAAAACATTGTTAAGACACAGGAAGTGCGCCACAGCCATCCTTCCAGCCAATGGGAGATGTTCCAATTACGTTGAACTCCTGTATCCTTGAGGAAGATCCTGTGTTTTCAGGAAAATAATGTTTTTGTTCATTTTCAAAGTTATACAATAATTTTGCTCTGCTTTGTACAGTTCTAAATATATACTGAGCTGTAAGATAAAGGCGCCGTCAGACTTGCACGATTTTTGACTGCCGTTATTGTCATCGAAATACTGGATTTTGTTGATCGTTAAAATCCGTCAGCCATTATCAAATTTACCGATTTGTGCCGTTTTGTCGATCAGTTACTTCTACTGATCGCATTTTTGTTTTATTTATACGGGAATACTCACGTTTACCTGGGTATGTCCTTAAACTGCAACCAGACCCACCGGAGGACGGGCAGCAGCGTCCCCTTGGTTAACGGTGGTGAGCATTCTGCGATCCCCAAGCCGCCTGCCAAGCGTGGGGATTTTGGCAACACCCCTCTATAAAAGGGGATTATAGAGGGTCACCCCTTCGTCCAGCAGTAGACGTTTTATGGCTGACGACGACTCACGTTTAACTAAATCGGATACTCCGTTTATTCCTATACCTATAGTTTCGATCACATCCGGTGACCTTTTTCAAAGAGTCTTCTACTGATTGCCTTAATATAAATTAATTTTTTTTTTTAATAGAGTGTTGTTTAATTTAATGGATCTCACTCAGGCGTTGATCGTCACAATAAAAAAAACTTGTTGGTCGACAAAAATCATTACTATGAAAACTGACGTGGTTTTGACACATTTTGTTAAACACACTCACACACACACGTATTTTTGTTGACATATTAAACATGAGTATTCCCGTATAATTATATAAAACAAAAAAGCAATTCATATTAGAGCATCTATAAGCAATCCATAGTGGAGCATCTCAAGCACCTTTAGGCATTCAAATAACAAGTTGTCTCTACTGCTAGAAGCAGCTAGAACGAAATACTCTATAATATACCCAAACTAGACGTCAGGTAATGACTCGTAATCCTCGCATTAACTATACTAATAATCCCTGCAACATGTAACACCCTGTATCCCAAATAGGCTAGTCTTCAAGGCGAAAGGTAACAGCAATAGGTTGACTGTACTTTCAAAAGTGATAAAAAGTCCAGTGACCGCCGCCAACCTTCTAGCACAGCCTTTATTGTTTGGCAACCGTACGTTTTATGTTACCTAATTATCGTTTACGGTTTTATGCGAGTTTTATTTTGCGCCCTGAAAATAAAGTCCATTATTGTGAAGGTCGCTGATCGTGAATACGTGTACATGGCGGCATTACCAACTATTTACAATCGAACAAATCTAACTAAGAAATCTACGAAATAATCATAATAATCATGTTGATATTCATAACTTTATTTGAGCAAAACAAACATAGACATTTGAAGTTAGTCGGTAGGTTTTACAGTTTAAACTAATGTTAGTGGGTAGATAAAATAACTTCGTTATACATAATGAACCCTGAGTCTCACACTAGGGGAGTCCTGTGTCGTGAGGCTCAGTGCCTTCCATTTAGATTTAATTAAAGTAATAAGCAAATTTTTATTTTTTTCTATTCGATTTAAACAATAGAGTTATGTTCTTACAGCTATAAAACATCACATCAGTAGCTTTATATTTTAGTTTTAATTTTAAAGTAGTTTTTTAGGGTTGTTATAGTAGAAATCTAAGTAAGTGTCTAAATAGTTAAGTTATAATCTGACAGAACTTTACTGTGGTGGTCATTGTGGTGGTGTGCAACGCAACGCGAGGAGGCTAGAAGTCGGTTTTAGCCCAACTTGAAGGGCAATTGTGAGACATATCCACGCCAGCCTAGTTGTGGGTTGGTAGATTATACACGACACTGAATTTTTTCACCGTGTGCAAGTTTCTTCCCGATGTTTTTCACTAATTAAAAACCAGGATTATGAAAATCAGTATATAAACTTCAAAAAGCTAATTGGTACGGGCCCGGGATTTAAACCCACAACCTCACGCTGCCGATACTATATAGCTGTCTTCTACTACCACAGCTTCCGCTAGTGAATTCGATGATTTTTATTTGCCAGTTAGATGTTGACACTCACAAGAACCACTTTCTGTTAGCGTTAACGCTTGCGGAAAGATAAAATTGTATGAAAATGACTTTGGGTTGAGAAATATCACGTAACTGCTAATGTCATTTTCATACAGTTTTATCTTTCCGTAAGCGTTAACGCTAACAGAAAGTGGTTCTTGTCTAGACCCCCAGGAGACTGGACCATCTTGGTCTGGTTCTATAAGTACTACCTGTTTTTTGTACAATGGAGTTTATATGGAGTGACGAGACTTGGTAGACGTTCACCTGGCGGTAAGCATCACGCCTGCCCTCAACAGTGGCAGTGTCAGAATTGTAACTTGTAAATAACATCATGCGCCGCACTGCACTGCGCTCGTCACTCTGAGATATTATATCAAATCTCTTCATGCCCAGTAATTGTTTGGTAAATTGTCCTTCAAACCGAAACAAAGTAACGCTTGTACACTACTGTCTTGGCGTTTGAATAACTAGCAAAGTTGTGGTAATTCCCCGAGTGAATCTGCAATAGAGTTCTACCACTATAATTAGTGTATCTAGGTATCCATGGGATCGCTGATAGGAGTACACGGAATTCTAGCGAAGACGTAAGAATGCGAAGCGTTTTTCATTTACGCTCGGGATCGAAAATAATTTGATAAGAACACGAAAATATCTACGACCTAAGCTTTCATAACATGGTTACGAGATAAGCCCCAGAAATAAGATTCCCTGATTGAAAAGAAATCTCTCAACGACACCTGCTTACGTTGGGAGAATTAAAGATTTCCTGAGAAATAATGTAATATTATTTTTCCTCCTTCGCGAAAAGCTGGAATGTTTTACTAACGCATCGTGGTTTTAGATGCGTTTTTTTTAATGTTTCTCAAAGGTCCGAGTTTTTTTACACGCATTACCCAAAAACATAAAAATAAAAAATAAAATATAATTTTTTTTTTTTTTTTTTTATTACCCAAAAACATACCTGATCATGTTTTCATGATAAATAATTTCCTGATCTTTGTCATGATAAAAGAATGGTTTAATCATTTCTTTCTTTGAAGTCTTGATTATCTCACTATATTTTTCATCATCGACAGCTCAAACATACTTGGGTAATGAACTCACGCCTTGACAGCAGTCACGTGACATTTCTCAAGCTAATGTCATTTTCATACAATTTTATCTTTCCGCAGGCGTTAACGCTAACAGAAAGTGGCTCTTGTCTAGACCCCCCGGTTCGCTGTCAAGGCGTGAGTTCATTACCCAAGTATGTTTGAGCTGTCGATGACGAAAAATATAGTGAGATAATCAAGACTTATAAAGAAAGAAATGATCTATCTGATCACCTTGCACCACTGAGCTATCATCACTCCAAATCAACTTTTACGTACACCTACTTTAGTCTACGCCAAAATGGACTAACTGTTTATGTGAATAAATTAATAGTAAGAAACACTTATCTGCAGTTGGCCCTGACAGCCGCACCAGGACCAGCTCACCATATGTTATCAGGTTTATGCATGAAAACCAAATTTGAGCCTATTCGGGCTACGAGAACTCGTTCAAAATTCAGTTGAAAATGTTGGCCTAAACAAACATTGCAAGTTAAATGAAAGCTTGTTATAAAAACAGAGGCAGCAGCCGCGCACATTTAGTTGTGCGAAGTTAGTTGTGTGCAGCATGATTCTGTGTTTCAGTACAATCACAGACAAAATACTGAGATGTTTCCTGTAGCCACGTGTAGCAGCCGGTGAGATCTGGTGGCATGTCGGGAACGCCGGCCCCGCGACCCGCATGCCTGCATGCCATGCCGCCGGCACGACACAAAGGGCGCGCGACAAAGCGCCTTCCGGTCCCGCGAACACAGTTTAACTTTTTACTAAAGCTTGTGCGGTGATTTTGTCACCCGTTACCGAGAATCTAGATTTATGTGTAACTACGGGTGGGGACGTTGACATAGTTGAATGGAACTTAAAATTAAGAATCAAGTTGTTATTTTTCTGTCTTTGAAAATCCTCTTTATCGATTTTTACGTCAGTTAAAGATTTTTTCTTTCTAGACCGAATAGTTTATGAGTGAATTCAACGATATTTCACTTGAAAAGCATAACAACGGAGGTTAAAAATTAATAAGAGACTTTATCTAAAGTACACCGACCGATTGCATTTCTGTGGAACGTGTGGAAAATCAGCGACCGTGATAATGGAATGGACGGGCCCACCGCTTGCAAATCGATAAAAATTAACAAGAAAACACAATCAAGCATACCTAGCTAAAAGTATGCATATTACATTTGCCGTAAAATAGAGATAGCGAATCTTATTACTGCATGACAAAAAGAGAACACATGTACATGTATGACAGACATGTACAGAACACATGTGGTCAAAATAAGAGTTTCACTGAAATCCAGGCCTTAGAGCGTAAAAGATATCTTCACGTCTGGCGACTAACTGTAGACACTACAATTGAAAAGCTGACATCTCATATAAAATCAATTTGTGGATCTGACATCGCAGTTAAAATAGAAAAAATTAAACATAAGACAGAACGTGACTATTCGTCCTTTATTATTTCAGTTTCTGAGAAAAATTATGAAAGATTGTGTCGACCCGAAGCATGGCCAATTAACGCAGCTTTTGGAGAATGGATCTGGTTTCGGAGACCTACGAATAGGCTCATCGACAAAGCATAGTAGCGTTGATTTGTACTATCAAAATGCAAGGGGTCTCCGGACTAAATTAAATTAATTTCATAATAATATGGGTTCATCGAGTGCCGATTTGTTCGCAATAACGGAGACGGGCTGTAATGAATCCATATATGACGCAGAAATTGTTCCACCCGGATATCAAATATTACGATGTGACCGTACTGACGGAAGAAAACAAGGCGGCGCGTTTTTCGTGGCCACACAGCGGTTCGAGCTACGAAAAGCCAAGCTACCGAGCGACGTTAACATAGACGTTTGTACTTTCGAAATTGTCGGGGCAGCACTGTATTTAAATAACAGATTTTTGTTTCTGTGCTGTGTCGTGTATATACCGCCGAGTAGTAGAGAAACTGAATACATGACTTTATTCAGAATAATAGAAAATTGGTGCGTTAAATATAAATTGATGGTAATCGTAGGAGATTTTAATTTACATTCATGTAATGATAACATTATAAATTACTACGAATGTTTTTTGACTTTTTGTGATTTAGTACAATTAAATAAAGTTCCGAATTGTAATAACAGGCAACTCGATTTGGTTCTTTGCTCATCTACTTTGGCAGCGGGAGTGGAGGTTGGCGCGGCGAGTGAGGAGCTGGTGCCGGTCGACGCACACCACCCGCCGCTCGCGGTGCGTGTGCGGCCCGGCCGCTCGGCCGCCGCCGCCGCCGACCGGGCCGCGCCCGCTCCCGCGCCTCCGTCCGCGCCCGCACATACCTTGTCGGTACACTTACCGCCTGATATTTCGCATTCTTATAATTTCGCTAAGGCGGATTTTAGTTTACTGTATGCGTTAATAAGAAACGCGGATTGGAGTCCGTTGTATGATATGCGGGAGCCCGAAAATGCAGTTGTTTTTTTTTACGATATAATTAATAGTATAATTTGTGATTGTGTGCCTAAAAAGCGACTGGACAAAGACATGACTGAAAGGTATTCTTATCCAATATGGTATACTCTAGAGATTATTCGAGCAATACGCCTAAAAGCAAAATGTCACAAAAGGTACAAAGCTAGTAATACTGCAGAAAACTATCAAATCTTTTCTGAATGTAGATCAAAGGTAAAAACCATGATTGCTCATGCACACGAACTGCACATAGAAACAGTCGAAAAAAACTTTGAGAAGGACCCGAAGTCATTTTGGAGTTATGTACGGTCAAAAAAGGGGAGTGCAAATCGCAAAAAAATTACCAAGGAGGGAAAAACACTATCTGACACAGAATGTGCAAGTGAGTTTGCGGATTATTTTCATTCAGTGTATGGCAGTAGCGCAGCACAACTCGACGTTGAAGCAGCGTCGCGGGCAGCAGGAGGCGCGGGCGCCGCCCACATCCACCTGCCGCGCCTCACGCGGCTCGAGGTCCGCGCGGCTCTCGCGCGCCTGAAGCCCAAGCGCTCAGCGGGACCGGACGGTATACCGTCTTTTGTCATAAAAGATTGTCGCATGGTTCTAGAGAAGCCTCTGCATCACATTTACAACTTGTGCTTAGAAGCTTCTCATTTTCCAGAATTTTGGAAAGTAACAAGGGTGATTCCGATTCCAAAGGGTGACTCTGGCTCTGAAGTGAGTGGGTATAGGCCCGTGGCTATCCTATCGACACCAGCGAAAGTCTTCGAGTCGGCTGTGCAGAATAGCATACAGCGTCAAGTGTCCGCGCAGCTCTCGGACGCCCAGCACGGGTTCAGGCCTGCACGCAGTACCACCAGTAATATACTCAATGCGATGACATACGTCACCCCCTACGTAGACGCAGGGCTGCAGGTCGATGCCGCCTATTTTGACTATAGAAAGGCGTTCGACTTGGTCGACAATGATATACTGTTGGCAAAGTTGGCGGCTGTCGGATGCACCAATAAACTACTAATTTTTTTTGCCAGTTATATGAGGGACAGGAAACAGTACGTGGAATACGCTGGGTGCAAATCTGAACCTTATTTCACAAGAACGGGTGTCAGCCAAGGATCGAACATGGGCCCGCTGGAATTTATTATCATGATAAATGACCTGCCGGACGTTGTTAGGGAATCTAGGTGTTTATTGTTCGCAGACGACCTAAAGTTGCTCTTAGCGATTAATGATGCAGATGATTGCCAGCGATTGCAGGAGGACGTCGACAGAGTTGTCGAGTGGAGTCACAGAAATAAACTTCAGTTTAATGTCACGAAATGTTCGATTATGTCCATTAGTAGATCACAAACTCCGCTCCACTACGACTATAACATTAATGGCGATCTCCTTACGCGGGTGGGGGCAGTCAAAGATCTTGGAGTAAATATTAATAAAGATCTGACGTTTAGAGATCATGTCGTAAAAGTCTGCAAAAAAGCTTATAGGTCTTTAGGTTTTGTATTGCGTCGGGCTACTGTATTTAAAAATTTAAAAGCAATATCGGCTTTGTATGATGCTCTGGTCCGTAGCCAGTTAGAGTGTAATTCCGCCGTGTGGGCTCCACACGAGGTTAAGTACACTCTAATGCTGGAGAAAATACAAAATAAATTCACCAGGTTCATGTATTTACGATTATACGGCGTATACCCTTTCTATCCTCTAATGTATCCGACTCTGTTCGTTCTGGGTATGGTCGGATACCATAAACTGGAGGTGAGAAGGGATTGGGCGCTCGCATATTATATGATGCGAGTATTCAGAGGCGTTTTGTCGAATCCGGACATACTGTCGGAGATGAGGTTGTGCGTGCCGGACGGGTACGTGACACGCCGCCGGCGGCCGCGTTTGTTCTCCGTGCCTCGCGCTAGGACCAATTTGCTTGCTAAGACACCACTAGTTCGAATGTTGCAGGCACTGAATCGAGTAGCAGAGAAAATTGATTTGTTTATCTGTTCAGTCACAGATTTTCAAAAAATTATATTATTTGACAGTTGTTATTGTAAAGATTAAATTAATTAATTTATTTTATTGACTTTGAATTGTTAACTGACTAATTTCTAATAATGTGTACTTGTGAAATATTGACTAATTTCTAATTATTATTATTATTCTGAAAATGTGTACTGGTGAAATATTGACTAATTTCTAATTATAATTATTGTTATTATTCTTAAAATGTTGACTTGTGAAATATTGACTAATTATTCTTATTATTGTTACTATTCTTAAAATGTTGACTTGTGAAATATTGACTAATTTCTAATTATTATTTTTGTTCTTATTCTTAAATTGTTGACTTGCACTATTGCATTGGGTATATCCTGTAATAATAGTTGTAAATTGAATAAATAAATAAATAAATGTATTAGAAGTTTGTATGGTCGTATCGTACGGCACGCATGCAGCAAAGGCAGAGTATGACTGAAGCGAGTGGAGAGCCGGCGCTCAACATATAGTCTTCAAAATCCGTGCGCTTATTTCCCGTCCATTCATCTTATCATTGTCACTGTGGAAAGTATAACGTTAACTAACTATTATTTTAATATGGTAAAAAGGTACAAACTTGCGATGAAAATTATGTGCTATGGCGAAGTTTGTGTTTCGCGATAAAGAACGAGATAAACAACGATAGCTTTATAATTACCGAGGCACATAGCTAACCGTATTACCGTCATCATCATAAGCAATAAGAACTCCATTGCTGGACGACTGCGCCCTTAATAGGAATACGCCTAAATACGAGGTGAATACCTTGACCTGAATACGTTGAGTTGCCATAATCCCCAAGCTTGGCAGGCGGCTCGGGGATCGCAGAATGCTCACCATCGTTAACCAAGAGGACGCTGGTGCCCGTCCTCCGGTAGTTCTGGATGCAGTTTTAGAACTTATTCAGGTCCAGGTCCGTAATACTGCAAGCTACTCTTTTCACTACCAAAACTCATCATAACTCGTTGTCAACACACCGTTGTCAGTTATTCAACCGCCAAGCAGTAGTGTGCAAGCATTACTGTGTTCCGGTTTAAAGGGCAATGTTTCCAGAGAAATTACTGGGTATGATGAGATTTAACATCTAATATCTCAGGGTGACGCAGTGCAGTGCGGCGCAGGATTGTGTTCGCAAGTTCATAATTCTGGCACTGCTACTGTTAGCGGCAGGCGTGACGCTTACCACAAGGCGAACATCCTGTACGTCTCATCACATAAATGTATTTAAAAAAAGGTAATATGTAGGTAATGTAGTGCTTTAATGAGAACCTCTCCTGTCAATAAATTTGACAAAATGAACCACACAGTGCCATCAAAAACGAACTGTTGTGACTTAAGTAGATAGGACTTTAAATACAGGTTATATCCAATAACGAAAATAAAATCTTTTTGTTGGATCACGTTACAAACAAAATTATATTTTGCCATCTTACTTGAGGGTAAGAATCTTGATAATACCATAAGTTTTTGGGCGATTCTCAATACACGCTGACAACAGAATCCCTGTGTCATTTCTTTATTCATATCTCACTACTGCCGAAAACATTTTTCACGTGACGAAAGGTCAGCCAGAACCTATAGGTCTCCATTTGTTAAGACAGCATATGAATGGGCAGGTCAGTTTAATCTGGTGATAATCAAAACTGATATAGAGCTCTAAGTTGTATACGTTGTGTTATAAAACAAGGGTCAGTTTTGGCTGGTTTATGTCCTAAGGAAGAAGAGACGTATTCAAGATTTGTCAGCAAGGGGGGAATAAAATAAAATATTATTTATTTTTACACAGACCTCTAAAACGTTAAAAGAATGTATGTATAACAAAACATTAAATTTTATAACAAAAATCCGCTTAATATCATAATCATCATCATCATCCCGGAGACGTCCACTGCTCAACGAAGGCCTCTCCTTAGACCGCCACCCTGTACGACAACCTGCCATTTGCATCCACCGGTTGCCCGCAACTTTTACAATGTCGTCGGTTCACCTAGTGGGAGGCCTTCCTACGCTGCGTCTTCCGGTTTGTGGTTGCCACTCAAGAACCTTTCTTCCCCATCGGTTGTCAGTTCTTCGAGCGATGTGGCCTGCCCATTGCCATTTCTAATTGCAAACCCTGCGAGATATGTCGGTAACTTTGGTTATTTGGCGAATATCCTCGTTCCGGATTCTATCGTGCAAAGTAACTTCGAGCATAGCTCTCTCCATTGCCCGTTGCATGACTCTGAGTTTCTCCAAAAGGCCAGCAGTTAAAGACCACGTTTCAGTTTCATATGTCATCACTGGCAACACACACTGGTCGTAGACCACGCTTAAATCAAATACAAATATTTTATTTGATAACACCAAAGTTACACGTCAAATTCAATTAAGTATGTCACAAAAAAATTATATAAAATGAAATAATTATTTTAAAAATACGTTAATAATCTCTTATTTTAATATAAGCTTCAATGTCATAAAACAAATTCTCTTGTGATCACGCTCTGAGCTTGGTTTTGAACACTGAAGAGAGTAGTAGTAGGGCCTTTGCTTTTCTGAGGTTTTGAAGCACCCGGTGGAAGGAGCATCCCGAATGGAAGCTGGTATGCGGTTGTAGATCGCGGGCCCCAAAATATACACCGACTACTCGAACTTGACGAGACGGTGCGACGGGGTTATCATATCGGGGTTGCTCTTTCTTATTATTGCTTCGTAAATCTAACATGCTGTGAACGCCCCTACGTTGGAACGTTAATATGCCTAGTTCAAATTACTATAAAAGTAGGTATTCAATAAAATAGTTCGGGTTAACAGTTTTTCTTTGCTTTACATGCTCTGTGTTTTACTACAACTCACCTGATGTCAAATAACGGTATAGTCAAACACAATATAATAAACACACAAAATAAAGAAAATTTAAGGAAATATTCCGCACTATTTGATGCCTGCGTATTTTGCAGAGAAAACAAGGTTTTAAGTAACAAGAATTGTAATAACCAATTAAGTATTGTGGTGTCAATAAACAACGTCAACATTACGCAGTGTCAGACTGATGATTTAAAAAAAACTAAAAGATCCGGTTGTCTCAAAATATGACAGCACAACCGCCACGATTAGATATTAGATAAAACTTTATTAGCTTGGGAAACCACCTTCTACTTTTTTGGCGTCGCCCCACCCCCGCGTCTGAGTGCGGCCCGCTGGGCAGTATATCCTATGACAATGAAGGAGCACACGCATCAATCACGGCGGTCCATTGGCATCCATCATCAGCGTCTGGAGATATTCGGAGACGTTTGAGGAAAATATTGAACTTCCAGCAGTGATTGATTGGGGCGGCACCTCACTCGGTAACTGGAATAAATGTCATAGTTATATTTTAAGTTTCTTTTTTATTTTAAAATGGCCATTAAAGACTATAACACGGTCCGCAATGATCCTATCGAAATGAGATGTAGCAAAAAAATGGTCAAGCCCAAGTAAAGTCTGATTAAAGTGGTGTAAACTAGAGATGTGGTTGATATATTCATAGCAGTTACACGTTATTTAATCTAGACCAAAATTTTATAACATATTATATTCACGAGTTTTGGCGGGAACACGGAAAAATCATGTCGTTGCATTATATTATTTTCTTAAACTTGTGTTTTTTCGCAAATTAATGATTAATAATGGTGTCGTTTTATTCATTGAATGTTGAATTACATGCACGAGTGTGGGCAAGTTATATAATGTGGTGAAACGTGTATTTTCATGTTGTTTTCAAAACTCCATAGATGCTTATAGTAAAGTCGCCACAACTTTACTAGGGCATGACTTGGACTCGACTATAACTAATTTCGTGTGACTGGCTGTGATTTCATGACATATTAGACTAGATAATATTAAAAAGACTTTAAAATTCATACACTTGACTCTGGCAGAATGCACAACGTGCGATGCCAATAACTAAGGAAAAAATATAATAAATTATGTTTCTCAGTATTATACTTTATCAACTCAGTATATTATATAACTAATCTAGCCTTTAATTTTATAACATGTTATTATATTTACAACGACTATAATAAATTATATTATTCAGTATTAGTCAAATACAGTTAATAACCCGTTCCCGGGTTCGCGGTTATGCTCACTGCTACGCGAGAACATTTAGAAAAAAAACACTGAGAGAGAAGAGGAATAGTACCTACGTTTTTTCATTCTCACCAAGTTCTTGAAGAGGATATACATTCAGTTAAAATTAAATTAAGTAAAATCCGATTTTGAGTAAACAATTACGAACGAATGCATTTTTTATTTTTTCACAAACTTTTTTTTTCTCACGCTTCTTTCTTTATCATACTACCTGTTACTTGTTCATACAATGTTCGTGGTTGGTCTCTTTGGTGATTGGAACTTATACTAACAAAATCCACATTACAAATCCAATTAACTTTTCGTCCCTTGGGCAAAAAAGATATATTATTATTAGTATTATTTTCCTTGTTTGTGAAGAAAAACCTAGCTCTTTTTGAACAGATGTGATAATAATACGCTTTTTAAACAAGTAACTTTAAAAAAAAAACAACCGACTAAAAAATAAATATGGGACCACCTCGGGAGTATAACCCTTTCAAATTAAAAAACAAATATCAAAATCGGTCCACAATTGACGGAGAAGTCGGTGAACATACATTAAAAAAAATTAAAATACCTACCGTCAAACATAGAACCTCCTCTTTTATTGAAGTCGGTTAAAAAAAACAACCGACTTCAACTTCGAATACCTGGATGACATCTTCATATTTTCTAGTAATTTTGATTTAAAAACCAAACTGCTGAACCGATTTCGATAAAAGTTATATGGGACTACCTCTAAAGTATTACCTACCAAACAAAAATAAATAAATCAGTTCATAATTGGCGGAGTAATCGCGTAACATACAGACAAAAAAAAACCCAATCGAATTGAGAACCTCCTTTTTTGAAGTCGGATGAAAATTATAATAAAGGTACATGCATGCATGCTTTTTTCCTCAAAGGCCGCGTACCTACTATAACAATAGTTTGCAACTTGTTCCCGCCTCGGTAACGCGTCGCTCGCGAGTTGTTGCGGACTGTGAGTCTTTGTCGACCTCATCCCGCTGTTATCTGATATTTTCCCCTTTGTTTCTTTCTCCGCGAGTTGCTGTGAACTTGGAAGGTAAGGAAGGCACCGGATACTTGCAGTATCTGCCGGGCTCTTTGGTTAACAGCTTGAAACTAACGATCGCTTTATCACATTTTATTAGATTATGGACATCCTTGCGGTTTAACTTGCTATTTCCTACGTTTTAACCCAGTTTACAAAAAGGTTGACGGTTGAAGGTTGGGTACGTCCTAAAATCCACTGCATCCAGTACCACCGAAGGACGGGCAGTGGTGGTGAGCATTCTGCGATCCCCAAGCCGCCTGCCAAGCGTGGGGATTATGGCAAACCCTCCCTATTAAGGACCTTGGTCCAGCACTGGACGTCTTGTAGCTGATAAATGAATGAATGAATGATGAATACAAAAAGAAGGATTGTGATTTTTCTGGCGTTTATTTGGCCCAACGTATAATCAACGTGGCAGTGCCGCCAGCATGCCGGGCACGCTGCCGCCTAGTACTGCGTTTGAGTATTTGGATTGTCTTTAGACTCTGGATACAATCCTATTGTTTCGTGCTTTGTTTAGGTCGTTAGATTTTATGTTGTTCATTAGCTGCGCCCAACGTTTTCACCAGCGTGATAATTAAAAATGGTGATGATGATGATGATGATGACAAACAATAAACTATTTGTTATTCCGGGTAATAAGCTATCTCCATTCCGAGTTACATCCAAATCTATTTAACCGTTTTGGCGTAAAAAGTAACAAACATACACACATAACGAAAACCTTTTACATTTTATAATATTTATTTTAGTGTTATAATTATGTCAAGCAGACGTGGGGCGCCAATGTTCGAAACATGCCCATATTTCAGAGATCTTTGGTAAAAACTTACAAAAATACCACCTCTGGCCACAATACAAACTCCGTAAAGAGGCACTCCGGTCGAGTGTCGCGAGTCGTCGAGCTCGCGGCTCGGGGCACATGTTCGCTACAACTTTGTTCCTCTCCAGTTTGCACAACTTTCGAGAGTTCGCCGACTTTAGGCGCCTTAATAAATTTCCAAAGGAAAATACGATTATTGCGATCAATTTTTCCATCGTCAATTACTTGGATGGATTTTCATCAGCCAGAAGACGGCTTCTGCTTTCCCCTTAATGGTAATACCCTATCATGGAGGGGTATTGCCATAGTCCCCACGCTCGGCAGAAACCCCCTGTAAATAACTTTTACAAACCATTTGCTCGAAAAATGCATTTACGAAGCCTGTATACATCGTTCAAAAGTTGAACATTACCATAGATTAAGTATACTATACTTAATCTATGACATTACGCACCATAAAACTAGAAGTGCGGTAAAATTAGTTACTCTTAGCTAGGCGTGCGGTAAACCTATTTTACCGCACGCCTAGTTGTATAGCGCCGTGCATATCCTTTACGGTATTTTTTTTTATTTCTATAAAAATATTAAAAATATCCACCTCCACTAAGGAGTTTCACATTACGAGAATAAATAAGCTGAATGATCGAACCTCCTTGGAAGCGCTTTTTCTCAATGCGTTTGTCTTACTTTAATACTAAATAGAAAATGAGACGAAAGATGTAGTTCTAATTTTCACCACGCGCACGTAGCCCTATTTGTTAATTTGCGCCATTTCATCTTTCCTCCTAGGAGGATTATGGCGTCACACTTTGTGCATTTGCCAGTGTCAAGTATTTATTTGTATCAAGTTTTTGATAATTTTCAAGTCAAATTAGTCAAACTCACACTTAGTAAGTCACAGTCAAGTCCAGTTATGCCCTAGTAAAGTCGTGGCAACTTTACTACAAGCTTCTTCGTAGTTTTGGAAACAACACGAAAAGACACTCATTTATTAGAAACATTTTAACGAAGACGAACTTTAGTACGAAGTTTTTTTCTTCTTTCCTCCTAGGAGGATTATGGCTCCGCACTTTGTGCCAGTGTCAAGGATTTAGTTGCGACTTTCCGACCGATAGTTTTATAAACAAAATAATAAAGTTTGTTTCATTATCTGTTGTACTTTTGTTATCAGTTTTGTCGCAAATGTATTCTAAAACGTTGTATGGCACACGTGCGAGGTCAACTACTCTGACTATCAACTTGTGACAGTTACCAACTGGACTACCATTTGGATCTCCAAACGGAGATCCCAAAACACTGCTAACCGAGAATACATTGCTGCCCGTCCTCTGGTGGTTCTGGACGTACCCATGTTGGGTATAAAAGTTATATAAAATTTATAAAAACACGTAGGTAAGTATAACACCACGTTTATGATATAAACATCAAACTTAATGCAATTATTATAGTACAAACTCTAAAGTAGGTATATCAATAAGTAATAAAATCCAGCCAATATCATAGAGGAGAAATTGTGGTACGGAATTATGGTCTATTCCAGTTTGATCTCCTGGGTTATGAGTGCTCGGGTCTGACCCATACTTGCATTTGATGAATGGGGATCCACACTGCGATTTTATTCCGCTAGGTGGCGCATCCTCGATGCGGCCATAGTCAACTGTCAGTTTCATACATTTTGTTGTTATTTGATTTGTTTTTGCAGAGACTCTGCATAATTATACTTATTTGTACAGCAATCCTTAAACTCTGTCCAATATTTATAAGTATTTTTCCTTGGGCTAGAATATCGACAACACCCTCATCAAGAGCAGACAGGTTATAAGCAACGACTAAAAATAACACTAATTTATTTTGCCACATCCGGACCGCCGCTGGCGCCATCTGCTAAAAGTTTTGCCTGTAGCACATCGTTACGTTACGTTTACTTCCAAGGCTTCTCTACAAACTTGAATCCCGCCAAAAAGCAACGTGCATTTCTGCCCACTCAGCGGCTCGAGCGCTGCTGACTCCGCAACTGTTTTTAAAGTCAATCAGCTGAAGCGCTTGTTAATAGCTGTGAATGGCGCTTACTGCGCTGTTTTTGCATAAGTGCCACACTGGAGTGCAGTCAGGAACAAAAGTAGCAGAAGCATATTTTAATTTTTATGCGATGTAAGTATTCATTTAATTTGTTATAGTTATAGTATATTGCTGTTTTGGAATGACACGAACTTTGACTATACAGGGTTACAGTTACATGGGCACTATCAATTCGCGCCGAGGTGAGTCCTCGCTGTGTTCATTATTTTCAAAATGTTATTTAACCACCACATCAAACCAAATAAAGCTAGACATTATAATTATGCGTTTACATGTAACTGTATTATTATTCTGAAACGAGGTCACCATGCACAGCTTTTTTAGCAGAAAACATTTTTATAACCCATACGAATATTGCGATAAATCCATTGATATCCGGGATAGAGTCCACAATCCCACAACCTCGCAACACTGTAAGGCGCGATCGGTATTAAATTTGAATATTTTATATTGATTGTGACTGTACTAAGAACATAATTCTGCATCGGGAATGTAAATCCATAGTCAGTTCGCTAAGTTTCCGGAATATTACTCGGATTAAATATGTAAATTGGCTGCGGAATTATTATGTTTCCGGCAAGTTTTCAAAATGTATTTCAAGTTTGCGCTACATTTTTTTTCTTTACGTCTTGTTGCTCTTAGATCTAAGCCGTAGTAGCTGTGGGCGGTAGCCGGATAATAATAATAATAATTGAAAAAAGATATAAAATGCAGTGGTCCTTGACACGGCACGCATTGTAGGGAGGTTCCTCAGTCTGCAGCCCTAACCGCCCTGCCCCGCTGCTGGCGGCACACTAGTTTTGAAGTGTAATTAGATTTATTTTTATTTTACACCTACAATATGTAAAAACTAAAAATGAAAATAAATAAGTGAATAATAATAATAGAGAGAATAATAAAGATATAGTTAATGTATTTCATGAACAACAATTGAAACGTTTAATCTTACTTAGGTATCTTATGATACCTTTAATTTAATATCCAGAGCTTATAATGCAAATCTTTACTAGTAAATTTATATTTGACTATATTTATATTGGTACCACAATAATAGGCGTGTGGCCTAATGTTTAATTTATGACAAATAACAGGCTTAGTGATGAATATAACTAAATACATTACACATACTGAAAATAATTGTATTAGCTGATAAATCTCTGAGATATGAGCGTTTAAAGTTTTAGGTAGGGATAGAGAGGGGATGCTCTATCCCTTTCTCGCAAAGCACGTGTTAGTATAGCATTTGTATGCCGCGCCTGAGGCTTGACGTCATAGCTCAGTATAGCGCGCTCTCTGTCTAGCTTGAAATTAAAATACTAAGAACTTAATTATTTTTAAATTTTGTTTTCGTTGATAGGCTCTATTGAAGAATTTTAAAGAGGTAATAGAAAATTGGTAGTCATCATGCCTATTGCAAAACACTATCAACATTGAAGTTATGCTGGGTGCTAGCATATCTAATTACACAAATTATTATTTTTATTATTATTCACATCTTTATTTGATTTCTTAGATTTTTAAGTTTTTTACAATAAATATAATATAATATGAATATATATAGACGGCGTTTTTGTTTTATAGGTACTAGTTTTTTTTTTTAATGTATTTATTTATAAATATATTTAATTGTAAATAAGTAGTTTTTAGTATATAGTTAAAATATTTATTTTAAGTTTTGTACATATGTAAAAAATGTTATATAATACTTATAAATAAATATTGATTATATGAATATAAAAATACAAATTATAAAAAACTTTAAAACATTATTTGGGTTATTGGGTTATTATTATTAATATCGCAGACTAACCATCTTGCTTATTTCATCAGATTTGGGTTCAATACTATAAAAACTTATACAAGTGTTTCGGTGAAGGATAACATCATGAGAAAGCCTGCTGCACAGATTATGTAGAAAAGCTTTTAACAATTCCGGAACCGGATACATCTTTAAAAATAATACAAAACCCGTATTTTTATTTTCTATAAAACAAAGGGAATGACATTATCCTCGTCACAAATTCCGGACTTGTCTAGCCGGAGCCGGAGCCGTCCACAATCCGGATTCCGGAGCCGGAACACATTATCTTTTTCAATTAATTCCACAACATCATACATACGTCCTTAAGGTGAGACCGCACTAGAGGAGACATAAACAATTTACAAGATAAACAGAGTAAACAGAAACACCTGTAAGTATCAACATTTGGGACAAGTAATTTTAAACAATCTCAACACATGGTAGGCGTACACAATTTCAGTTTTTATCGTGAATTATGAGTGTTTTCGAACCCAAAGTAAATAGGTTCCATCTTAGGTAAGTGTTCTAATCCAGAGTAAACAGGTTTCTTCTAGGTAAGTGTGCTGTAGCACTTAGACTTAAGCAGGATAATATAGTCAAATTAGAAATCAGAAATATTTATGGGCCATAAATACTAGACTGGTGAAACCTGACAGGACGCTGGCTCATACCGCTGCGGAGAAGGCAAACCTGTTTGCAACCCAGTTTGCGGAATCTTCATGTCTGGATGCTGGTAGCGCGACACCTTCAACTCTTTCTGGCAGTACGACATTTATGTCTAATATTCACATGCGCCAAACAGAGGTTCGTAAGACGCTACGCAATCTGGAGGAGAACTAAGCCACAAGCCGGACGGTATTCCAGCCATAGTTCTGAGGACCTGTGCACCTGAGCTGTCTCCTGTACTGACACGCCTCTTTCGCCTCTCAATGGAAACTGGGCAAGTGCCGAAGTCGTGGAAGCTGGCTAACGTGCAACCTGTGCCCAAAAAAGGTAATCGTGCCGACCCTGTCAACTACAAGTCAATCTCGGTCACGTCCATACTCTGTAAGACTTTGGAGCGTGTCCTCACCAACAGGCGTGCTCCATCGTAGACTGCATCTTCGTTTATCATCAGACGAGATGGCAGTCAAACGCAAGCCTATAAAAAAAAAAAAAAAAAATGGTCCTGGTATACCTAGAAGCGAATGACACCTCCTCAGTGACCGGCAATACGGTTTCGCCGAAACCTATCAACTGGAGATCTTCTAGCGTATGCCATTCACATCTGGAGTGAGGCTGTCGAGAAGCACGGGGAAACGCTTGCCATTTCCCTTGATGTCTCGAAAGCCTTCGACAGGGTTTGGTATGACGGCTTAATCAGTAAGCTTTCCTCCTACGGCTTCATTGCTTGGATATCAGACTTTCTGAAGGATCGATCGGGGGGGGGGGTTAGGTTAGGTTAGACCCCCAACCCCCAAACAACCCAAAGATTCCTCACTTGGTACATTGGTAAACAAACTTTCCACATCCAACGACAGTAACAGTAGTAGTTTTTGGTCATATTATTTTTGTATGTTAATAATTATTATCAATTTACAATATTACATTTTAATCATCATTATTTTGTTTCAGAAAAATATTACATTGTAACAGCTTAAAATCATTAAT
Source organism: Erannis defoliaria (assembly GCA_905404285.2). NCBI lineage: Eukaryota > Metazoa > Arthropoda > Insecta > Lepidoptera > Geometridae > Erannis > Erannis defoliaria. The sequence goes on along the minus strand of FR990083.1, from coordinate 17,180,484 downwards.
TGTTTCCAGAATTTATTAATAATTACTTTCAGGTTTAATTGACTTTTTGTTTCAGGTTTAATTATTTTTTTGTTTCAGGTTAGGTTCAATTTCAATTTACGTTGATAATTACGTTAGATTTTAGTTTGTCCCTTCACTTCATCCTATAAGTACTCGAAACGATATTACAGCGGGAAAACGAGAAATTAACAGAAAAATCAATTTTGGTAACAATGGACTTCCGCAAAGTAACGCCTGAATCAATCACATGTAATATTACTTGATTTATGTGTATTAATGAAAAGGTTGTATGTTCGTCTTTATTACGTAATGCGACCTCACCTTTACCTGTTGAAGGACATTCCCGTGTTTTTAATATCCCGCGATATTTCCCCGGTATAGAATCAATTTCCCCGCCTCTCGGGGGATTACCTGCTTTCCTCTTCGTTCCTTTTTAAATTAAAATAAAAAAGACGAGAAATTTTCTTTACGGAGTGTGTAGGTATATAGACGCAATGCGGTGTTGCTATGCTTAATATACGATATAGTTGTCGAAGCTCGAAGCTAGACTCGTATGAAAGTATCTAAGAAACAGTGTTCTTTTTCTGATGGCTTGTTTTTTTTTGTTTACCCTTTGTTGTCCCATTGCCAAAAAAAAAATGCCCTGCGATATTTATTTTATTTATTTTTTATTGCCGGGCAAAGGTCTCCACCAATTTCTTCCAGCTGTCTCGATCTTGGTGGTAAGCGTCACGCCTACCACTAACAGTAGCAGTGCCAGAATGGTGACCTGGCGAACACAATCCTGCGCCGCACTGCACTGCGCTCGTCACCATGAGGTGTCATACCCAGTATTTTCTCTGGTAACATTGCCCTTCAAACCGGAACACAGTAACACAACTTCACTGATATGACTTATGTATCAAAAAATGTTTTAAAGTCTTTGCAAAATTTGTGTACGATACTTTAAAGTTCTACAAAGCTTAGCAGCGTAGCCTAGACAAACGCTACGCTGCTACGCTTGCAAAAGGCGTTTTTTAGAGCGTGTAATATCGTAGCAGCTTAGCATAGTTACTTATACAACAGCTATGCGTTACTACAATTACGTTTAGTTTATGTTTTGTAATGGTAACACATAATTTTGGTAGACGAACAAGACGCTCTCCTGGTGGTAAGAAAAAACGCCCCAATGATGTTGTAGAGGTACCCTGAACTTTCTAAAGCATCACTGCGTTGGCATTCGTTCCTTTCAGATATTTCTCTCTGGATTCTGTAAACACCTGTTATGGGTGTACATATCAGAACTGTTTAGTTAACAGTATGAAGGTGTTACTATAGAAATTATTTAATATGTGTACTTTGGTATTTCATTAGAAATAAATAAATATTCGATGGCGAGGCTCATTGGCCCTGTTACCTACAGAACCCTTCGAAACTGGAAATTAGTAATGTTTGCACTCTACTGCTTCACGGCAGTATATCTGATACTGTAGTAGTAGCTACTAAATATTGCCCTGAAGAGAGAATACTGCCTAGTTCTACTACTCTACTCAAATCAATTTCAAAATATCTTTATTAAACATAAAACCTTATAAAACAATGAGCATTTCTAGTGTAAGTACTTATGTCCTAGAATGTCAACCAATGCGATAATAGAACGTTTTCAAGTTGTTAAATCTTATATCAACTTTTGGCTGGAAGAATGGTAAATAAATTAGATAATACATATTTTTATAGTGTGGTTAAACATTATTAAATTGGTATATTATATAACCTTTAGAATAAGAATTATATTTATTGCTACTGTACTATAGGTTTCATTAATAGAGTCATGCGTCTTGATTTGGCCGCCGCACCGGCTCCATAAAAGAGCCCTATAGATTGATGTGGAGTTCCGACCGTACGTTTCAATCTGGTGAGAATGTACTGAAATAGAGCTGTAAAGGGATTACGATTCGGGAAACGTGCGAGCCGAAAAGTCGCACATTATTATTATTTTTATTATAAGAATAACAAGAATAATTTCTTCAGCTCACATTACTTTAATATCTTTTACTGGCGGGAAATTACTGGGCATGAAGAGATTTGACACTAAATTTATCTCGGTTTTCTCGGTGTGACGAGCGCAGTGCAGTGCGGCGCAGGTTTTCAAGTTCACAATTCTCGCACTGCTAATGTTTCGGACAGGCGTGATGCTTACCACGAGGTGAACCCTCGTCACACGACTGACTAAAAAACGTATTTAAATTTGCTTACAGAAATTGATATGTACGTATTTAAAATCAGTTTTTTTCATATAATTTCTTTACAAAAATTTTATCTGTACCTAAATTGCAACCTAGCTAGCTTAACTGTACCTAGTGGCGCAGGGCAGGCCACATCGCTCGAAGAACTGACAACCGATGGGGAAGAAAGGTTCTTGAGTGGCGACCGCGAACCGGAAGACGCAGCGTAGGCGCGGCCTCCCACTAGGTGGACCGACGACATTGTAACAGTCGCGCGTAACCGGTGGATGCAAATGGTAGGTTGTCGTACAGTGTGGCGGTCTAAGGGGGGGCCTTCGTTCAGCAGTGGACGTCTCCGGGCTGATGATGATGATGACCTAAATTGCAAGAGCCCACGCGAAAATTTTACACACGTTGTCACGTAGGCGCAATGAAATCCAAAGGATTAAGTTTTACTCAGTCAAAATATAATTTTAGAATTTTGTGTTTGTAATTTTCCTTTCTAAAGTGTAGCGAACATTATTCGGTGTCCTGAAACAGTGTTCATCCCTTGAGGCAGCGCTGGCACGTGTACCGAGGAGGGTAGCATCTATCCTGAGGCTGCGGTCTGGGAACAGATGAGTTTGTTTACTCGATGTATCGTCCCATTCGAAGTCGGATTAATAGACAATTAACTTTTAGCCGCCATTACATCGTAAAGGCTTCCACATCACGGAAAAGCCAAAACTACTAAGTACTTTCTAGGGTTTTACAGAACTTTTGGAGTTTAAGTACATATACGGATTTTTATACCAATAGATAGATAGAAACATATTAAACAATAAGCCAATAGCTGAAGGAGAACATAATGAGAAAGCCTGTACACGTCCGGAGAAGGAATTCAATGGTGTTTGTGAATCCACCAACCCGCACTGGGCCAGCGTGGAATTATTGCCCAATCGCTCTTCGACGTTAGGCCCAGACTCCAGACTTTTAACAGGCTGATAATTATGCTTACAAAACGTAGCTTCTGGTGAGTTGGTGCCTTTATTATGGCGATTGCTAGCTTTCACTCGCTCTAATGCGTTAGTTATGGAGATTGCGACAGACTGGTCCATTGTATGTGTATGAATATTATAGTGTGAGGCTATTGTAGTTCGTTTTTATAGTGTAGTGATTCGAAAAGAGGCTTTTGTAGGCTAACGGCGGAGTATCGGATGTTTGTCGAGTAATAAGTTTGATAATCAAGAGTTAAACTATAGTACATTATGATACATGTGTGCTATGTTGGTCATTACACTAGAAGCGGTATTATACGATAAGGAAGCCGAGAGTGTATTGAAACATAGCACAAGAGTTTCATACGACTGTTTTTGTCACACTCGCGAGGAAAAAACAAGATTTTTTTGATAATAATCAACCACACAGCGAAAACGTCAACAAACATTTGCGGAAAATGGCGCCCAAATCAGTAATGCGCGCGCAGGTTGACATTTACTTCAGCGGCATAAGCGTTGTCAGTATTTCTGTCTGTTTGTCTATCAAAACCCTTTTATCGGCAATGCGTAAGTAAAGCTATTTATCAAGTTGAAATTAATCTCAAATTTTAATTTGACTCAGTAATATTCATTTATAATGACTACCGAATTCGGCATAAAATGTGGGCCGGAAACAGAATTTGTTATGTAGGCCGAAACTACATGGTCCGAACGAAGCATAAATCGCCTTTAACATCACTCTGTTGGGCATAGTGCCCCCGAAGGGCAGAGCTATACTCTACTTACTGATAACGTATTGTTTTTTGTGCAGTAAAATCGAATACCTACTTCAGTGTAGTAATAAAGCATTTCAAGTAAAAGATAAAATATATAAATCTGCGCATAAATCAGACTGCCGCGAATATCGAGCAATATATTCAGCTCTGCGGGCTCTCACTCATGCGATGTGTCTGAGCGTCAAATAACTTTCAATAGACAAGGCTATCTAAGAAAATACTAAGTGTACTAGTTATTGCGAAGAGCGTCGACCAGAGACTCTCGTTAGACGGTTGGGTCAAGTCAAGGATCAGATCCAAAAGGCAGTGCGATCCTTCACAAGGCACGCATTATCAGGAGGTTCCTCACTCTGCAGTCTGCAGCCTTAATCGTGTATTGCAAATTGTGTTGATCGCTTGTTCACGATGATATATTCATTGCAATTTTTGTTGAGCACTGCACTGTCAATCCGCTTGAAGGGGCCCGGTGTCCTGAAAATGCACATTCGCTTACAACAACGTGGGGGACACGACGTCGTCGTCCTCCCGGGCTCTTTTGATGGAATGTCGGGACCCCAACTCTAACCGTCCCGAGCCTATATAGAGGTCCAGTGCAGCAGGCTTTTTCTGGCAGGCAGGAAATACCGATGTCGTTTTCTGCCGGCATCAGGGAAATTTTTCGTTACGCCTAGTATCGGTCATAAAAATTTTCATAAAAATCGCGGTAAGGTTGGTTTATGGAAAGGATAATAGCCATATTCTAAAATACATGCTTATTTTAGTTTTCAATCAATAAGCGTAGTTTAAGCACCATTTTCAGGTGCAATCTAGGATGGAGTAGGTACGAAAGCCAATTCCCTCGAGACTTGCAGACATTTTGATATTATTCGTCGATATAATAAATATCTTTCCACAGAACTAGCGCATTCCACTTTTCACTTAACATTATAAAAGTAAATTAAATATACTATTTAGCTACCAACGTTAATTATAATATTTAAATATAATATTTCCGGGACAATTATACTCGTATTAGATCAAAAATCCAATGTTGTAAATACCAGACAGGCTCTTCAGATGAGTGACTGAGCTAAGACCTTCAAGTTAGGTCGGGACGCTCATTATTTCAGCTAAGCAGGCAAAATAATAGCGGCATCCATTATCCGGCAAATTGCTCAGTATTTACCTTCTTAGACGAGTCTAAGAAATAAGAAAACACAAAAGAGCTTATTTACATCTATTCAGAGGTCGGTACTTTGTACTTGTACACTTGTATGTATGGTAGACAAAATTGTTGTCAAGTTTACAATAATTACTATTAGCAACGCCTATTACCTTATTAATGTAATTTACATGGGAGTTAAAATCAACCCCTAACTAAGTTACCAAATAAATTTAATTTAGGTTATGATGAAAGTAATACAAAATTATAACTTCCTAAATACTGGTAAGCATTATTCGAGTTTTAAGCCGCTTCAAAAGGATTAGTACTTGACATTCAAAACTAATCTGATTAATGAATACGTTTACGTCCTGCGTGGGTGTCTTTCTTCCTACACAAGTAAACGCCTATGTAAATTTAACGCCTGTTCAAAATGACCGACTTATTTCTACAGTTGACGAAATGTCTCCCGTGATAAATGTTTAGTTCCACATAAATTTGCTTCGGGAGGCTTTCAATCAATACGGTAGTGGCTATCTGATTGAATTCAGCAGATAAGTATGTAGTTGTAGGTCCACTCCTTCGTCCACTCCCACGCAAATGTTAAGATTTCCTTATTATATATCTAAATTCTAATTCAGGGTTACGCAGAACGGCAATATACTACATTCATAAATATCTCTCTGGATTGACTTATTAATTTACAATTTATTAATAAATGTTTTCGACTATGCTACGTATTGGCAACATCACTAATGTTGCAGGTGTCCATAGTCCATAGGCGTTGGTTTGCTTACCATCGGGTGAACCACCTGCTTTTTTGCCGCGCTTTGTTCACAGACATTATATTGGAGCTCTGTGTTGTCATTGCATACAACTTTTACTACGGGGTCAGCCCAGAAATCTTGAAAAAACCCCAGCTGATCGGTAGAAAAAGTTTATTGAATCTTGTCAAAATTTATGGACCGCAGATTTTTTCACGATTCCTTGGTTGGGCAGTTTTACTAGAAGGTCCACGGTTGGCCAGTTTAACTAGTAGGTCCAAGGTTGGACAATTTAACTAGAAGGTCCATGGTTGGCCAGTTTAACTAGAAGATCCCAGGTTGGCCAGTTTAACTAGTAGTCCAAGGTTGGACAATTTAACTAGAAGGTCCAAGGTTGGCCAGTTTAACTAGAAGGTTCAAAGTTGGGACCTTAATAAAAGTTCTACACAATGATGAGTACAAGGACCCCCCCCTTTCGGCTTAGTACACTCCAATCTCGTAACCCAGTACATGGTATTATTATGAAGGTATTTCTTTACTTACTTTTATATTAATCTTAGAACTCCACACGAAGAGTTACGCGACCAATATTAGTAGTAAGTAATAACATAAGCTTTCTGAATCTGTCTAAGGTTACTCTGAGATATTATCGGGTGAAAAGGTCAAAGTACGTTCACGCCGTAATAAAATATCCCAGAATCTTTAAGTACCTACGTAATACGAGTATGTGAACGATTAGGACCTAAGATTCATAGAGTAAAATACATATAATATCATTGCTAAGATTATATTAATATTAGATATGATATTTTAGAGAGGATTAAAATAAGGAAGAAATAGTAATAAAATAAGAGAGGGGATTATAAGCATAGCAAACATAACCGTGGTAGCCTAATATAGCCGTGGTAGCCTAGTATAGCCGTGGTAGCCTAATATAGCCGTGGTAGCCTAATAGCCGTGGTAGCATAATAGCCGTGGTAGCATAATAATGCCGTGGTAGCCTAATAAAACCGTGGCAGCCTATAATATAACCGTGGCAACCTAATATAGCCGTGGCAGCTTTATATAGACAAGGTAGCCTACTATAGACAAGGTAGCCTAATATAGCCTTGGTAGCCTAATAGCCGTGGTAGCCTAATATAGCCGTGGTAGCCAAATATAGCCGTGGTAGCCTAATAGCCGTGGTAGCCTAAACGGGAGACCGCTTTGCCTGTAATCGTGAGGCATGTATATTTATAATTATGCTTTTTAAGCATAACCAGCTTATTAATGCATTGGTAAACTTAGGCCTACCCTTGAAGAGTGATTAGGCGACATCCATCACGCTGGCCCAGTTGTGAATTCACGTAGGTACGCCATTGAATTTCATCCCCTCGCCATGTTTTCCTTCTACCGAACAGCTAGTGGTATCAAAGTCCGTACATAAACTCCAAAGAGCTCATTGGTAAGTACGGGCTTGGGTTTGAACCCGCGGCCTCACGATTTCAAGTCGAGTGGTCTCCCAATTATACTACCACCACCATCAATGTCTGGGTTAATGAAAATGAAATTTTTCGCACCAATCACAAAGACCACAACTTGAATGAACGTTATTCCAGCAAATGATAAATTATAGAACATTGCGATTGCTTATCAATGTATCTAGATGACGAATAAATTTTTGTTTATCTACGCGCTTATCCCAACAAAAAGGAAAATTTTGGAGATAAACCCACAAGAAGCATCGTCATTTATAAAAAAAGCATTAAACCGTCTTAAAGCGTCCTTTATCTTTTTCCCCGGGAAGAGCGATCGCGCTGTAACGGGTCGAAGTTTACGCCATAAATCGTGCACGGTGCTTGCGTTATGAACTCCGTGCTGTCTATTTATTTTGTAGTTCCGTCCAACTTTGGGAAAAAGAAGTAAAAACAAAGATGGCGCCAAGCAAAAGGAAACCAAGATGGCGCCGATTCCGGGACGCTAGCGAGGTGACTGGAGACGTAGCATATTTTCTTTCTGTGTTGGAAGATTGGAGAGTTCTTTGCCAAAATGCTTTCTAGTGTAAGTGTCTTAAAATTAGGTCGAGAATAAAATATTGGGAACACTACTTGCAATAAAGAGCGGAAAACTTCTGGTCCTTCGAGCTGGGTGAAATATAGGTTAATCTGATATTCTTACCTATCTAGGTACTTCTAGCACCACAGAAAAGCGAAAACCCTTTACTTCTCTCTTCAGTGTCTAACATTGCCTCTTACATTACAAGAAACTCTTCACCATATTTAGAAATCGTCGTCATCAGCCATAAGGCGTCCACTGCTGGACGAAGGCCTCCCAATAGAGAGGTGTTGCCATAATCCCCACGCCTGGCAGGCAGCTTGGGGATCGCAGAATGCTCACCACCGTTAACCAAGAGGACGCTGCTGCCCGTCCTCCGGTGGGTCTGGTTGCAGTATAAGGATATACCCAGGTTCTTTATATTTTGTATATTTAGAAATAAATAAGCGGAAAAAATTATTGACTCCAAACGGGGTCAATACAAAATGTACTCACAATTTCCGTAAAGTTTATAAACAAAGAGAAAAACCCATCCTTTTCCTTCAAAACTACGCCGGCCGGGGGCTCACAATTTAACTGTCAATAAACATTTACTTATTACTTCGCCCTTCGACGGCCAAACCCATAGAAAGGTCTGCCACACTAAGAGCGGGTAAAAGCAGCGCTTATTGCGATTTTAACCGCGCCAGTTTTGTTCGACAAAATTCATGGTATGGCACACGCCACGCCCCGCTCACGCACATGTCACGCTCAACCCACGCGTATGCCCCAGGGCGGTCTCACGCACGCGTCACGCTCAACACACGCGTATGCCCCACAGGCGGTCTCAGGCACGCGTCACGCTCAACCCACGCGTATGCCCCACGGGCGGTCTCACGCTTCGATGCTCTCGAGCCAATCCAAAGCCAGATGGGATTTCTAAAGGTTCGTCCCACACCAACAGGTTGTTCTCTGTTCCGTCCGCGTTCTGTTCGCACAAACAGGCTTGGTGGTGGCGATAGCGCAGCGCAAATTATTTTTTTGGAAAACTAACTCTACCTACAATAAAATTCGTAGCCCACTCGTATTAACCACAAAATTAAATTAAATGGAATAGATGCACAAGCGGTGTCACCCCAGTTATCCTTAGTGAAACATCGTCTTTCGGACACAAAAGGTAGCTATCAGAGCATAACTAGCAAGCTTCCTCCCCCTTTTTGGGGAAAATAGGGGTATTGAGAGATTTAATCAAAAAACACTGACCACAAAAATCTATAAAGTTGTAGAACTGGTATACCAAGTTTCATCAAGATTTGTTGAAAAGTATACGATCTGTAAGTAAGTAGGTACCTACCAACATCCAGGCAGATGACAAGAAAATTGCATGTCGCTACGGAAATTTCGTTCACTTGGACAATTAGTGGGATTTGGACCCACCGCAACGCTGTAGCCCTTTGTATGTTAAGAAGCGAGGAGACTGGCGAGACTCTGATGGTAAACAATACCTCCGCCTGTCCATAAGCTTCAAACAGTAGGTAGCAGTGCCTGAATTGTTAACTTGCGAACAAAATCCTGAGCCACATGCACTGCGCTCGTCACCCTGAGTTTTTTTTTTTACATTAATAATGAAATTGAAATTGATCTTTATTACGAACATAAAATTAGAATATTTAAATTAATAATTTAATTAAAATTAGATGTCAAATCTCTTCATGCTCAGTAATTTCTCTGGTAACATTGCCCTTCAAATCTAAACACATTACCTACTTACCTAATGCTTGCAAACTACTGCTTGACGGTTGAATAACTAACAAAGACATCATGCGGGCGCATCCACTAACTTGTAACGCGCCCCTTACAATGTGGCGCCGACCTTAGCGCAGCCCTTTCGTTAGAAGTTACAACATCCCGATAGGCGCCGACCCAAACGCAATCAATTCGCGAAAACTACCGCCCGACCTAAGTATACATTTTAGTAACAATTTATTTAGGAGTCAGATTCCATGAAGCTCTCGTGAAGGTGTTCACATCGGAAAACTGAGTCAGGGAATTATATTCTGGCCTTAACTAAACAAGCCGCGGGATATTATTTGGGGTTCAGGACAGCGTCTCAGGCGTAGAGCAACTTAGGTAACTTCAGATACTGCCCTTGCCGTGTGAGTTTATTTACCAGGTATCCCTGTTCACCAATGTAAACCTAGAAAAGTTCCAACGTAGGGGCATTCACAGAACTTTCGATTTGCGAAGCAATAAAAAGAAAGACCAACTGCTAACCAGCTCGCACCGTAACCGAAAAAAAAATTTTTTTCCTACGTCCGATAGAGGCGCTGACCCTGTTTTTGTCTTTACCCTGGCACAACCACGCTATTCTTTGTTTCAGTGCTAAGGGTATTGTAGTTTGTCTTCCTGGGTGTCGTTTGGATGGACAGATTCCTAAACCTGACCTTGTACTAAACTAAAACCCTTGTATAAACTATTGTCTATTGTCTACCCTATCGAGCCCAATTATATCTTTAAATCATGAGGGTAACGAAGACAAAGGAAACAAATTTAGTAGAACTAGTGTCGATCAATGATATTCTAGCTAGTCCATCTGATCCTAGATCGCAAAGTAAATTTAAAAAAATAAGTATGAATTATTGAAATATGAAATTGGGAGGCCGTCGTCCAGCAGCGGACATCTTCTAGTTGATGATGATGAAGTATTCGATGCATCAACATCATCATCATCAGCCCGGAGACGTCCACTGCTGAACTAAGACCTCCCCCTTGTACGACAACCTGCCACTTGCATCCACCGGTTGTCCGCGACTTTTACAATGTCGTCGGTCCACCTATATATATATATATAGTGGGAGGCCTTCCTACGCTGCGTCTTCCGGTTCGCGGTCACCATACTCAAAACCCTTTCTTCCCCATCCGTTATCAACTCGTCGAGTGATGTGGCCTGCCCATTGCCACTTCAAATTGCAAATCCTGCGAGCTACTTATATGTATTCTATGCGTCTGAGCAAATTGACTTGACCCCCAGGAGGCGCTAATGTTTGCCTACAAGAGAGCTGTCAATTATAATGACCAACATAATGATTATGATTACCATTTACCATGATTTATTTATTTGCGATACCTACGTGCGTAATTTTGGCTCAATTTCCTAAACGAAAAACTATTAATCTTCAACAGAACAGTCTGCGTAATTAAGGAGCCAATCAAAGCGCAAAAAATTACCTAAGTACTTTTAGAAGCGAGCCTAATTTCAGTGTATGACAGAGCTGTTTGATGAAAATAGCGGGAGTCTCAGTTGTTTTCTCATAATTTGCAGTTAAAATAGAGGCAAGTGATATTATTTTTGGCCTAGTTCGTACAATTATGGGAAATTTGTACCACTAGGCCTGCGCATAGGAAATGTCCTAAGTCTTTATTATATACGGTCTACGTCGGTATTGCCGGTCTTTGTTTACGATGGCGTAACATTTACACCGTCACGCCTCCTATACTCGAACTCCTATAGAAATTCAAGATTGTATTGCCCTGTACACCAACGGCTTCCAAATCTATTTATCATAATATATGGTCTATAAAAACATAACATAGGTAATTTATGCTCAAGTTATATCGGTATCTGAAATCCCTGTTTTTATAGGTAGTTTTTGGAGCGTCGCACGCCGTTGCAATATTAATTATGCCGTGGCGGACAAAAGGTTAATAGCAGACTCTACTGGTCAGGTAATAGCCGCAGAAGAAATGAGCCTACATTCGGTGGAAACATTTACATCCTTTTTTTTTTAATGGGGTTATGTGGGCTAGGTTTTCGGTGAAGAAAAACATCATGAGAAAACCTGCATAGAGAAGAGATTCAATAGCGTATGTGAACCCACCAAGCCGCAACTGGACATCGTGGTGGGTATAGCTCAACCGCCCTACGAGGTTAGGCCTAACTTCAGCAGCTGATTACGTTATTGTGTATTTACAAAAACAACTTAATATAATATAACTAGACATTTTTTGTAGTGGTATGACTACTGCAGATTCCGCCTGGGGAAGTACCACACCTTTACCTTATTCGACCGCCAAGCAGTAGTATGCAAGCATTACTGTGTTCCGGTTTGAAGGGCAATGTTACCAGATAAATTACTGGGTATGAAGAGATTTAACATCTAATATCTCAGGGTGACGAGCGCAGTTCAGTGCGGCGCAGGATTGTGTTCGCAAGGTCACAATTCTGGCACTGCTACTGTTAGTGGCAGGCGTGACGCTTACCACCAGGCGAACGTCTTGCTCTTCTCGTCACTTGAATGTAATAAAAAAAACAATTGTTTTTATACGTATAATATTCACGCTCATTCTATTCAAAACAACTATCTACTTTAAATGAACACTGATCAACAATCAAACCTACGTACTTCGCTACTCAACAACACCTTATAATGGGAGGTTTTCAGACAGGCGAAAAAAAATGAAAAATGTTCATAAAAATCCGTTAGATGGCGTTGACGAGACATGGTTCTGAATAGTATCACTACCTAGTCTGTGGTTCTAAAGATTTTGAATCAATAAAGCAAGGTTAAAAGGTTAAAAAATAAAACAGCTTAATTTTTTTACTAGCGTTACTAGCTGTGCTTTTGCTAAAAAGAATCACGTTTGGCTGTATAGGCTCCGATCCCTTTGCTCTTTCATTAAACAAATGCGAAAAGGAGAAACATGTCTCGTCAGCACCATCTATCTTTGGCTGTAGAACTACGTCCGATCAGCTGTCGGACAACCTCCCATTTTTTTATTGATGTAATTTTTATTTTGAACATTTTATATAATAATAACAGGAACTCCTAGTAGGTAATGTACCAACACAACCAACAAAAGTTTGCTTCAGAGTTTTAATCTGAGCTAGAAGACAAGTAACAAGAAGAATAGGGATGTAGGTTGTTTTACATACAAGATATTTTTACACACTAATACTTTGAGGTAGAACAAACGAACAAACCAGTAGAACTCGCAGGAAGGATTTCTCTCTTGGGTGTAAAAGATCAGATCACCTACCCACGTGTTAAAAATGAGCAAAGCACTAGGTTCACAGCACAGAGGTTTAACATAGTTTTAACTTCATTTTACAGAGTAAAAACTGTCTGACATGGTACAGACCTACGAAGAAAAGAAACAAATAAGCTCAATGGTATTTTTTGACATACAACATTGTTTGATTTTTAAAGAATTAGGACATTTCCCATAGGCATGGCAGTAGTACAAATTTCCCATACCTTCTTGTATCTAGGCCAAAAGTAATGAAATGACCCACTTAACAAGCGCTAATGATGAAAAATTTTTCGTTTTAGAAGAGAATTCACTCGAGAGGTTGCGTACATGACAATGGCTATTCAGATTTACTGCTCAATGCTACCTGCCCTTTATCACAGAACAATGATTATGATCTGAAATTGTATTCAGTATTCTTGTTCATAGTATTACAAAAGTTTTTTGACGAATTTGTTGTTTTCCTGCTTTCATGAAGCAACAAATCAAAGAATGTTTTTATGATGCATGAGCATAGAGGGAGGGCCAGAGAGCTTTTTAGGAAAGCTTCTTTTTATCTCAAAAAAGACTAAGGGTTTTTCAGGTATAGTCCACGCGAATGATACCACGGAGGTTGATGTTTATCAATTAATACTAAAACTGTAAAGAATAATGAGTTAAGATACTAACATACTAAATAAAACTAAATATTTTACATGCCATGGTGCTAGAGCATGGAGATCTCAACTTTGTGACTTATTTTGTATCTGTCTAAACCCATGTCTCAAAATAAATATATTGAATTTGATTTGATTGAATTGGAAAATTTCAAATGATAGTTTATTCATAGTAAGTATAAAAACCTACCATTGTGCTACAACTCATTTCTCAAATAAGTGACTGTGAGTAATGGTGTGCTCTGTCTGTGTTAATGCAGCATTTTAGCAACATTTTCTGAACGTCGATATAGTGTCTACAAAATTATAATCTCAAATATCACTCCTATAGATTCCATAATTAAAAGATCTTAGTTTTTCTTGGCATTATCAAGGTGTCAATCATTGGATTATAAGGTAATTTATGAAAGGCTGGCAAATATACGGATTATAGGGTTACAAAAAACCACACACCACAGAATAAATAATAGTACTATGTAGAGAAAGTTAACTCTGCAAAGGAATTGAAATAAATAAGGACTCTATCTACTAGGCAATAAAGTAGCAATTCAACTCGCACAGCGCTGGATACCGCTCGCTATATTCACCTAGATATGCCGCTCTCTTTCTATCACATATGCTTAGTTACGTGCGACGAGGCTAGCGTGCGGGCGGCCACTGACTTCAGCCTTGCATTGTGCACCCGGACGGAGCGCCGGCCGAAGATACCTAAATTTCGGAGTGACACCCCCCTGCCTATACCTATTGCTATTAGCAATAAGACCGCCAATTGTTCCAATATTTAAGTTTATTTCATTATTTCTGTGTAATTCTTGGTGTGAACAATAAAGATCACCTATCACCTAGCAATGCACCAATATGAGAGATAGATTAAAATGGCTGACCGGATGTTAGTTAAAGACAGCCTTTGTTGATGCCTCTCGAGTATGGAGTATGGAGTATATAGTAACTAATCTTACACTACAAGCATTCAAATCAAGCTTTGTACACATCCGTGTGTTTATAATTGATCTTCTTATCGATCCCCATGAGCTGCCTGATGATGAACTCTGGGAGACGCTTGTGTTTCCAGCGTGTGGGCAGCGGGGTGTGGTTGGCTTTGTCGATCTTACACCGGACGTACTCCTCGGCTGAGAACTCATTGGCAGCTTTGATCATGGCCAGTAGTTCGTTCTGGAACACCTTCTCTTTGACTTGGCGGCGACGCTGCTTTATCTGGAAGCAGTGATGGAGTTAATATGAAAATGTGTTAAAATCTTTTTTCGTATACAGTGGAGACGAGCAAGGCATTCACAAGGCATTTGCATTGGTGGTAAGCATCACGCCTGCCCATAACAGCCAAAATAGCCAGTATTGTGAACTTGCGAACAAAAGCCTGTTACTGCACTATGCTAGTCACTCTTCTCAAGCTCTTTCTTACTTACACCCCGCTTGGTGCCCATCTTTTGATTATGAAAGGTAACAAACAGACCAGGCGACAGACTTAATTTTGTCATATTTATAATTGTTATTTAAGTTTATTGTTTATAGCCGCTAGATACAGGGGGCCTTAATTAAAAATAATGCTTTAGTTAGCAAAATATTTCAGTTTTGTAGTATGAGATACAGTTCCATGAGTAAGATACATGTCTATGAACTATAATTATAATTCTTTTGTATGTGTTTATGTGACTGAGGTTGATGGAGGACATATTTGGACCCGGTATGTGGCGCTGCAGTCGGGTTCTGTTTTTTTTTTGTCCAGAACAATATCTGCCAGGTCCGGTAGTTTGAGTATAAAACTTCAACTCACCCTTGCCCAGCGATGCCTCATTCTCTTCCACAGCTTCCTTCGCTGATGTTTCTTCATTTTTTTCTTCCTAATCACAATCAATCTAGCAGCTTGAATCTCTTCTTGCTGTAGTGTTGGTAAGCCAATCTCATCTTTACGTTCACCGTCGATAAGCGGCAAAATCGACCGAGGGTTAATTATCGGCACATATTTGATGGGCTCCTGTTGTATCCTTCCTATGTTAAAGTTGTTCTCGACAATTTCAACGCCAATACTTCTTGGTGCAAATGTCAGGACTCGAGAATTTAGAAGCGGTTCTGTCTTAGCAGTTTTGGTGATATTTAAGTTCGGCTTACATTCCTTGCCCACTTGAAGCACCGCTTTTAAGTTTATAAGCCGCAAATCTGGAAATAATTGAGGAATTCGTAAGAAATTCAGGAATTATAGGTACGTCTACCTAAGTATAGCATAACCTAAAATATAGACTTACATTTTGCGGTATTCTGAATCGTATTCATCATTGTCAAGATTTAGGAGCGTATCGCCAGGATCATCAGCTAACTTTTAATCATTATCTTCGGCTGGAAATATGATAAAATTTTAATATTTAGGTCAAAATTAGAAGGTTATTTTTTTACTTTTCGTTTCAATAATTTTCTAAAGAATAAGAATTAGGTACTTACATAAATACATCAACAGTGATAGTGACTCCAACAACGCTAATTAGAAGCAACACGGCGCACACCTTTTACTTGCTTTTTTTGTTGGTTTTTATTATCGCTGTTAATTTATCTGGCTATACTGGTATATTTCGAACCGTGCGCAAATGACAGCCAATCCGCCAAGTGATAGCAGTAGATTGCTTGACATTGACACACACTTTTTTGCAACGAATTTTGGCTCTACACATAGATGTATTTAGCTAGTCTTTCTAGGCAAAGCTTGGAATAGATTGGATAGCAAGTATAAGGGTGAAAGGAATAAGTGTCATTCATTCTTGAATCTTCCTCCTAGCCATCAAGCGGAGGTAGGGTATCGGTCCCGAGGTAAAACCTCCTTACCGAAGCTGGGCGCTGAAGGACACTGCCCCCAGGGGTGTGTTGAGGGTGCGAGTTCGACGCCCGGTGATGTCCGGGCGGTATCTCGGGAATGGTCGTTCTTATGTGAACTTCTTTGGGGGCCTAAGCCCTCTGAGCCGTCTTCACCCTCCTCATTGTATTCTTCCGGGCCAGTCAGGAGGAAATCTCGAGGGAGAGCTCGCCATCTACGTACGTCAGGGAGACGTGCATGGTGCGGCGCAATGTTATTCAGGTGGGTGTGGTGCGTTGTCTGCGCGGTCAAACATGCCGCGCGACAAACGAACCACGAACTCCCCCACCGTTTCCATCTGCACGTCCCGGGCGATAACGTCATTGCGTACATACCGGCCGGCTCCCGAGATCATCCTCAGGGGGAATAAGTGGTTTGCCTTTCTATAATATCTGTGAGTTAACTGTACCTTTACCTTTGTGAAGCAATCAAAATTGTGTCTTATTCGTAATAATTCTGCAATCAATATTAATTCGATCCAATTTGAATACAAACTAAGCACTGTGTCCGCAACGATATAATATTATCATTACTATGTAGTGACAGAAATCTTAGGAGTGGGATGAGACAATGTCACAAGTGACTTCCGAGTCAATTTAAAATAACGCCTACGCCTCTGAAACAGGAAACTATACCTCTTTGGGCTACGCACGGTCACTGATGAGGCGTTCTTGGTCACAGAAAAGCGAAGGCCCTACTTTTACTTCTCTCTTCAGTGTTCTCGGTCATAACGCCTGATAGAATCTCAAGAGCAACCTCTGAGAGAGAGGAAGTAAGGTTTTCGCTTTTTGACCCAGTTATATGATCGCCAATCTTTCATTCACAGTAAATACTAATAGACGAGTGCGTCCGGCGAGCAGCCGGGCCAGATTCAAGGATAGTACCAACACGGTTCTCACGAGCTGTTTCTAATATAGCGTTGCCGCCCACCGCATACCCACACCTGCAAACTTTCAAATCGAAAGGAGAATTCCTACCTAATTATTATGTCTACTCTACACTGAACAACAGAAGAAATAACAGTACCTACCTACTATACGTAACTGACCTCCAAGGTTTTCTTATATACCACCTACCTACCTACCTAGTTACTTACATATATTATTAGATAAGTTATAGCTAATAAGTATTAAGTAGTCTTATTATTTAAACATTTATAGTTTTGTTTTTAATTAAAATTACTTATCTAGGTAAGTAAAAGATGTAAATGCGCGTTCGTTTTTCTGATTTTTGCACGTGCTTTTCGCGGCGGAGCAGCGCCATGGACTCATGGACACGTGTTCTGGTCGTGGACCAGACTATAAATCCTGTTGACTGCTCGTCCGACTTCCCTTCTAACGAAAATTAGTAGTAAAAAAATCACTGCTAGCCACTGCAATTTCATATCTCAGATTGCGTCATCTCAGTGATTGGCCAATCGCAAGCATAAAACGTTACCTCGCCCAGCGACGGTGCGATAATGGAATGGACGGGCCCAGCGCTTGCAAATCGATCAAACAATCAAGCATACCTAGCTAAAAGTATGCATATTACATTTACCGGAAAATAGAGATAGCTAATCTAATTACTGCATGACAAAAAGAGAACAGATGTAAATGTATTAGAAGTTTGTATCGTACGGCTCGCATGGCGCAAAGGCAGAGTATGACTGTAGCGAGTGGAGAGCCGGCGCTCAACATATAGTCTTCAAAATCCGTGCGCTTATTTCCCGTCCATTCATCTTATCATTGTCGCTGACCTCGCCCCCTGCCCGCAACGGTGAGTCGTGATTGTAGGAGAAATTATGTTCACGAGCCATCAACACTCAACAGGCTATGCTAATAACCTAATAAATTATTTATATTTCTTATTACCTATGTATCATTTCAATAATATTCAATTATTAAGTATAAAAGACAAACATTCCATCATGGTAACAATATCTAATCTAAATTAAGTAGATTATTATAAATGGAAAAATGTTTAGGTACTTCCAAGTAGGTGCTTATAGGTACATGAAATCTTATTTAATCTATACATGAAAATGATAAAAACAAACCAAAGGATTGAATCTAACATTCTGCAGATAATTTGTATCTCTATTTGTTTATTGTTTACAATGATATTATAGTAGATTGTTTATAATAAAACTTCGTTTATTGGCGGTCCACCAAAGTCAACGAACCAAATATAGGGTCCATTTCGGTATCTATGGTATTTTAGGTCTCTCTGGTGGTATGGGCTATTAAGTTTTCTGTGGTATGGGCAGGGCAGGCTAACTCCCATCGAAAACGCGTCTAAAAGTAGATAAATAAACAAATAAATATCGGTGGATATTTTCACACAGCGCTTGTAGCCCAAAACTAAGCAAAGCTTGTAAAATGGAAACCAGATAGTTGATAAAAAACTGTATTTTTTTAATACAAACTTTTAATACATACTACACCCAGACACAGAATAAACATCTATGTTCGTCACATACATTTTTGTCCAGGGTGGGGATCGAACCCACGCCCTACAGCTCTGAAGGCAGACATATTACCAAAGTTAGGGTTTTCGCTTTTCTGTGCTACAAACTGAGCTGTGACGTAGATACCTATAGCTACAACAATGTTATATTCGGTGCAATCTATTTTGTACTCTATTTGTATTCGACTGTGTCGATTTTCCGCTGTAGCGCTTGGTTCGTTGACGACGCCACGCGGCTCTTGCCAGCTGCGCTTGCCTCTCAGCACTACATTGAAATATCATCACTATTCTATACAAATATATAGAGTACAAATTAGCTTGCACTGCATTATTAAGACATGATTTGAGGTCATACTTAGATTTTTATTATTGTGATTCAACGTTCAGTTGCGTTAGTCAATAGGAGTGTTCTGCGCGTTACGTAGCACTATTATCGTTTTTTGTGGTATGGATGTTCGTGATTCAGTTCCTCGGCGTGAAGACGAGTTCCACCGTCCCAGCTGGCACGTAGAACAGGCCGCGGTGCTCCGCCGGCCACTCGGAGGGCGGGACCGCGCCCGCTGGTGGCCGGATCACGAAGCTTCGCGCCACCGCAGCCACGGCGTAGCGCACGGACAAGTATGCGAACCTCATGCCTGGAACGAGACCGTTAACTACGTAAGTATAAACTTCCTCCCTTATTAAGTACACTACATTAGTTAAAGCCGAGTCAGCTCGGTCCGATCCGATTCGGTCGTATTGTGGCAACCGAGAATCCGAGCGCACTCGAATGATGTTGACCGATCTTAGTAGACTCGGACCGCGCTCTACTTTTCCGAGCTAGCTCGTATACGAGTAGTGAAATAAAATGGCCGATATTAGACAATCAAAGTGGTTTGACAGTGACACAACTAGATTTGACAGTGAGCAACAACGAAAATAATGAAGAAAACGATCTGAGTGAACAATGTAATGTCAACAGCAATCCTAGTACACTCGTATGAAGCTTACTTGTACGAGTGCGATTTCCCAGTATATTACTCTGCTCTATGAGTGCGATCGTACCGAGCTGACTCGGATGGTCTGAACGCGGCTTAAGGAAACTTAAACTGATTTACTAGCTTTGGTTTTATCTCACTTAACATTTTTTTCCAGTAGCCAAGCCATGTCAGTGGCTTTCGAGCAGCACGTTAACTCCGACACGAGGGCGCTGGCTATTCCGGTAAAAACGTGGTGAATTTTGGGTGCGGGCCGAATTTCTTCCGTACGCGGACGAAGTCGCGGGCGACCTCTAGTCTACTATAAAATATTTTCCAAGTATCTTTAGGCGAGTCGTAAAGAAATAAATACTTTACTCACCAATACAGTTCCTCGGTCCTTCCCCGAACGGCATATACGTGTAAGGCTTGATATTCTTCTCGTTCTCCGGCATGAATCTCTCCGGATCGAAGAGCTCTGGGTCCGGGAAGTAATCCGGATCCATCATTAATCCCACCGCGTTGACGTAGAGCGGGGTGCCAGCGGGCATCGTGAATTTGTCGTCAAGTTGGTAATCCTTGGCTGCGATACGGTCCAACCAACCCATGGGAGGGTATTTACGAAGAACTTCTGTAAGTTTATGGTAAGTAATGTTAAGTAAGGATGGGAAAACGC
Organism: Erannis defoliaria; assembly: GCA_905404285.2. Taxonomy (NCBI): domain Eukaryota; kingdom Metazoa; phylum Arthropoda; class Insecta; order Lepidoptera; family Geometridae; genus Erannis; species Erannis defoliaria. The sequence goes on along the minus strand of FR990083.1, from coordinate 17,159,985 downwards.
AGACTGCCTTGGGCGTTTTTTTTTTAGCAATTTGGTGCTGGTGACCAGACGCGCGATACGTTTGCCTGGAGGTACCTAAACATCGCGCCTGTCCATAACAATAGCAGTCCCAGAAATGAGAACTTGCGAACAAAATCCTGCTCCGCACTGCACTGCGCTCGTCACCCTAAGATATACCTAAGATGTTAAATCTCTTCATGCCCAGTAATTTATCTGGTAACATTTCCTTTCAAACCAAAACACAGTAATGCTTGCACACTAGGTAGGTACTGCTTGCGACTACTACAGCTGTTACTGTTTATTGCTTGGTTTTCTTGGCTATTACGCTACTTCTAATTTCCCTAATACCTACATTTATCACAACAGAGGAACAGTGTGGTTGAAGATAATATAATAATATCATAGCTCTTTTTCTTATGTAAGTAAGTACATCGGTGTCTGCGTTTTTTTTCTTTCTTATTTTTTGGCTTCGCACCATATGTATTTTGCCAGGTTCAAGTTGCAAGTATAGGCTGGGTATCCTATGATACCTATGGTATGACCTACAATCTCGTGAATCGTAATAGATAGCCGGTTGAAATGTTCACTGAACATTCTTTACAATCGCTGATTACCTAGTACTTGTGGTAGTACGGGACCCTCGTTGTCCGAGTCGCAAGAACGAGTCAGACTTGACGGCTTTATTTCTTCTTTAGATTCGTATGAAAAGAAGACAGCCTAAGTAATGATGGACTACACGGGTTTCATCCCAATCACAAACCTTTGATAACAGCGTTGAGGTAGGGGATCGCAGCAAGATCATTAGCGTCAAACTCTTTGCCAAGATTTTCTCTGGCTTCCTTTAGCTCCTGGTGCAGTCGTTCCTAAAAAGTTGCAGCCTGTTAAGAACTTAGCGTGTCTCTGTTTAACTAAACATATTTAGTTAAACATAGGCGTTTTCACACTGACCAGAAACGATATCGTCGGAGTGCTAGTTTCATACAATAGGGAAGATGACTGATGTTTATATCGTTGAAACCAATAGCTTTGATGAATAATTTAAGTAAATATAGTATGTTTATTGAAAAAATAATTTAAATCGGTTAATAATGTTCTGATATATGAGCGTTTAAAGTGTTTGTTAGAGACAACTCTGTCCCTTTCCCACAAAACAAAAAATTACGTCACGCTTTACTTGTCAGAATATAATTTATATGGCGTACTGAGAAGTGACGTCACGATTTGCTGTTTCGCCTCTCTGTCTAGCATGATATTAAAATGCTTATAAGTTGCTTATTTTTGATCAGATTATCATTAATTATGTTTATAGCCGGGACTTAATCGCGCACAAATAAATCGGACGGTATCTGCTGATACCGTCAGTGTAGTGTGCCGTGGAAACAAACCTACGTTTTAACAAGACCAAATGAGGGTAGGACACCACAACACCCTCATTTTTCACCAAGATGACCCGCATTCTTCAGTCAGCTCGTGACCACGGCCATTGGAACATGGTCGAAACGTCGAGGTAAATAAAAATAAAAATAAATTTATTTGTGCGCGATTAAGTCCCGGCTATAAACATAATTATGTGTTCAAATCGCGAAAGTTTAAAAGTTTCAGATTATCATTGTTTTTTCATTAATCAGATACATTTATTGGCCACGTTTTAAAAGGACAATAAAAAAATACCAGTCATCTAGCCTATTAGTACTACACGCTTCACTGACAAACGATATCGTCGCGATAACGTTTGTCAGTGTGAAAACAGTCATTATCGTTCGTCGACACAAACATTTAGAGGTCAGTGTGAAAGCGTGTAGTACTAATTGTATGAAACTAACACTCCGACGATATCGTTTCTGGTCAGTGTGAAAACGCCCATTGTGCGCAGGAATACAAATTTACAGGCTATAAACAAGGGTAATAATAAATTTGCGCGTAACAGAAATCAGATCTGTTGGTTGTAACAAGTAATGAGAAGCTCATCTAATAGTAGGACACAATTTGCAGCGGTATATAGAATTTCAATTTAAACTTAAAAAAATAAAAGAAAAGGGTAAAAAAAAGGAGAAAAAAAAAAGAGTGAATCAACAAAAAAAGTAGTCAGTAAAGAGTTAATCAATCAATCTACTTTGAGGAAAAAGACGAGTCTGGGGTATCACTGAATTAACGCTAAATAAAGTTTACATACGACTGCTTGGCGATAGAATGACTGATATTACGGGGGTAGGTAGTACCTCCCTAGAAGACTCCACACTCCACAATAAGAGGTCTCGTCATCTAAATCAGCCTATTATAGTCCCCTGCTAAAGGCACAGCCTCTCCCAGTGCACACCAGAGCCCGATCTTAGTTTTCCCACCTCCAATCATTGTCAGCTCTCCTACGTATTTAGTCACTCCATCTTGTCTCAAGGCATCCTACGTTACGTTTGCCGATTCGTGGTCTCCGCTTTAGAACACGCCTACCCAAGTGGTTATCGATTCGGCGACAGATTTTACCAGCCCACAACAATTTTTGCTTCGCGATCCCTTAGAGAAACACCGAGAATAGCATACCTATAGCATAGCTTTTTTCACTGTTAACGTCCATAAGTAAGTTGACATTGAAGACTTTCGTCTAGAGACTTTGCAGATGAGAGGCCTTGAGTGGATAGTGCATAAAAATGATCACGACAATGTGGATAGAGGCTCAATAGAGGTAAGACCCCAGCCCTTTCAGCTAAAATCCCGTACCTGTATTTCTGGAGAATGTGCCAATTCTTTGAAGGTCCACGTGAGTGCAGCGCCTGTAGTGTCGAACCCACCCTGCAGGAAAATGGCTGCTTGCGCTAGCAGGAGGTCTTCGGTCATTTCTATAACAAAGCATAAAAACCAGTACACTGAAAGATTATATCAGCAAGGTAACTTTTTGTAATGCCGTTTTAAATGCAAAAAAAGTAAAGGACAATCCAACCTCTAGAAAGTTAACCCCCCCAACCCTAGCTCTACCGACTCTACCGACTCCCCCCCCCCCCCCCCCCCACTTGTTGTTGCGTTGTCTGTCAGTCATTATGTCAGGACAGAGATTCTTATAAGTATTAGATAGATTGATTATCAATCATAGTCCATAGTCAGACCGACATTCATCCATTCGGAAGCTGTGAGGTAGAATTTAAGACGTTTTACAGAAGCATTTGAATAAACTGTGTCAATTTAGCAGTGGTATCAAACCTGACGGGTTCAAGATCAAGATTCATAAATATTTTCACAGGTGCATGTGAAAAAAATATGAATTCACCGCCCGAGTTAAGAAAATTAAACAGGTTTATGAACAGGAACCAACTAACCTTCTTTATCTAGAGCAGCTTCCTGCCTCATCTTCAGCAGCGCGTCCAGCAAATCTTTCGGTTCCTTCACTGGTTCTTCGAACCCTCCTCTCTGGTCCACTATACTATGGAAAAGCTGGCGGAGGAAAGATATCGTGTCTTTTGGGAACAACGAAAATCTGAAAATAATAATACCAATATATTTCTTCAATTAGAGAAGATGGTTTTTGGTGTTTCTTCGTTTTTAAGGTTGAGACCTTAATACGCATAATCCAATATAATCGGGACTCTGTTGTTAAGCTTCCGTCATCTGACTGTCTGAAGGCGCTGGCGTACTGATGCGCGCGGAGGGGCTACGCACATGTGTCTGGCTACGCTTTGCAAAAAAATGTACCATAATTTCCAATGCACCCCACGAATACCCTACGCACGAATAAGAGCATCATTGCTACACGCGTGGCTTGCTCGAATATGGCGCCCACGCAGCTCAATGCTATCAACGCTATGCACGCGGTACACGGAAGCTTGCGTAGCTTCACTGCGGCGCTACAGTTGTACATAGTTGTGGGTTCATATTCATGTCTAGTGTGAGCCCCAATGGAAACGTAGACTCACGTTCTCAAACAAACGAATCCACGCAGTCAAAAGCATCGCGTGGCCGTGCACGGCGCGGGCGTACGCCGCAGTGGGCCAGAGGCTTTATTGTCTAATCTAATGGTTTGCTTTTATTTAAATCGTTATCCAAAAGGTATCATTTTAGGATACACTACCGTAAAGCGATAATAAATGAACGATTGTAAACCAGTTTGTGAAAAGTGGCTTCACTTTCAATCTGTCCGTTTATTTCGTCAAATAAAGTATCAATAAAATAGAATGTGTATACCTTATGTATACGTACTTATAGTTATAATTTTAAATTAGAAATGTTTCACTGCTTAAAGCCTTTCGTGACCTCACTTGAATCGGCCTCATCGGAATATCAGCGCTATATGTTAAACAGCATTATGCTGAGTTGAGACCTTTTTTGTGACATCATCCCAGGATTATTAATTAATTATAGTTATATTATCTTACTGATGTTACAAAATAAATAATATTTCTTTCTTTCTTCTTTCTTTCAAATAGACTGGACTTTGTTTCATTACTCAAAGTTCTGTGTACCGCTACAATAGGGTTAAGCTCTGTAAAAAACGCCACGTAATAATTATTATGTACCCAAATATGTCGACGAGCGAGGGAAAGAAGAAAATGCTGGACCAGCACAGGCCGCGGAAGACGCTGAACCTCATGAAGTCCCTCGTGACCTTCCGGATGACGCTGTCGCCGGTCTTAGCTGCCTGGGACTGGACGCCGAAAGCAGCCTCCCCGATCACATCCGTCGTGTAGTCAGTATTAATCACCTAGGGTAGTTTTGAAATTTTAAGCAATGTGTTTTTTTAAGGCTGCACATTCTCTATTAGAATAGAGATCTAACTAATACAACAATCAAATATATTTTTTGTTTATTGTAATGTAGTGATGAGACTAGTGAGATGTTCACTTGGAGGCATAGACCTAATTATATCTCTCTGCTTGGAGGTAAGTATTTCATAACACTAGCAGTGTCAGGATTGTGAACTTACGTAAACAAAATGTGGCGCCGCCCTGACTGCGCTCGTCTCCCTGAGCTATTAAATGTCAAATCTCTTGATGCCAAGTCATTTCTCTGGTAGCATTGCCCTTCTCTTTATTCCGAGAATGTTTCTTCCCTATCCATGAATTTTATTTTTAATCTTGCGTATTTACGGCCTTACTTAAAAACGTCGTCCAAATTTAATCACTGCTAAAGGATGCTCTGACAACTTGACGCTGAATTGGCACGTTTAAGAACATGATAAAGAATGTTAATTTATTTATTGAGATAAAAAAATTATCTTACACATTCTACGAATGAAACATTTCATAAACAAATAGATAGTACAAGAAAATTATACAAAAGTTAAAAATAAAATAAAATATTATCAATGCAATAATATCACAAATAATAATATGTCTGAATAAAATAATATTTCAAAACATAAAAACAGAATAATCGTGTCAGATTGAGGTATCGAGACTCTTGCCCCTGTCCCATTGGTCAGTTAAATTCTCACAATATGTCAAAAATACCTTCATCACCGTCTTCCAATATCAATATCAGTGTTAGCAGCAAGGAGCGCATTGAAGTGGCGGCGGGCGCGGATGAGTGGAGACATAGAGCGGGCCACGGTGCGGCCGTGATCCACGTGAAAAAGCTTGGGCAATTTCCCACGCCTATTGCCCGGAACAGATTCGCTTGGCACGAACAAAGTGCACAATAAATTGTGCAGATGTAAGGAGTCGACCGAACCTCTAAGTACCTTGCTGCAGATTGTGAGCTGGTCCAACATCCTTCTAACTTCTAACGAGTTATACCCTAGCTGGCCGAGCAAGAATTTAGTGGGGTACATGTACGGATAATAACCGTAAGATTTTTTATACAGGGTCCTTAAGAAAGCTTTTTGAACTTTCTCAAGTGTCCGCGTGTAGGTCACGTGGTGTGGGCTCCACACACATGCACTCGATTCAAGCTTGCTTCTGACTAACGAGTTGTACTAAGTTTTAAGAACTGACGGATTTTCAAAGTCCTTAGCATTTCGCAAAACGAAGCCCAGACGACGATAGGCCTCTTTGGCGAGATCTGATATGTAATCGTGGAAAGTCAGAGTACGATCGAATGTCACTCCCAGATTCTTAATGCAGTTTACCCTATTTATATGTATATTGTCAAGATGATAATTAAAATTGATAGATTTTTTTTGCGGTCAAACGTCATTCTACTTATTACACTTAAGCACTGATTAAGTTGAATCAACGTTTTTAAGTAAGGCCGTTAGTCTGTGGACTCTGCGTATATGCAAGCAAGAGTCAAACTTGTTACTAATTTTAAAATTGTATGGCGATCTTTATTATATCTTTATATATATTACATCTTCGTCGTTTGTGACGCCCTTTACAGTGGCAGTGCCGGAATTGTGAACTTGCACATCCTGGTTATGACGAATGTTCACTTTCTGTTATTTGCCTCATCGACCTCCGGATTGAGGTGGCTTTTATGACGCCATAAAGCCGCTTTAAATGTGAATATCGTTAGTTCGTTTTTTGGCAGGCCAGTCGTGTTTTTTATTAGTTTTTATTAGGTGTCGTGCTTAGAGTTGCAATTTTATAACTGGTATATGTAGCTAAAATGTGCCACTATTCGAACTGGATCTACAACATACGATATACATATTCAGCTTTTTTTTAATGGACTGGAGAGTCGGTCAAATATGTGGATTGAAGTTTTTGACGAAAGGCAATTTCTGTTACTTTCTTTACGAAATATTGTAACGGCTCCAACGTTAGCATTATCTTTGGCACACACTGTAATCAAAGGAAACTTCGTAATATTCTTACCCTGACATTGATATCTTTTGGGTTTTTGATCATTTCAGCCTTGTAGCGCTGGATCAGGTCATCCACCTTCTCCCTGATCAGACCCTCAAGGTTCCGGAGCTTGGCTGCCGTGAACACTGCAGTGAGCCGACGTCTTACGTTGCTCCACGTGGGGTCCTGCAAAAAGAAGAATAGCAAACTTTTAGTACAATTAAGCAAACTATTATGTCGATCTATAGTCATGGACTGGGGACTGAGCTCAAGAAACCATGAATAATTATAGATTGATCTGTTGAGTCACGTCTCGCTTTTTTCAACCAACTTCATAAAAAGAGGTTCTCAATTCGACTGTTTTTTGTATTTTTTTGTATTTATGCTACGCGATTACTCCGCCAATTATGAACTGATTTCGATGATTATTTTTTTGTTTGGTAGGTAATACTTTAGAGGGGTCCCATAATTTTTTATCGAAAACGGTTCAGTAGTTTGGTTTTGAAATCAAAATAACTAGAAAATATGAAGATGTCATCCAAGTATTCGAAGTTGAAGTCGGTTGTTTTTTTTATAACCTTATTATTAACATTGGTTCATCGTCGGCATCTTTTCAACCCAGTACTGTTGGGGTTTGAGTTTTGCATGCTTCGTCTAAGTACTTGTATAAGTATTATGTAGGTGTTATAACTTGTATTCTAAGCTCATTTGACTTACGTTAACAGTGAAAATATTCAGTCCTCCGATTGGGTCGGTTTTGCCCGAGCTCAGGAACCGGTTCCTGAAGTTGTCAGAGTCCTTCACTAGGATCCTCCTGGCCAGCTCCGGGGAGTTGATGATCAGCGCTGGACGCCAGAACAGCCAGATGCCCACGTATGGGGCCTTGAACTTGTTGTATACCCGCCGCATCCAGTAAGCCTGAGGAATATCATAGAATCACTATGTATACAAATTGCATCGTAATATTAAATATACATGTATTAAATAACATGTATAAAACATTTATTACATATATTGGGGGGGGGACATTTATTACACACAGCGCCATCTAGCCCCATACTAAGCTTGTATTATGGGAACCAGATAGCTGATAGAATACTTATATACAAATTTTTTTTCGTAAATATATACTTATAATACATACTACACCCAGACACAGAGCAAACATCGATGTACGTTACAAACATTTTTGTCCTGGATGGGGGATCTAACCCACGCCCTACAGCTTTGAAGGCAGACAGCTAGCAGGTTGGTCCTACTTAAAGTCGCATCGGCCCTGTGCAATAGATGCAAGATGCAAGCAGGTAAAGTACCTAACGTTTACCTACATAGGTACTAGTTTATAGCAATGTGGGGCAAGAGTTACCTACCTAGTTGCATAGTTGCATACTGTTTAAAGAAATTCATTTTCAGATTAAACAAGCTAACATGCTCAGAGTAGGTTGCGTTAAAGGTGTGGCAGATATGAGTTTAGTCTATGTAATAACTTTGATGCGACACTTATAAGTATAGACCGAAGGAAAATAGTCAACAATTTAATAAATTATACATTGCACGGTTCCAGTCTGTCTCCCCTTGCATGCGCCGAAATAACGGAAGTTACTGGATTTTTAATTTTTCACTATCCTGCGCCGCACTGCACTGCGCTCGTCACTGAGATATTAGATGTTAAATCTCATCATACCCAGTAATTTCTCTGGTAACATTGCCCTTCAAACCGGAACAAAGTAATGCTTGCACACTACTGCTTGGCGGTTGAATAACTGACAAAGGTGTGGTACTTCCCCAGTCGGACTCTGCAGTGGAGTCCTACCACTACAAACACTATACTCTGTTAATGGCTAAACGAGTTATGATGAGTTTTGGTAGTGATAAGAGTAGCTTGATAAGAGTAGCTACCACTACAAAAAAAAATATTGTTCTATCACCTTTGCTTTCAATGTTGCAACATCGCTACAAATCATAATATTAATAGTGTGATAAACATACGCTGCGGACTGGCTTGTAAATAACTGAAGTAGAAAACCAACTCCATACGCGTTGGCCTGTTTGGAAAAGAGTTTTAATTATATTGACAGCCTGATTGCTCAGTTGGTAGCATGGTTCTCTTGTTCTGATATTATTACAAACATAATTAATATAAATCTCTGTATCATATGTTCAATTAAGTAAACATTTATTTACTCTTCATATGACCATTTCTTATGGCTATTGCGTACAATCTATTAAGTATATACAATATTTTATTAGTTATAGTTATAGCTGTTTATTTTCATAATATTAATTGTAATATTTTAAAAAGGAGTGACGAGACTAGCGGGACGTTTACCTAGTGGTAACATCACGCCTGCCTTATCTGCAGTAGTGCCAGAATTCTGAGCTTGCGAACAAAATCCTGAGCCGCACTGCACTGCGCTCGTCACCCTGAGATATTATATTATTATTAATATCAAATCTGCCCAATAATTTCTCTATTAACACAACCCTTCAAACTGAAACAGTAATGCTTGCACCCTACTGCTTGGCTGTATGTAAAAGAAAATAATGCTAAATAAATGTATGAATCGAAAAATCCTGGGGTGTTCCATTGCGGCGAGCCCACTTGCGCATTCACGCGACCTCGACAGCGCTAGTCCCGCCGATCTCCGTCTCGGGGAGCTTGTTCTCCATGAAAATTATCGGTATTCTAAAGTTCAAAATGTGAAACTCACCGGGTTCTCTTTCTGCAGGAAGGTGAGGCTGCCGAGCAGGACATGCGGCGCGTCGTGCGGCACCCCGCGCTCCGCCCAGTAGCGGCGCACCCTGCCCCAACGCACGCGCGCCCACACCGCCACGCTGACCAGCACTACCAACAGATACCCTAACAACATATTTCTCACCGGGTTCTCTTTCTGCAGGAAGGTGAGGCTGCCGAGCAGGACATGCGGCGCGTCGTGCGGCACCCCGCGCTCCGCCCAGTAGCGGCGCACCCTGCCCCACCGCACGCGCGCCCACACCGCCACGCTGACCAGCACTACCAACAGATACCCTAACAACATATTTCTCACCGGGTTCTCTTTCTGCAGGAAGGTGAGGCTGCCGAGCAGGACATGCGGCGCGTCGTGCGGCACCCCGCGCTCCGCCCAGTAGCGGCGCACCCTGCCCCACCGCACGCGCGCCCACACCGCCACGCTGACCAGCACTACCAACAGATACCCTAACAACATATTTCTCACCGGGTTCTCTTTCTGCAGGAAGGTGAGGCTGCCGAGCAGGACATGCGGCGCGTCGTGCGGCACCCCGCGCTCCGCCCAGTAGCGGCGCACCCTGCCCCAACGCACGCGCGCCCACACCGCCACGCTGACCAGCACTACCAACAGATACCCTAACAACATATTTCTCACCGGGTTCTCTTTCTGCAGGAAGGTGAGGCTGCCGAGCAGGACATGCGGCGCGTCGTGCGGCACCCCGCGCTCCGCCCAGTAGCGGCGCACCCTGCCCCACCGCACGCGCGCCCACACCGCCACGCTGACCAGCACTACCAACAGATACCCTAACAACATATTTCTCACCGGGTTCTCTTTCTGCAGGAAGGTGAGGCTGCCGAGCAGGACATGCGGCGCGTCGTGCGGCACCCCGCGCTCCGCCCAGTAGCGACGCACCCTGGCCCACCGCACGCGCGCCCACACCGCCACGCTGACCAGCACTACCAACAGATACCCTAACAACATATCGCAATGCAACTATTCACAGGTATACAAAATTTTATCCGACTTTTTTATTTTTATGCAAGTTGGTCCTAATTAGTCGCGATTATGTTAATCAATTTTATTGACAACTACTAGTCGCCGAGCTCAAGCTGTTATTGAAATTATTTTTGGTGAGTTAGTTTATTTATAAGTGGCTAGGTTATCATTATCAGTAGCGCTGCGCACCGCGTATTGATGAATTTGCTGTGATATTGTTACTATTAAATAATAATCTACTCGTACACGTAGTACTATTATTTCCTCTGTGCTCGTATTAGGGTTTTGATCTTAGAAGAACAAACCAATTTAAACTCCATGTTTGGATAATTATATATTTTATTGTTGATATTAACGTGATTGATTTAAATTTAGAGTAAACTAACTGGATCTTACATCGGTTTTAGGCTAATAATCCAAGATGTTACATACGTGCTTTTTACTTCACACATGTATATCTAAGAAGCATTCTTAATTATAGACAGGTAACACAGTTTTTTTTAAATAATACCACTAAAGAATTTGTATGCTGTTTGCAATATGCGGCTAAAGAAGATGTCACAGACCTGCGCGCTTTTTCCGCTAATATTTGTTGACGTTTTCGCTGTGTGGTTGATTATTATCAAAAAGAGTTTGTTTTTTCACGCAAGTGTGATGAAAGACGTCTTATGGAATGCGTGTGTGAATTAGCCATTACACTTACGGTTCCCTTATCAAATACCGACTCGAGTGTAATGACCAACATAGCACACTTGTATATTGTACTATTAAGATTCCTCCGTAAATAGCCAAGAACTCATTGTTCGACAATGTTCTCCGCATATTAGTGCACATCCAGTTAATCCAGTAGTATTCCTCGCACGAGCTATTTATTTATTTACTAGAGGTCGCCCGCGACATCGTCCGCGTAGGTACCTACGGAAGGAATTCGGCCCGCTCCCAAAATTCACCACATTTTTATCAAAATATCATAATAATCCAAAAACAAAGGACTTTCATACAAACGTTTCCCCCCTTTCCCCCCTTCCCTTTTCTTCCCTTTTCTTTTTCCCTTTTCCCTTAGGGGTCGAATTTCGAAAAAACCTTTCTTATTACACCCCTACGCATCGAGACGAATACACCCTCCGAATTTCAAATCTGTACGACCAGCGGTTTGGGCTGTGCGTTGTCTGTCAGTCAGTCAGTCAGTCAGTCAATCAGTCAGGACAGAGCCTTTTATACATATATAGATAGATAGATAGATAGAAAAACCAACAGCTATTGTAACTTGTAGATAAAATATGTTTCCACTTATATTGACATAAACGTGACATAAACGTGACGAAGAAAACAAAGTAAAAATGAACATAACAAGACACGAATAACACAGTACAGAAGAAAAGCAATGGTACACGAAATAATGATGTACCCACTGAAGAGACCTCAGAGTAGGGCCTTCGCTTTTCTGTGGATGTACCTACCTAAAGTACTTTTAAAGAAATAATTATATTATGATCAAATATTATCAGTGGTTCCACTTGTAAAACAGCTATTTTCGCCGTAAACATTAACCTCGGAAACGGTCAATCATGCTGATAGAATTCATCACTTCAACCACTGCCAGCCCATTAATATACGAGCGAGAGGGATACTGGGCCACTTGTCAGCATCCCAGATCCCAAAGGTCAATCATGCTGATAAAATTCATCACTTTAGCGTAATTTCAGCTATCATGCGCTATCAGTCATTATTACTTAGGTAACCTTGATTATGATACGACCACGGTACATAACATGTAGTGACTGTCAGCGACGGTGATAATGGACATTCATCTTATCATTGTCGCTGGTGACTGTACAGTTTTAAAGTCAGTGAAACACAATAATATTTATTGTAAGCCCATACCAGACCGTCTATTATCATTACAGCTTACGGTATTATTATGTAACTACACATATTTAATCTATCTATCTATCTATTACTATAAAAGGCTTTGTCCTGACTGATTGACTGTCAGACAACGCACAGCCCAAACCGCTGGTCGTACAGACTTGAAATTTGGAGGGTGTATTCGTCTTGATGCGTAGGGGTGTCCAAAGAAAAGATTTTTCGATATTCGACCACTAAGCGGGGGGGAGGGAAGGAGGGAAACTTTTGTATCAAAGTCCTTTGTTTTTGCACTTTTAGTCATGAAATTTTGGAATTGGAAAATAATAAAAACCTCTTTTAAATATTTTTTGACAGGGATGATTTAAGGGGGGAAAGGGGGGGAATGTTGTAGGGAAGTTCTTTGTTTTTGAAGTTATAGTGATGAAAATTGATTTAGGGGGGGTGTAAAAATTGCTCGAGATGATTTAAAGTAGTGAATTTTGGGAGCAGTAATTTCTTCCGTATACGCGGACAAAGTCGCGGGGAACCTCTAGTTAGATTGTAAAATGCCTCCATTGTGTTCATAGGAAATGAATAATTAAACACAATATTTGATTGAAAAGATTATAAGAATATCGTTTATTAAACATAATAATTATAATTATTTTTCTACTCTATCAAATACATTAGAGCATGTTATAAATAGTGTAAAAATTAACATCCTTACTAAGTTGACCTTCAAAATCCGTTGAGCAGTTTAAAACTATATACTAGGGACAAGCAAAATTGACTTTATTTTATACTATTTAGTGATTTGCGGAGTGACGCCGCTTCCACAACATTTAGTTCCTCGATGTGAAGATGAGATCTACCTTCTCGCCCGGCGTGAAGAACAGGCCATGGCGCTCCGCCCACGCGCGTGCGTTGGGCGGGAGCGCGTCTGCAGGCGGGCGGATCACAAAGGTTCGCACCACGGACGATAGCGCGTAACGTATAGACAGGTACGCGAAACGTGCGCCTGGAAAAAACAATAATATTGCCTGTACTTTAGCGCCAATCTTGTCCAGGTCCAGGTTACTCGGAACTTCCGGATGTGATCACGCTGTTGGACTGGTTTTCTAGGCGCAGGTGCGCAGGGCGCAGGGCGCGGTAGGTTTTGTACAGCGCTTACAATCGCATGGATAATCAGCATTTTTAAATGTCCACTACTGGACTTAGGCCTATCCTCTAAGGGTGATTGTGCCACATTCACCACGCTGGCCCAGTCGCGGGTTGGTAAATTCACATAGGTACGCCATTGAATTTCTTCTCCGGACGTACGCAGGTTACCTCACGATGTTTTCCTTCACCGAAAAGCCAGTGATATAAGTATCCGTACATAAACTCCAAAGAGCTCATTGGTACGGGGCCTGTGGGGTTTGAACCCGCGACCTCACGATTGCAAGTCTAGTGGTCTCCCGACTAGGCTACCACGGCTTTACCTGCCATCATCGCATCTTGCCAAGTGTCCTTGCTTGTTCAGTTGTACGTTAGAATTAGACCGGACACATTGGTTAATAGGTCGGGTTTTACGGGTAGAGGTACTTTTACCTGTAGTTGTTGTGATACAAGTGAATCGCAAAAAGATCAATTGTATAATCCAAGATAACAAAACTATACGCCAAAACGGCTGAAAAGATTTGTGTGAAATTCGGATTGGATATTAATTATTTCCTGGAATAACATAAATGCAACTTTTTTATCATAACGCAGGCGCAGCTAGCTGAAAATGAAAGTGTTAAAACATGCGATTAACGCCACAGAGAACAGCGGACGAAGTTTAGTTTTAAGCTGTTCACTTTTTTTTTATTACAGATTATACAGACCAATACAGATCCTCGGTCCTTCCCCAAACGGCATAAACGTGTAAGGCTTGATATTCTGCTCGTTCTCCGGCATGAATCTCTCCGGGTCGAAGACCTCCGGGTCCGGGTAGTATTCCGGATCCATCATTAGTCCCGCCGCGTTGACGTACAGTGGAGTCCCAGCGGCCATGGTTAGGTTGTCGTCGAGCTTGTAATCTTTGGCAGCAACGCGGTCCAACCAACCCATAGCAGGAAACTTACGAAGGGTTTCTGAAAGTTTGAGGCGAGGTTACTGCCATTAATCATTAACCATTATTAGCCATTAATATCCAACTTTTTTTGATGTAAGGGCTACCTCACCGAGGCGTAGACAAGGTCTAAGCGTGGAGCACGCTCACGCAAAAGATACCTATCCACTCTTCGTTTGAAGACAGCTCCTACTACCGTTCAACTGCTGCACAACTGCCTACCTAAAATAGCGATCGGCACGTAATTCGACTTGTCTGGCCCGGTGTTTTCCTATTTAAAACTCTGTGGTTGGTAAGAGCGCGTCGGCATCCA